>CM068955.1:138137935-138166050 GCA_035128595.1 Eptatretus atami | reverse complement strand
GTGTGCACTAAACGCAAACAAATTTGTATCTCCTAAACATTCATTGGAACCGATTGAGTTCGTCAGGACAGCCCCCAAAGAGGAAAAGAAGAAAGGGCTCCAGCCACAGTGAGGACAAAGGAACTGACTATTCAGGGGAGGATTAATTTTCACATTGATAGTGACATTGTGCAACACCAGATTTCAGCTATTTCTGACAGTCTTGATGAAGTTCACTCACCTGAATCACAGACAGACACTGATTTGGACATCGGCGTCCAAAGGCATCATTCTAACGTCATCAAATCCTAACGTCATCTCATGATGACTAACATCATCATTCACTGATGACGGTAGTGTCATCAATGAATGACACTTACACAAATGGACAATGTTGTAAAATTAAAGGCCTTGAATGAATATCGCTGAACATTCACGATGTGTGAATTAGCGTCATGTTTAAATTCTAGTAAAATTCTGGCACTTGTCTTATTTTACAAAAGAAGTGTTGATTTGTTTTTTGGGGCCATTTACAAGACAACATCAGATGGTATTATTAATAATTGCAAAATGAACTGTGATGTGTTTCTAAATGTAATAAGCAACTCCATAGCCCAACTTTAAAGAAAGTAGCAGAGTACTTGCCCTATGGGTGATCTTGTTCCAAGCATGCAACACATTTTTCAGATGCATACCTTTATTTGAGCGGTGTATAGGCGACTTGGGGCCACACTGATCCTCCAGCAAGTGTCGATGTAATTGGCTCAGAACTGTAGGAGGATCGTACGACAAACACACAAACACCAGTCCATGAATTGTAGAAAGGATACAGTCCACTTCGAGAAACAGCACCAATTCAATATTACAGCCCCAAAAATGCGCAAGTAAGAATCAGTTGGGTCTGGTGGCCATTTTGGATTTTGGGCGCCATATTGGATTTGGAGAACAATCGCAAATCATTCCAAAACTAGGCAATCGGTATAGTGCATTCGCTAGTGAAGGACTCGCTATTTCATTCGCTAGTGAAGGACTTCAAATCTAATTGTCATTATTTATTTTACTTGCAAACTTATATCTATCGATGTAAATAAAAGTATGGTGTCTGTTTTTCCTCAAAGTCTGCCAGACTTTTCTCAAAACGTTTGCCTTGCTGGATGACATCACGGCATTCTGGTGGCCGACGCTTCCAATACCATTCCATCACGGGAAAGCTGTTGTCATTATTGTTCTCTGTCCCTCATAATATTCTATAAAATACCATACCATCTTACCACCTACCCTTAACAGGAATATCATATAGATGGGCATCACTTCTGGCCCCATTCCATCACGGAATTGTTCTTGTTATTCTATGGCCCTCCCATCATATCAAATCCATTACCATCCCATCACGCATCCTTAACTGGTATGTCCACTAATATTTATATAATTTTGTTGAGTCTGTTGAAAACTTTTATGATCTAATTTTTTAATTGACATCTTAGCTAAACACCAAATTGGTATCACATGTTACTGCCATTTTGTCCTTATAAAGCACAGAAGCACCTAAAATTCACCTTTATTGACAGCCAGAACCTTCTGTCTTTGGGTCTCACTATCTGCCACGATATTTCCTGGGAAAGCCACATCTCCAAGCTGGCCTCAAAGCCAGTCGCTGACTGGGTATCCGACGTCGTGCAAAGTCCTTCCTTCCTTTACGAGCCACCGACATGGTATACAAAAAAAGAACTTTATCATAACTAATAATTGAAAAACAATGACAATTGATGCTTTCTATGACAATGAATGAATTTGAGAAAAAAAAAAAATAATGATATGTCATAGTGAAGAAAAAAAATGCTTTCTGATGTTGCTTGCTACCCTAACCAAAGATCCGTGAAGGGCACTGCTGTCCCATTGCACTCCTGTGGAACATTGATTGATGAAGATCCTGAACAAAATTGGACAACAACCAGAACGGCTCAGTGTGTGTGTGTGTGTGTGTGTGTGTGTGTGTATGGTGTCATCAGCACATCATGTATACTACACTCAGTAAATATTTATTCACACACTCCAGTGTCTTGCTGTTAAGATATGCGGTGCCTTCAGAAAGTATTCACACCCCTCCACTTTTGTCACATATGTTTATTACAGGCTTGATTTAAAATGATATATAAATCTATATTTTTTGTCACAATCCACAGAAAATACCCCACAAAGTGAAAACATGTTCATAGAAATTATTGCAATTAAAAAAATTAAAAGCGGAAATGTTCACCATCATCTGGTGGATCGGTGTTAGGGTTAGGGTAGGCCTATCTCTAATTCTCCCCCCCAACCCTCAATACCCCTGCACGAAGCAACGGTTGTATTTGCTGATATATATCTACATATATGATGTATCCCCTGCTGGATACATCAATAATTATTCAGTCCTTTGCTATGACACTCCAAGTTGAGCTCAGGTGCATCCAATTTCCTTTGATCATCCTTGGGATGTCTCTCCAACTTGATTGGAGTCCACCTGTGCCAATTCAACGGATTGGACATAATTTAGAAAGAAACACACCTTTCTATATGAGGTCCCACAGTTGAAAGTGCATGTCAGAGCAGAAACTCCACCATGAGGTCCAAGGAACTGTTCAAAAACGTCGAGAATAGAATTGTGGGAGGCATAGATCTGGGGAAGGGTATAAAACAATTTCTAAAGTGTTGAAAGTTCCCAAGAGCACAGTGAGCTCTATCATTAGGAAATGGAAATATCCAGACTCTTCCTAGTGCTGGCTGTCTGACCAAACTGAGCAACCAGGCAAGAAGGATATTGGTCACCTGTTGAACAAACCTCCATATCCTCTTCATTGGAGAGGATATTGGAGGTGACCAAGAACCAATGACCACACTGACAGAACTACAGAGATCCTTGGCTGAGATGGGAGAACCTGCTGGAAAAACAACAATCTCTGCAGCATTTCACAAATCCAGGCTTTGTGGGAGAGTGCCAGACGGAAGCCAAGACAGCATGCCTGGAGTTGGCAAAAAGGCACGTGGAAGACTCTGAGAGCATGAGGTAAAATAATCTGTGGTCTAATGAGCGAAAATTGAACTCTTTGCCTGAATGCAAAGTGCCACATCTGGCATAAAAAGAGCTCATCTAACACCATCCCTACCGTGAAACATAGGGGTGCAGCATCATGCTATGGGATGATTTTCAGTGGCAGGGACTGTGAGACTTGTAAGGTTAGAGGGAACAATGAATGGAACCAATACAGGCAAATCCTTGAGGAGACCTGCTTCAGAGTGCAAAACACCGCAGACTGCGGCAAATATTTACGTTCAACAGGACAATGACCCCAATCATACAGCCAAAGAAACACTGGAATGGCTTCAGAACAAGAATGTGAAAGTCCTTGAGTGGTCCAGCCAAAGCCCAGACTTGAATCCATTGGATAATCTGTTGAAATACTTCAAGATTCCTGTTCACGACACTCCCCATCCAACTAGACAGAGCTTGAACGAATCTGAAAGGAAGAATGGAGAAACTCCCAAATCCAGATGTGAAAACCTGATGCAGACATACCCAAGAAGACGTGAAGCTTTAATCACTGCCAAAGGCATTTCAACAAAGTATTGACTCATGGGGCTGAATACTGATTGATGCAGACATTTCAGCTTTTCATTTTTTCATTAATTTGTAAATATTTCTAAAAACATGTTTTCACTTTGTGATTATGGGGTATTTTGTGTAGCTCGGTGCTAAAATTTTTTTTAATTTTATCCATTGATTTCAGGCTGCAACACAACAAAATGTGATAAAATTGAGGGGTGTGAATACTTTCTGAGGCACTGCACACACGCAACACACACACACACACACACACACACACACACCACACACACACACACACACAACAACCACTGTGTGGGTGACTCCTCCATAACTCTAAAGCCATCGAAACCTAGCGGCCTGAAACTTTGCAATGCATACAAAGAGTAACTCCATGGGAGTGTATGAATGAAAACTGGGTGTTTTCACCCAGTGGGTATAAATACCATTTTGAAGATAATTAATGCTTTTATTAATTTCCTTTATCAAGGCTCATCCTTGGTCACCTCGCTGTCCCTTGCTGAGGTCTTAATTTGCCATTTTTGCCTGCTCAACAATGCCCTGATTTGGAACACCGCAACGTTTTCTAATAATAGTTATTTTTTTCACTTTCCTCACCTATATCATTGAGTGCCTGTTCATCATACCTATGAATCACTGGATACATTACAATGCTATAAATGCCAGGAGAAGCCAGCGTTTTTGGCTTTATTTCATTTCCGCACATGCCATAACCTCTAGACTTAATCTAAGCCGAATTTCAAAATTTAAACTTCATTATTGACTTCAGCAGTAGTTATGACTGCTCAAAAAGAGTGTTCATTTGTCCAATTCGGACATCGCTTGATATTCCGGGCATCTCCCTGTGCATGATGTTATATGTGACGCTCGCTAATCGCTTGCCAAGCCAGGTGTTCCTTATCAACCATTTTGTTGAGTGCTTGCTTGAGTGCTTAAGCCACTTGGTGAGTGCCTACAATATTCACACTGTCATTGAATATATTGATCAACTTGAACAAAGTTCACGGCCCATTGCCTGCCTTTGGGCGTGGTGCCTCCGGAGTGCGCCGGACTGGTGGTTTGCTCGCTGAAAATGTGAGTTTTTTTAACACACGTTTCCCCTTTTTGTACGATCTTCTTCATTGTACGACCTGTCACTTCGGCAGAGATAATACAAATAAAAAATTAAACGTTTCTTTTTAAAGTTTGTTCAACCATTTTGTTGGAGTGCTTGCTTGAGTGGTTAACACATTTGTCACGCTTTAAGGTTTGTGGTGATATGGCGGTTGCTTCTCCATGGGACTCTCTGGAGTTTGGAGGCAAAATAAATGAGATGATACAATGAGTAAAAAATGTTTTCAGTTGTTACAAAGCAATGAATCGCCACATCAAGCAGAATAGCCAAGGGGTACACAGCTCATTGTAAGCTGTCTAGCCTGGGTTTGAATCTTGACCCAGCTATAAACTGTCATTCTAGTGTTCACAGGCAGGTATTCATCAATGTGTTGCAGTCTCTTGAATGGACTTTAAACTGAATGTCATATCTGCCCGAGTCCCCCCTTTCTCCCCCCCCCTTCCTCACTCTCCCTTCTCTCTCCTCTCCCCCCCCCTCTCTCTCTCTCTCTCTTCTCTCTCTCCCTCTCTCCCCATTTGTTGAGCATCACTCTCCCCACCCCCCCTCCTTGTCTTCCCCCTTCCCAACTAACCCCTTCCTCTCCCCTCCTCCTCCTCCACCCTCCATCACTCTCCCCTCCCTCTCTCCTCCCTCCCTCCTCACTCCATCTCCTCTCTCCCCCTCTTTTCCTCTCTTCTCCCCCTCCTTCATCTCTCCCTCTCCTCCATCCTCTTCTCCTCCCCTCCCCCCTCTCTTCGTCCCCTACCTCCTCCCTCAATTCTCTTCCTCCTCTGTCTCCCCACCTCCTCTATCTCCCTACTTTCCGCCTATCTCTCACCCCCCCCCCCCCCCAAACCCTCAATACCCTGCAGCGAAGCAACGGGTTGTATTGCTGAATATTTTTCTTTTTTATATATATAATAATATATATATATATATATATATATATATATATATATATATATATCTTCTACTTGATTGTAAAACGTGGCCCATCAGACCTCACTCCACCTCTCCACCCAACCCCAAGTTCTCTACTCCCTACCCTAATCCCAGTCCTCAACATCTCCCCCACCCAACCTCAAGTCTCAATCACGCCACACCCACCCCAAGTCATCAACCACTTTACCACCCTGTCTTCAAATGCCCTCCCTTCTCCGATTTTCAACCCCCCCCCCCCACAACCACCACAAACACACACACACACACCACACACACACACACACACACACACACACAGTCCACAACCCCCATCATCCCATGCCAATTCATCAACCCCTCCTCACTGTAAGCCATCAACCTCACAATCCTCAAAGCCTCAATCCCCTCTCCCAACTATTGGTCCCTTCTTTGCATCTCCACCCCAACTCTCTGTCCTCCCTTCCCCCAATTCTTCTTCAAGTTATTGAATCATCCCCCCCCCCCCCGGCCAAGCCCCGTCTGCAACTCCCCTTCCAAGTACGCCCTCAACCCCCCCACACCAACCCCGTCCGCAAGCCTACTACCAACACCTCAACCTCCCTGTCTCAGCAATATGCCCCCCCCCACCACAACTCTCTTCCCCCACCCCAACTCTCAGCCTCCCTCCGCCTTTCTTCCCATTCCTAACAATGTTCCTGTCCCATTCGTTAATAATAAGGTTAAATTAAATAATGATAGTGCAACAATTAGTACACAGTTCTTCAGTAAAAAAAAAAAGTGAATAGAGAAGCTAAATGATAAAATAACATGTAAGTAATTGGTCACGGAAAAAAATATCACACAAGTGAGACTCCTCAGACAAAGACCTTTATATTGGTCCCAGGTTGAGTAGTTTGAAGAAAATCATCGGAAAGACAGTTGAAAAACAAAGAAAATAAGGCTGTTGTTTATATCCATAGTACCATATTTGTTTATATAGATGTGTACGGATTCATTTTATATTGAAATGTGCCGTATTTATTTATGTGGATGTGTGCCGTATTTATTTATATCGATATATGCTGTATTTTATTGATATATATTATATATATTATATTATATATATATATATTATATAATTATATATATAATATGTGCCGTATTTTTTATGTGGATGTGTGCCGTATTTATTTATATCGATATATGCTTATTTATTGATATATATATATATATATATATATATATATAATATATATATATATATATATTATATATACCGTATTTATTTATGTGGGATGTGCCGTATTATTTATATCGATATTGCTGTATTTATTGATATATTAATATATAATATATATATTTATATATATATTATATATATATATATATGTACCGTATTTATTTAATATCGATATATGCTGTATTAATTGATATTGCTTACGGCTGTGGGAAATTCGCATCACCAATTCAGGTCCCGTAGGTGAAGATATTTTTTAAGTACATGTATAGTTAGCCCCAAACCGTGGTTTAGAGGAATTAATGTGATCATTCGGGCTGCGATCCTTCAGAATAGCCGTTTTCTGTTCTTTCTATTTTTTCGAACCAACCACATTTCAACCCCAACCACTACTCACACTTCAACAACGCCAGCACCGCTCATCACACGACAACCACCAACCACAACGCCGCTTTTCTACAACCACGCACCCCACCCTCTTCGCCCCTCGCCGTTCACCAGGCTCCCGTGCGGTGACGATCTCCGCAGAGCTGGCGGGAGGAATGCGCAAGGTTCCCGCCTGTTTCCTTCCCGCATTCTTCCCTGGCAAGGCGCCAGCCTGATTTTCCTCGCTCCCCGCCATGGCGCAGGGAGGAGGGAACGAGAGGGAAACGCCCGTTTCGAGTCTTTTCCAGAAGCGCCTCGAAGGGGTGGAGCCAAGGCGGGGCGGAGAAACAGGGGCGTGGCGCCGGCAGTTATAAGAGACGGTGCGCAGGAGGATCCTGTTCTTCGTGACTGGTGCTTTTCTCGTCCTGCTTCTTCTCGTCCTTGGTCTTCTTGTTTTCGGAGTTGGTCTGGGTCTCCTTCTTGGTTCTCGTTGTTCTTCTTGTCCTGTTCGGGGTGCTCTTGGTCCGGTGGACTCAGTCGGTGCTCGGTCCGTGGCGTCGGCGGGACCAACACGAGCAGGCACGAGGCACGCCGGAGAGGCTCGCCGACCACGCTCGAGCGGGGAGTCACGGCAGACGGGACCACGTCGGCGGACGGTCGCAAGGACTCACACACCAGGGAAGTCGCGACTTCCATTTTCTTTTGGGGGTTTTGTGTGAAGTGTGTGTGTGGCGCCGAGTCCCGTCAAGTAGAACTGTGGTAAGTGTGGCCGTGTGTACGCGTATTCGGTTTTAACTTTTCTTGTTTTGTGCATTTCTGACTGTAAATACATGCTTTATGTGTGCTATCTGTGTGTGTGTAAATAAAGTGCTGTGTTGAATTGTTTCCCCGTTTCGCTGGTCCTTTCTTTGTTGGTCTTCATCTTGCTTCACGTAAAGGGTTTGGGTGGGCCGCGGGACGCCTGGGATTAATTGGAACCGTCAGGGCGACGATAACACCGCTTCGTTATCTCTGTAACAGCGGAACCGGACTGCTGCGGTTCGTGTCGGAGTCGGCCTGTGGCGAGGTACAACCCTCGGTAGGTAACCGCTCGCGGGTATTAGGTATATCGACTTTCTGGCGATTCACCCTATTCCACGGGGGTAAATGCGGACTGGGTTGTGGTGAGGCCGAAAGGTCCACCCGTGACTGGATCCCGGCGTTAGTCCGAGAGTTCACGACTGAATTGTCCATCCGGTGGGCGAGGCGGTCGCCATTCGAGTCACGTGGCCGATCGCACGCCGGCGGGCGGAATTCGCAACACTGGTGTCAGGAGTGGATAACGAACTCTCCTGGCTCCAGCTAAATTCACAGGGGAATCGGTCCAAGGGGTGAGAGAAGCGACCCCCGATTCCCTCTAAATTACGAGCGAGCTAAATTAACCCCATTACGTGAAATAAGATGGCGTCTCAAGGCGAGCGAGAGCCGGGGGTAATAGAAATGGATGTAGAATTTTTAGAATCCATGGCTCAGGATGAGATCACCATGCAGGACATTGGTGGCAGGAAAATTTCCCCCCCAGACGAGCCCAGAGCTCGAATTGGGCGCAGTGGCTGGGGTGGGCGATAATGAACGCCCCCACGTGCGAATTCGCCCACGGATCGGACGGGATAATGTTTGAGGCATTGATGAGAAAAATGGATACAAAAATGATGAAATGAAAACGAAATGGAAACAAACACAAACGAAATAAAACAAATGTGTGCAGGATGAACAATCAAATGAATGCGAACTTACAACAGGTGAAGAACGGAATGGAAAAAAAATGGAAGAAATGCGGGGTGAGACGCAGAACATGGGCCGAAGCCTGCAGGCGGCATGAAGGCAATAACGGCGCGAGTGCGTACGGCGACGCCACGTGTGGAGAACGAACGAGCTGGGAGGGGGTGCAACGGTTTGTCAGGCCCGCGATGAAGGCGGGTGAGGAAAAAATAATTCGGGGAGACGTGTTGGGCGAGAAGCGTGGAGGTGACGGAAAAAGTGACGGTAACGAGAGGAAAAATTAATTGGGGTGAGGAGACGTGCAGAAGGAAATAAAAATAGTGGAGTGTGAGAAAAGACTTCAAGACATGGCGAAGAGAGTTGATAAAGCTGGGACGGGAGGTAAAAACGGAGACAGAGGAACTGGAAGGACGGATAGACAAACACAAGGGAAGCCGGAAGAACGTTATGAAGCCAAAGAAGGTCGGGAGGGTGCGTGGGATCAGAAAAGAATTAGAGAAGAAAACTGAGAGTTTACAGAAACCACGCAAACACAAAGAGACGGAACTACAAAACGAACTGAGAGTGTTAAAAGAGAAAGGAAGAGAACGGAAGAATAAACGTTAAGAAACCACCACTGTACAGATTCGAACAGCTGAAGCGAAGGCCAGATTAAGAAGTGAGGAACAAGAAAGAGTACTGAAAGAACAAGGAGATGCAGACAGGAGAAAGAAATCCTGTCAGTTGAAAAGAAAGTGATCGAGTATTACAGAAGGAGGAACAAGAAAGACAGTGGGAATAAAACTGAAAGAGTATGAATTGAAACTGAAGGCGACAAAAGGGAAAAAAAATGGTTGGAATACGAGGAGGAAAGTTGAAAGAGCAACGAATGAAGCAGGAAGGAAAATAAGAATTGAAGGACACAACGAGATTGGGAGAGGGAAGAGGCGAGAAGGAACAATGGGATAGAAAACAAAAGTAACATGAAAGCTGAGTTTGACCAATGTGAATAGAAGAAGGGCGAGGCTGGAGTGCGGAGATAGGCAAAGAACAGCGGAATGAAACAAAAAGGAGATGAACCAAATGAAGAACCACGAAACTGGAGAAGGAAAGACAGGAGAGGAAAACAGGGAAGTGTGAGAGAACAGCAAATGAACCAAATGAAGAAAAACCACAAACTGCAGAAGGGAAAGATTAGGAGAAGAAACAAGGAAGAGTAATGAGGACAGCAGCAATGAAACACAAGAAGGAGATTAACCAAATGAACAAACCATTGAAACTGAGAAGGAAGGACAGGAGAGGAAACAGGAAGGGTAATGAGAAGAACAGCGAATGAACACAGAAGGAAATGAAGCCAATGAAAGAAAGCGATGAGATTGGAAAGTGAGAAGCATGAGGAAGAGTGGGAGAGAAAAAAAAAACTATACGAGTTGGAAATAATGTAACTGAAGAGAGAGTAAAATGAAGTCCAGAGAGATGGAAACAACTCCAGAAAGAAACAGATAACTAATAAATGTATAGGAGCGGGAGACAGAAAAAAAAGAGAGGAGAGACTGCACGATAAAGAGGGTTAAAAGAAACAGAAACACACACACACAGAGTTTCAGGCTTAATGGGGGTGATGCTGGCGGACTGGGTAGGAGCGGTGACGAGCAGCGGGATGGCTGCCCCAGGAACGAGGGGAGGGAGTAGCCCCCTGTGAGGCGAATCACGACCAGGTGGGTTCGGTCGTGCCAACGGAGTTGAAGGGACGAAGTGCTGTGGTAGGTGACGTGCCAGCTTTGGGGGTATAGAGGCCGGGAACCCTTGGGGGAACACGAAATCCCCCAGTGGTGGTTGTGCAGGGGTGTGTGGTTTGCGAGTGTGCGGAAATGCGTGCTTTCGCACGCTGGTGTGAGGTGAGACCCCCTGTGCAGTTTGAAAGGTTGGTGCTGACGTGAGGGAGGGTTCCGATGTTGAGAGAGTGTGTGTAAGGTCGCTGTATGTGAAGGGAGATGTCGAGTCGGCATGCGGGAGCCGCACCCGCGTCTCCTGGGGTAATGTGGGAGTGGAGTCTGTGCGTCGTAACACGCAGGTGTGCGGTGGGTTGAAGTGGCGACGACGGCGACAGAGGGACAAAAGCCGGGTAGGCGGCTGTACTGTTGTGGAACCGCGCCGGGTTCCACCCAGCAGGCGAGCGCGAGGTCCGTGACCGTGCAACGCACGAGGCCGCCACGTAGGCTCGCTTGCCGGGAGTTGAAAGCCAGTCCAAAACGCAGCGGGTGGAGTTTACCGATCCGCGGACGGACAAAGTTAGGCGGATTATGGATTTTGGACCGGACGGGTTCTCCACACGAGCTTGTGTTAAGCTCAACGGGCAGGCACATGTGTTCGTGTGGGGAGCCCCTCGAGAGTGGCGAGAGTTTGCTTTTGGGTGCGCAGGCTGACGTCATGGCTGCACGTGGGGTTGGGAATCCGGCAGGGAGGGTGAATCCCTGCCGCGATGGTAATCCGTCCAAGAGGGATCGAGGTACACGTGCAGCTGCTATGACCAGTCACGGGCAGGTGCAAAGGCGCGAGCTTGTGAGTATGCCTGCGGCTTGGTGCTGCGCGTAATGAAAAAGAAAAAAAAATTAAAAAAGATGAGCTCGCTTCGGGAAAGCAGGATTCCCAGGTAAGGGGTTGGAGACCCCTTGCAGGGCACAGGAATGAACTAGCTAGGGGGAAGGGTTAGTGTTAGTTAGATCCGGCCTCCCATGGGCAGAGTAAAGTCCTCATGGGGCCGTTGGAATGGATTAGTTAGAGGGATTGTAGGTGAGCTTTAGGATGGAAAATAATTTTGATGATTTGGAGACAGAGACACGACATTTGGATGTGTAGAGGGGAATACTAGCTTAGCTACGTAGTTTAAAAGGAACGTGCTGTAGTTTAAGGGACACGTGGGAAGCACGAGTTAGTTAGGGAGGTAGTAGCAGGTAATGCAGGATTCCGAGCGGATGTGTGTGTTAAAAGCTGTGTGGAAGACATGTTGATGTGAGTGAGGCCAGCGGGTTCTGTGTGAGTGAGCGAATGGGGAATGCATGGTGCGATGAGTGATTGGGGAGGAGTGACTCCCGCCCAAGGGACCCCGGGGTCAGTGTAAGAGTGAGTTAGCTGGTTAGTCAAATGATAAAAATGGAGGTCGTTTGTTGTTGGTGGGAAAGTAGGGCTCGAAACCCGTTTGGGGCGGGTGCAGGAGCCTGTTGACGGGCTGGGAGCGTGGTGCGAACGGTGAGTATCGCTGAGTGGGTACCCGGGCAACCGGGCTAGTCGTCCGTGGTAGGCCAAGGGCCCAATGGGGGCCGGATAGCGTAGTGGGCACGGGTGCGCCGCTTGTGCGGGGCCCGGAGCGCCGTTAGCCGCGTGGGCAGTTGTCGTGGCACGGGTGACCCTCGGAAAGGGCCCGGGGCGCCAGCCTGCCACGTGGTGCGTTTCAGGTGAGTCGCCAGAGAGGGCACTCCCGGTTTAGGGAGCTGGTAGGCTCGGAGGCAGTGTAGTGCCCGGGGGTGCCATTGTAGGGTTTCGGCAGAGGGTCGTGCCTGCCAAGGGAGCCACGCGTCCAGCCACGAAACCGTGTGAGGGCACGGGAGGAAAATGGAGGGCGGAGGCCCGAAATTTGCGTGACACCAACACAGGCGATGGGAATCTGGGTTGTTAGAACCAATAGATTAAGCGAGAGGGGCTTGTTGAAAGCCCGGGGTATTTTAGAAAGGTTATGGATAAGGTAGTTAGGAGTGTACCCCGCACCATCCATTCCTTCGCTCTCGTTGTGGCCGCTGGACCCACTTTGGGTTAGAGATCGCTGAAGTCTGGGGAGGCATCCTGAGGCTTCATTGGGCCTGACACAGGAACGCTAGCTCTCCTTATCCCCTCCGGAAGGGAACGTAGGTGGGAGTAGGTAGGACAGAATAGTTAGCCGAGACAATACAGTAAAGGGGTTAGGGGACGAATATAGTGGGGAAGTGAAGGTAAAACAAAAATGACAAAAAAATTAGTTGGGGCTAAATTGGTTTTTACAAATTAAGGGAGTGGGTAGGACAGTGACAGCAAAGGCGATAGGTGGGCAGGGAGACAGGTAGGTAGGTCCGAGCCCGCCTTCCTGAGTGGCCAGCACCACCGCACTCCCTCCACCAACCTGCACTGCACGGCAAGAGGGCCGGCCAACTTCATCGGCTGCTGTGTTACTTCGAGGCCTGTGCCGGCCAACTTCATCGGCTGGCTGCGTTGCTGTGAGGCCTGTACCGGCCGGATCGTCAGCAAGCTTGTCTGCAAGGCCTGTGCCGGCCAGTCCATCTGCGCTGAGTTTTGCTACAGTGGCCCTGTTTTGCCATGCCTTTCCTGCCTGCCTTTGCCATTAATGCCCACTGCCCATGTTCACCAGCCCCGTTCAGTTTTGGCTTTGCCCCCCCTTGTTCAATGCCATGTGGCGCCAGGATCATCGAGCACAGTTGCAAGCTGCAGGAACTGTCCTGTTGGCAGCTGAACATGGGCCTGTAATGGAGGCCCGTGCACCCGTGCGCGGTTGACTCTTTTACCTTTTTTCCTGCAGAGTCCATTGATCCTGGGCCAGGTTTAGTGTAAATTATAAGGTAAGGTGTTAAGTTGTGTATTGTATATGAGTGCGCCCCCGGCATGTATGTCTTAGCGCCGGCAATTTTATTTAAGTCGTTCCGTGTGAGGGTTTGTTTAGTTAGTTACTCAGCCCTCAGGTTATTTATTTTGGGGACACGAATACCATGATGTCGCACTCAGGATCCGAAGGTAAAACGTATTAGGGGAGAACTACACATGATGGCACACGCGAATTTGAGACTCGGGACGGTCTGTAAAAAGGGAGGGGTAGTGTTACGGCTGTGGAAATTCGCAATCACCATTTCAGGTCCCGTAGGTGAGATATTTTTTAAGTACATGTATAGTTAGCCCCAAACCCGTGTTTAGAGGGAATTAATGTGATCATTCGGGCTGCGATCCTTCAGATAGGCCGTTTCTGTTCTTTCGTTATTTTTCGAACCAACCACATTTCAACCCCAACCACGCCACACTTCAAAACGCCAGCACCGCCATCACACGACAACCACCAACCACAACGCCGCTTTCTACAACCACGCCACCTCCACCTTTGCCCCTCGCCGTCACCAGGCTCCGTGCGGTGACGATCTCCGCAGAGCTGCGGGAGGATGCGAAGGTTCCCGGCCTGTTTCCTTCCGCCATTCTTCCTGGCAAGGCGCCAGCCTGATTTTCCTCGCCCCCCATGCGCAGGGAGGAGGGAACGAGAGGTAACGCCCCGTTTCGAGTCTTTTCCAGAAGCGCCTCGAAGGGGGTGGAGCCAAAGCGGGGCGGAGAACAGGGCGTGGCGCCGGCAGTAATAAGAGACGTGTGGCGCCAGGAGGATCTGTTCTCGGTGACTGGTGGCTTCTTCTCGTCCTGCTTCTTCTCGTCCTTGTCTTCTTGTTTTCGGAGTTGGTCTGGGGTCTCTCTCCTTGGTTCTCGCTTGTTCTCTTTCCTGTTCGGGCGTGTGCTCTTTTGGTCCGGTGGACCTCAAGTCAGTCGTGCTCGCGCGCTCGTGGCGTTGGGGGACCAACAACGAGCAGCGCACGAGGCACGCCGGGAGAGCCTCGCCGGACCATGCTCGAGCGGGAGTCACGGCAGACGGACCACGTCGGCGGCGTCGCCAAGGGACTCAACATCACCAGGAATGTCCGGACTTCCATTTTCTCTTTGGGTTTGTGAGAACGTGCACGTTCGACTGTGTGTGGCGCCGAGAGGCTCCAACAGAATTCAAGCTAGAACTGTGGTAAGTGTGGCCGTGTGTCTGAGCGGAGTCGCGTGCTATCTCGGTTTTAACTCTATCTGCCTTTGCTTTTTACGTGGCATTCCTGACTGTAAATCACCATGCTTGTATGTGCTATCTGTGGTGTGTGTATCAATGAAAGTGCTAGTGTTGAATCCGGCCTTCGCTTTTCCCCCGGTTTCCGCTGCGGCTCTTGTCCTTGTTGGGTCTTCATCGTGCCTTGCTTCACGTCAAAGGGTTTGGGTAGGGCGCAGGACGCCGTGAATTAATGACGTCAGCCGACGATAACACCGCCGTCGTATCTCTGTAACGGAGACGCGAACTGGCAGTCTGGGTTAGCGTGTCCGGAGTCGTGCCTGGAGTCGAGTATACAAAACCCCTGTCGGTAAGGTTAACCCGTGCGTGCGGTATTTAGGTACATCATCGACTTCGCGGGTTCACCTATGGTAGACCAGCGCGGTAGAATGCGAGGACTGGGTGTGGTGAGGTCCGAAGGTCCACCGTACTGGATCCCGGTCGAGGGTCCGATGGGGTTCGACTGAATGTCCGTCCGGTGGGCGATTGCGGTCGCCATTCGAGTTCACGTGGCCGATCCGACGCCGGCTGGCGGCTTGAATTCGCATCTAATATATAATAGTATTTACTATTACTAATTATGTCACTATTGTATCATTAGATCAGTATATATTTACTCATGTATTAGTTTATATAATATTAATAATTATACTCTATTAGTACTATTATAACAGATATAGTAGGCTATTATTATGTATCGCTAGTATTATCGCGGTATATGCGATTACTATCGATTTCTATCATGTCCGTATTCTCTCATCTCACAGTGCTGATGGCGGAAGAGGCACGTATTTATCATACCATCCATATCATGCGGTAGAAACATCATCTTAATGGAGCACGTCGTAACGTTGCGTTTATGCAGTCACGATGACTGTACATTGGTTCCATCAGTAGTACACTGGCACTTGTGAAAGAGGGCAACGTGATATGTAGAGAGACTACGAAATCCTGTAGTATAATCACATATGTTATGATTTTTAAATATTCAATTTGCATTTGAATGCATCGAACATACGTGCTTATTTGATCACCTACCAACCTAGTAGAATGTATGCGTGGCTCTCACAGACCATGTTAGTTTTGGTCTTTAAGAAGCCCTACCATTCTCCATCTCTCAATTACCTGTATTAACTGCACCTGGTTTGAACTCGTTTCTGCATAAAAGACAGCTGTCCCACTCATCAATCAGACTCCAACCTCTCACAATGGGCACAGACAGAGAGCTGTCTAAGGACATCAGGGACAAAATTGTAGACTTGCACAAGGCTGGGATGGGCTACAGGAACCAATGAGGCAACAGCTTGGTAGAAGGCAACAACTGTTGGCGCAATTATTAGAAAATGGTAGAATTCAAGTAACAGTCAGATCTCCCTGGTCTGGGGCTCCATGCAGATCTCACCTCGTGGAGCCCTCCCATGAGTCCATGAGAAAGGTGAGGGTATGCAGCCCAGAACTACACGGCAGGACCTGGTCAATGACCTGAAGAGAGCTGGGACCACAGTATCAACGAAACCATAGTAACACACTACGCCGTCATGGATTAAAATCCTGCAGCGCACGCAAGGTCCCTCTGCTCAAGCCAGCGCATATCCAGGCCCGTCTGAAGTTTGCCAATGACATCTGGATGATCCAGAGAGGAACGGGAGAAGGTCATGTGGTCTGATGAGACCAAAATAGAGCTTTTGGTTTAAACTCCACTCGCCGTGTTTGGAGAAGAAAGGATGCATCAACCCCAAGAACACCACCACCGTGAAGCATGGGAGGTGGAAACATCATTCTTTGGGGATTGCTTTTCTGCAAAGGGACAGGACGACTGCACCGTATTGAGGGGAGGATGGATGGGGCCATGTATCGCGAGTTCTTGGCAACAACCTCCTTCGCATACAAGAGCATTGAAGAGTGGGGCATGGCTAGGTCTTCCAGCATGACAATGACCCGAAACACAGCCAGGGCACTAGAGTGGCTCCGTAAGAAGCATCTCAAGGTCTGGAGTGGCCTAGCCAGTCTCCAGACTCTGAACCCAATAGAAAATCTTTGAGGGAGCTGAAAGTCTGTGTTGCCCAGCGACAGCCCGAACCTGAAGGACTGGAGAAGATCTGTTATGGAGGAGTGGGCCAAAATCCCTGCTGCAGTCTGTGCAAACCTGGTTAAGAACTATAGGAAACGTCGTATCTCTGTAATTGCAAACAAGGTTCTGTACCAAATATTAAGTTCTGTTTTCTGATGTAATCAAATACTTATTTAATGCAATAAATGCAGATTAATTATTTTAAAATCATACAATGTGATTTTCAGGATTTTTGTTTTAGTTCTGTCTTTCACAGTTGAAGTGTACCTATGATAAAAAATTACAGACTCCTACATACTTTGAAGTGGGAAAACTGCAAAAATCGCAGAGTGTATCAAATACTTGTTCTCCCACTGTATGTGCCATATTTATTCATATCATATGTGCCATATTTATTCATATCGATATGTGCTATTTATTCATATCGATATTCGTTATTTATTTATATCGATATGTGCCGTATTTATTATATCGATATGTGCCGTATTTATTAAAAATATCGATATGGTGCCGATATTTTATTCATATCGATATGTGCCTATTTATTCATAGATATGTGCCGTATTTATTAATATCGATATGTGCCGTATTTATTCATATCGATATGTGCCGTATTATCATATCGATATTGCGTATTTATTTAATCGATATGTGCCGTATTTATTTATATCGATATGTGCTGTATTTATTCTATCGATATGTGCCGTATTTATTATATCGATATGTGCCTATTTATTCATATCGATATGTGCCGTATTTATTCATATCGATAATGTTCCGTATTTATTCATATATATGCCGTATTATTATATCGATATGTGCCATATTTATTATATCGATATTGCCGTATTTATTATAATAGATATGTGCCGTATTTATTTATATAGATATGTAAGCATTTTATTTTATCAAATATGTACCTAATTTATTTTATGATATGTTCCGTATTTATTGATATGGATATGTTCAATATTATTTATCAGATATGTAGCGTATTTATTTATATAGATATGTACAGCATTTATTTTTTTAATCATATGCACGTAATTTATTTGTATCAAATATTACTAATATTATTTATATAGATATGCTATATTTTTTATAGAATATGTACAGTATTTATTTATACAGATATGTAAGCATTATAATTTTATCAATATGTACCTAATTTATTTGTTTCGATATGTGCCGTTATATTTATATAGATATTGTCCGTAATGTTATTTAAATCGATATGTACCATATTTATTTATACAGATATGTACAGTATTTATTTTATTCGATTTTGTTACCTAATTTTATTTGTATCAATATGATGCACCGTATTTATTGATATAGATATGTAACGTATTTAGTTTTAATGATATGTACAGCCATCCATCCATTGGACCATACTCTGTGCAGAGCATTGGTTCTCTCCTGGCAGTCTCCTTGGCTATTGAGCACAATCTGGAACTGGTCGCCACTCCGATCAGGATAACCAGCATGCTGGCACTCATTTTGCGACCTCGAAAGAATGACAGGCAGAGTCAACCCAACTGGTATTTAATTTAACAGCTGATGGGATTGTGAAATCAGGATCCGAGATCCCAAGCCACCACCTTACCATTAAAAACAACAGGCATATATTCAGTATTTAATATTACATCGAATTACCGATTTATTTGTATCAGTCTGTACCGTATTTATTTATATCGATATATACTGTATTATAAATATTTGCACAGTATATATTTATTGATATATGCTAATTTTGTTAGTATATCTTACCAATTTATTTATATATGATATTGTTGCGGGTCGGGTGAGAAGACCACGAAGGTGGGGGAAGCTATGTCGATTCCACCAGACCCCCGGAATTGTAGGCCGTCGCTCACGGATATTCCGTGGCGCGGTGGTCGCTTAACTGACGTAGACGCCATCTCAACGGTGACCTAGGGTCCTCCGCCTATGGGTTAATCAGGTTACTAATCAACCACGCAGTTTAACCACCGGGGAACCACGCCTTCGGTATGCCTTGTCCAAACCGGATCACTCTACCAGATCGGATGCAGCCGAGCAGCACTGCAAGGACGTACCGCTAAAAGGAACGGACCGTTGGGAATAAAGACCCGGCTAAACCTAGATCCGAACCATGCTGGACCAATGAGAGAAAAGACAAAGGCGAGCTGGGAACATTCTAATAACAATTATTGGCTGCTCTTAGAGCTCCCTTATTCTGGACATTTCCATTTGCTTGTCTGTCCCGAACTTTTGGTCAAGCTCGGGGCTAAACCACTCAACCGATTCCAATGAAATTTGGTAGGTAGGACCAATATTTCTGGGAATCGTGTGCTTTCGAATATGGGACCCGGGCCCTAGCAAAGGCATAGCAACGGCCTTTAAAGTTGTCAAAAATCGAAAAAAAATCAAAAATAAATCGAAAAATCGAAGCTTAGAGTTCTGTGCGCAATCTATCGAGCTCCCTTCATGCCAATTTTGCAGCCCTAACAAAAATATTTGTAGGAGGAGATAGGTTTTGGCGCGCGTACATGTCGAACATTTCAGAAACTGTTAATTGCGAATATCTCTAAGAGAAAGAGTCTGATTTTTGATGAAACTTGGGTGAAATGTGTACAATGTGGCTAGCATGTACACAAAAATGAATGGTTGCCAATGCACACCTTCGTTGCTTGCAACAGCTAAAATACTTTATCGTACATCGTACACTTATTGTGGACTGTACAAAAAAAATCAATACCTCCGAAACTGGACCTCTGAGGGACCTGTTTTTTGTGCCCAAGGAGAATGTCTTACAGCATCATAATAAAATAAAATCTTTAGCGAATAGATAAATGGAATTACCAGGGCTGCCATTTGTTAGAGTCTCTTGGAAACATGCCTGAAATTTCACAAGGCGGGTTCTGGCGCAAACTAAGAGAAGCTGTGATAATCATATTTATTGTGCTAAATTGATTGATAGCATGTACATGAATATCGGCTAGTCGCGTCGGCCAGCTTTCCATCTAGAGCGAGCAGCCATGTCGCCTACCGGCTTTTTTATTCAAGCGAGCGAGGAAAAAGCATGTGGCACAACAAAGATTTTATTGGGTATGTAATGCAGGGAAAGAGGAGAGAGGTGTGGGGTGCAACAATAATACAGCAACTTATGAAAGCAGACACAGTGCAGACTTGACGCGAGATTAATTACAGTACAACAATAAGGATCTTCTGCAGGCTTATTTACAGACAGGTGCCAGCCACTCAAGACACACACACAGAAAAAGAAACCCAATGAAAAGGGACTTTTGCAGCCAGGGAGGGAGGGGAGTTGAGGTTATAGCTTTCGGGTACTGGCGTTTCGGGGAGGGGGGATGCTCCTGGTGCAGTACCCGACAATAGTCGCGTTGTTCTGGCCACAGCCGCACAGTGTACACGTGTTGTGAAGGAGGAGCTGAGTGGAGAAGGGAGAGTCCAGAGGACGAGGGTGGAGCAGTAGGCAGGACCAGGTAGGTGGAGTCGAGAAGCAGGAAGCGATTCATCGAGGTCATGTGGGCAGAGACGAGAGCAGGAAACTCCGCGTGAAAAACACCCACCCCGAGCACAACACTTCTTCATTCAACCAACACGGAGGATTATCAGTCCTTATAGAGCCCGAAGCTCGGGGAGGGGCCATGCGAATCCAAGGTAATCGCCGCGAGTCGGGCGTTCCGACTGGCTCTGACCCTCACGTGGTCCGCCAGTTGGGCGGGTTTCGGGCAGACGCCGGTACAGCCGCCGACCTGGTGCTAAAGCATACGTGGCTCGCCGCACATGTCTGGTTTCGGGCAGACTTGGTGCACACTTGCTGCCAAAGCGACGTGTGACTCGCCGCACATATTCTGGTTTCGGGTAGACGGTGCCAGCTCAAAGTTGCACGTCGTGGATTTTGCCTTAGAAAAGAAAAAGAATGGGGATGAAATAAGAAGGGAAAAATGATTTAATAACCTAACTATTATGCCATGCGCAACGCACTTCGTTTTCCCACTCGCAAAAGGAAAGGGCTATCTATGCGTATATTAATGGCATAACTGTCTCGGACACCTATCTGTTGTATGCATGCGGTTGCAAGAACCGCAAAATATATACCATTTTATTTCTACAGGACATGTACATTATGAATTTGTTCGAAATGTACAGTATTTATTTATATTGTATGTACTTATTTTATTTATATCAATATGTACTAATTTATTTGTATCTATGTACGATTTATTTTTATAGGTATGTACCGTAATTATTTATATAGATATGTAACTGGTATTATTTATATCTATTAATGTACGTATTCATTTATCAGATATGTACAGTATTATTTATATTTATATGTACCGTATTTATTTATACAGATATTGCAGTAATTTATTTAATATCGATATGTACTGTATTATTTATATCTATTAGTACCGTATTTAATTATACAGATATGTACCGTATTCCTTTATACAGATATGTACAGTATTTTTTATATCTATATGTACCGTATTTATTATACAGTATATTGCAGTATTTTTTATATCGATGATACTGCAGTTATTTATACAGATATGTACAGTATTTATTTATATCATATGTACCGTATTTATTTATACAGATATGTGCAGTATTTATTTATATCGATATGTACTGTATTTATTCACACAGACATGTAAAGTATTATTATTTATATGATATGTCCCTAATTTATTGTATCGATATGTACCTTATTTACATGTATCAATAATGGCGTATTTTATTATACAGATATGTACCGTATTTATTTTATCTATATGTACGTAATTATATTATATCTATATGTACCGATTTATTTATACACATATGTGCAGTATTTATTATATAGATATGTACCTATTATTTCTATAGATATGTACGATTATTATTATACACATATGTACCGTATTTATTTATAACACATATGTGCAGTTTATTTATATAGATATGTACCGTATTATTTTATATGATTGTACCGTATTTATTTAATACACATATGTACCGTATTTATTTATACAGATATGTACCGTATTTATTTCTACACATATGTACCGTATTTATTTTATACACATATGTGCAGTATTTATTATATAGATATGTACCGTATTATTATATAGATATGTACCGTATTTATTTAATACACATATGTACCGTATTTATTTATAAAACATATGTGCAGTATTTATTTATATAGATATGTACCGTATTTATTTGATATAGAATATGTACCGTATTATTTATAACATATTACCGTATTTATTTATACAGATATGTACCGTATTATTTATATAGATATGTACCATATTATTTATACAGATATGTGCAGTATTTATTTATATCGATATGTACTGTATTTATTTCACAAAGACATGTACATATATATTTATATTGATATGTCCCTAATTTTTTTTGTATCGATTTGTACGTATTTATTTGTATCGATATGTACCTTATTTTTATGTATCAATATATCGTATTGATTTTATTGATATGTACATATTATTTATATATATGTACCATATTTATTTATATTGATATGTTACCATATTTATTTATATCGAATATGTACAGTGTTTTTTTATATAAATATGTATCGTATTTACTTATTTGAGATGCACCATATTTATGTATATCGATATGTATCGTAATATATATATATATATATATATATATATATGTACTTTGTATTTATTATATTGATATGTACCGTATTTATTTCTATCGATAGTACAGTGTTTTTTTTAATAAATATGTATCGTATTTACTTATATCGAGATGCACCATATTTATGTATATCGATATGTATCGATATATATATATAATATTATATATTTATATATATATATATATATATATATATAATATACTGTATATAACTGTATTTATTTATGTCGATATGTATCGTATTTATTTATATAGGTATTACCATATTTATTTATATAGTTCCATCAAAACGTAGGCCGACTTCTTGTAATATTCATGATGCGGATGTCTTGCCTCAACATCTTAGGAGCATTCGATCAAGTCTTGTACCAAGGAGTCCCTATGAAGCAAAGATTGATGGGGATAAAAAGGACAATCTCACAATCGCACAAACTTATGAGTGGGTGTCTCAGAACAGGGTTATTTTTGGCCCCGGAAAGCCGCAATAGTTTACTCATTTTGAACGTACATGTATACCTGTTATGCACCATTGCTTTGATTAATGTGACATTGCTGTTTCTGACAATAATTCAGAAGTTTGCCCAATCTTCATCATTGAGGTGTCATCAAATATATATGCACAGAAGGTTCCAGTTCCAAATAAACCCATGAACACATACAGTGTTCATGCATGGCAAAGATTCATCCTCATATCTACAAGAGTGTAATGGCAGCTGACTTTAAGTATTGATTTGAGTTCTTTGAAGATGAGCACCATCAGGCCAACTGAACGATGTGACTGATCCACAAACTGTTTCTGACATCGAGGCATGAATCATGGAGGATCATCACAAGAAGGTCAAGGAAATATCCACAGATATTGGAATTCATGTTTCAGCAATATGAGTCCACTGAAACCTTCGCACTCATTGCGGGCAATGTCGCGAGCTTTTCGAACTGTTAATCATGGATCCAGCCAACTATATTGCTCGTCGGTAACTGGTTAAAAAACGTCTCTTCAACACTGCGATCCTGAAACAAAATGGAATATACTTTGTAATTCGAGAAGTATGTTTGCTTGTTTGTTACTTCCACCACCGAAGGTGAAGAAGGTTATGTTTTCACCCCTTTCTGTCTGATTGTTTGTGCACGGGATATCTCAAAAAGTTTGGGGCGGAGTCTGATGAAATTTTGTGGACAGGTTGGGTGTGTGACGTGGTCGAACCGATTCGATTTTGGTGAAGATCTAGATCTGGATATGAAAGTTTTTAAGTGATTCTTCACCATTGAGAGATGGGGCTAAAGATGATAATATATAACACGATATATCAAAAAGTTGAGGACGGATTCGGAGGAAACTTGGAAGACAGGTTGGGTGTGTGTTGCAAGGACGAATTGATTCGATTTTGGTGAAGATCTGAATCCTGATCTGGATACGAGAATTATTTAATTTCGAAAGTAATTCTTCACCTTTGAGAGATAGGGCCAAAAACGATATAGTACTGTCTAGTATGATATTTCAAAAATGTATTGGGCCCGATGTGTTCTCGTGGAACAGGTGTTACGTGGCAGAGGTATGCGCTCTACCGAGTGCTCTTCTAGTTTTGTTTGTATTTAACCTCTGTGCGTTCCTGTGCCACTGGACAGAATAATTTTATAACAAGTGGTTGTACTCAAGGGGTGCACAGGAAGATTTTTGGAGTTTAAAAAAAATTAATCAGCTCGGGGGTTCATGGTGGGGGGAGCACCCTAATTTTCCCGATGTAAATGTGCATCATCCAGTGTTGCTCCCCGTAGGCCATTCAATCGAGCCTGGCATCTCCCACAGTGCAAGTCATCCCATATAAGTAACTCTTGGGGAATTATCCCATCTGTAAGGAAGTATTCTTCCAGTAAATGCAATGGAAACACAAAGGTTCACCGTCACCCAATGAATTTCACATTCAATCCACAGCCACCAAGATCCTGGCCTAAAATGTCTGTGATGCCTAAGGAATATGAGAAATAATTGTGCAGATTGATTACATGCATCACAAAACGGACATCACATGGGAATATTATGCCAATTTCATGTAAAGATTGCAGCAGATCATCATGGATAACTGCTGAGGAATTTTGACCAAAGGTCTTCCTTCTGGACACAACACTTATGCACAAAGGCCATTTTTCATGGACTATCGTTCGTGACTGTGGCTTTAAACAGCTGAAGCATCCCTCAATCTCCCTCCTCCCCCATACAGCCTGGTCCTAGCCCACAGTTGCCATTACTTGTTTCAACACTTGAAGGTCGAGGTGGTTTATGGTCTGCCGACAATGAAGAACCAACTGCAGCAACCAAGATGTGGCCAAAGCCACAACTTGAAAAAGAGACAGTTTGAAGGGCAAAAGGAGGTTGTACATTGATGTCAAGAAAGACTGTTGAAAAATCAAAATCAAAAGTTAGGCTCCTGGATTTTTGTGAGTATTTCATTTCCAGAACCTATTGAATGCCCCCAACTCCCATATCGGAAAATAGTTTTATGATTGTCAAGGGACAATTATCTCAGGTCAGTATCCTTAGCCTATCCTTCTTTAATTGTTTCATCAATGATCTTCATTAGATCACAAGGTCAAGCGTGAGCATGTTTGCTGATTATTTCATTGCAAAGAGCATCATTCCGAACAGCTCTCTTGATACTGTCGATGTAGTAGCACATGCCTTGTGGGCTGATAGGATGGCGTCGAGGTATGCACACTCGCCTCTAAGATGTCTAGCCTGGGTTGGAATCCCGACCCTGATAAAAACTGTCATCCTGGTGTTTCACAGGAAGGGTGATTTATCAAGGTGTGTGTGTGTATGTGCTGTCCCTTGGATGGATGTTAAGTGGGTGTCCTGTCTGAAAGCATTTGTTGGTGGACGTCGAAGATCCCATTGTGTCCTTTGCATAGAGTAGGCGAGCTATCGCCGACACCATGAACAAATTCCAAATTCCCGCCCTAACCAGCAGAGGGCACTGCATCAGCAGCACCCTCAGCCAATGATGCTCCCATTCAGCCTTGTGCTCCATACAAATGAAGAAGAAGCATATTCCTTCACACAGCCAAACCTTGATAACATATTGTCTTTGCTTTACAAGTGGAAAGTTGCATTGTGCTTGAGAAGTGCCAGGCAATGACCATCTCAGCCCAGATTATCCCCTGCACTTGGATGCTTTGACTCACCATCCCTGCTTCAACATCTCCAAGACCCTGTATTATCAAGAACCATCAGTCACCTCATGCAGAAAACTCACAACCCACATGTTCCTCTTCAAGTCACAGAACATCCAGACTTGGTGACATACATACATACATACATACATACATACAACGTTTTTCAATTGTAATTGGATTGAAATCCTAGAACTTGATGTATCAAGAAAAGTACCATCACAGGTATACCGTCACCAAAAGGGACGAGTGGAGGGTTAAACAGAAGGCCCTTCAGTAAATAACATCACCACAAGCAACAACAAACAAATAAAAGAATCCACTACCAAATGGAGGTAGCATTCCTGTACCCAAGTTATTATCGCACTTCTTTCCTTGCTCTTGCTGTAAATCCATGAATAAACTAGAAGGGCACTCGGTAGAGCACTCACCTCCATCCTGTAATGCCTGATCCACAAGAACATATCTGGCCCAATACATTTTTGAGATATCATGCCATATATCGTTTTTGAGCCCTTTCTCTCAATGGTGAAGAATCACTTAAAAATTCGACTAGTCAGATCCAGATCTTCACCAAAATCTAACCATTTCGTCCATTTCCAGATCTGAGATTAAAAAATTTTTTATAGTGTTTTGTCACCATTGAGAGATTGGGATGATCCGGATCCAGCCTATCAGTATGATCCCAAACGCTGTTCAGCCTGGAGGATGCATGCGCTCCACCAAGTGCTGTTCTAGTCTGTTTGTCTGTCTGAATTTCAGGATGACCTCGAGGTACATATATTCACCTTGAAGTTGTCTCACTTTGGTTCGAATTCCGACTCAGCTGTAAACGGTTATCCCGGTGACTATAAACAAGCAGGGTAATTCATCAATGTGTGTGCCGTCCCTCGGATGGACATTAAACTGGGCGTCCAATCTGCCGGTGTTAAAGACCCCAAGGTGTTTGTCCTTCGCGAAGAGAAGGCAAGCTTTTGCCAGCACCCTGGCCAAATTACAAATTCTTGCCCACATCATAGTCGAACCTCAGGCCTAACCAGCCAGTTCCTGAAAGATTTGAGCCAAACTCCCCCTCCTTCATCCCCACCAACCCCACAACACCATGGGAATAATTGTGGCCATTAAGAAGAAGAAGTCTGCTGATGAAGGTGATGTTAGCTGACTTCCAGCAGATGGAAGATGTCCTCGGGCAAATGACAGGGTGAAGAGAGCAGAATGTTTGTGAAGTATATGTTATCTCTTGATTCAATGTGTCAGCGAAGCGACGGGTAAAATTGCCTAGTTTTTGATAAATGTTACTTGCTGAATAATTTATTGTTCATTGCTGTGATCTGGAAAAATGCTGCCCCTGCTTATCTTTTCTCCATGTGTATATTATTTCAGAAAATGACAGCATTTCTGATTACAGCTGTGTTCAATGCTCGATGTAAGTTATCCATGTGAAAGCATTAAAAGGCATCGTGAGGATGAGTCCCGAAGAGAAATGCTTGCTGCCATCGGGTAATCATAGTCAGCGACCCGTGGAAATGGCACGTACATCACTTTTGTGGCTAAAGTGCAGCACGGCAGTTTCAGGGCTAAAGGGTTGACAGTCTGTCCAGTAAAGGCCCAATATCTTAAAAGACAGCTTGCAGAACTGTGGTGAGCATTTGGCAGAGATGGTATGTGTCTATAGTATCAGGTAACCTCACCCTCCTCCTCGTTCACCTCGTTTTGTTCAAGCACTCCCAACCCCCCTCCATGTCCCCATCACTCCCCTTCCCTCACTGCTGCCGGACAAATCCACAGAGGGCTACGAGAGACAGGTCAACCTTCCTGCAAAATGCTGAGGGTGAAATCAGAACCTTGGGGAAAGAAAATCTACTCAGGGGTGTGTTGGGGGAAGTGGAAGGACGAAAGATGACTTGGAGAGGTTAAGTTGGTGGAGGATAAGCGTTAATGCAGAAACATGACAGAAAAATGCAGAAGAGTGGTAAAATAGGTGGACCTCAAAGTTGAACACAATCATATAAATATGAAAAATGGAGCATTGCTTCCATGCTAACGGAGGAATGAAAATGATGCTTGTGGGAGGATAGATTGTATAGGTAAAGAGATGCAAATCAATAACATTATTTCATAAGATGAACAGTTGGAGGGAGAAGGGGAAGGAGTGTAAGGTAGGTATCAGGTATCAATATCCTTAAATATTTTTATGCTTTATAGGTAAATCTATTCATTATTTCCGATAAAAAAAATCATCGTTCAGATATTTTCATCCTCTTCCCGAATACCTACCCTATCCTCACACTATTCCTCACCTCCACATACTCGTATTCGTGATCATTTGATGGTATAGATCTGAAAGTCAGAAATAAATAAATCGAAGGACGGAGATGAAGGATTAACTGGGATAGTGAA
>CM068955.1:138103719-138121217 GCA_035128595.1 Eptatretus atami | reverse complement strand
AACCGCACTAGAAATCGAAGTGTCAACATCACCGTCATGCCGAAGAAAAAAAAGCAAAAAAGAACCATGGAGTCTGGAACACTGATGCTAAACATTACCTCGACGTGTTTCGACTTATTGAGTAACTTACAGTAACGTGTGTCGACGTGTGTCAACGATCGCATAACGTGCCTACAACACGTTACTTCATAGGTTAGAAATAAGTTTCGGGTATGCTAAACATTACCTCGACGTGTTTCGACTTATGAGTAACGTACAAGTAACGTGTGTCGACGTGTATCAACGATCGCGTAACGTGCCTACAACACGTTACTCATAGGTTAGAAATAAGTTTCGGGTATGCTAAACATTACCTCGACTTGTTTCGACTTATGAGTAACTTACAAGTAACGTGTGTCGAGGTGTGTCAACGATCGCGTAACGTGCCTACAACTTATGGCCAGCATATGCGGAACGTGTGAGTCATATCTGGCATACGTCGAAAAATTTCAAGCATGTTAAAATTTGTCGACGAGCTCGGCGTACTACGACGTATGCCAGCGTGCTCTTAACGTATACAAAACTTACTCATAACGTATTCGACGTGGTGGACAGGCGTTTTAGACAAATTTTTCATACGTCGGCATACGCTGGCTAAATCGTCAAGCTGTGACAGCCCCTTTAATTAGGTGAATAAATGTTGAAAATAATTTGCCAAGCTGCGATTATTCAAGTGCATTGACCACAATCTGCCAACCTTGCCTCAAAAATTAATGGCGATGGAGTGAATCTGCGAAGGGGAAACACATGGACGGCAAGGCACTCTCGTTCTTAAACTTTAATAAACTAATGGTTTTAAAGATTGCTTCAAAAAAATCTGGACGTTTAGTACTAATGAAGCAGTTTTATTCACCAACCACCCTTCTCCACTGTAATAAGATGACATCGAGTCTCAATTTAGGAGATGGAAGCTTTATTGATCACCAGAGAACACAGCGTCAATCAGCATCGTACATAACCAGTTTGGCGGCCTCTTCTTCACTTCAATATGCACTCTCACGTGCCATGCCCTCTCGTGCTACATATCAATATGTAGCATGGTTTTTTGGAAGTATGATGAAAACGATTTGTGTTCAACAGTCTTCAAGTGTATACTTCAATTTAAATAAAGGTTTAAAGGCATAAAAATAAATAAATTCCGGGTTTTACCGCCGTTTTCCCCAGTGTCTATTAAATCATCCTATCTACCACATCACATTAGTTCTTCATGCCCATTGTTTGTGTCCTTTATAACATCATTAAAGTTTCCTGTTTAGAATGATTTTTCAATTTTGTTTGACTGTCTGGCAGATAGAGTAAAAATATGATCTCACTCCTCTCTGTGTAATGTGAGATCGGGACAAAGTCAGAGCCAAGATGCAGTGAAATGGCAGACTTGTCTTCCTATTCATGTTCCAATTTGTCCTCAAAATGTAACATTCAATTCAAATAAGTTGTTCCTCGATCATAAACTGATCAGACGGATGGACGACGGACATCAACCACTTGCTTAACCCCGCATTTCACTTCGCATGCATGGGGTAATTAATGTTCAGTGAGGTGCATTATTAATTTTCACCAACCATCGTCTTGAACTTATTCACTTAAACGCTCCCAATCTTCCCCAGCTATTTGAAGTTGAAACACACCCAATCTTCCCCAGCTATTTGAAGCTGAGGGGTCCAGTTGAGCCTGGTAAATACTTAGATTGGGGGCATCCATGGTAAGCCCAACTCTAGTTGAGCCTGGTAAATACTTAGATTGGGGGCATCCATGGTAAGCCCAAGTCTAGTTGAGCCTGGTAAATACTTAGCTTGGGGGGAATCCATGGTAAGCCCAAGTCTAGTTGAGCCTGGTAAATACTTAGATTGGGGGAATCCATGGTAAGCCCGTCTAGATGAGCCTGGTAAATACTAAGATTGGGGGCATCCATGGTAAGCCCAAGTCTAGTTGAGCCTGGTAAATACTTAGCTTGGGGGAATCCATGGTAAGCCAAAGTCTAGTTGAGCCTGGTAAATACTTAGATTGGGTGCATCCATGGTAAGTCCAAGTCTAGTTGAGCCTGGTAAATACTTAGATTGGGGGCATCCCTGGTAAGTCCAAGTGTTGTCCTGTTTCAGCATAATGAATGTTAAGACAGCTCATTAGTTAGCTTACTCCGCATTAGGTGTGGTGATGGAAGTTTTTCTTACTTTGAAGTGGAATCCAAATGTAAAATGACCATTCTATTTTTGTGCCAGAATTGGTGTCTGCTTCTCAAAGCACACTTTTCCTTGGCTGTCCAGTCTACATTTAGGTTGTGAGCATAAAGATTCCATTGTATCTCCTGGAAGAGTAATTCCTCGTCTGCGGGCAATGTGGCTGAATTATCTGCTCAGATATTTAAAGGGATCGAGGTAAGTTATTAACAGAGTTATTTGTACGTTATTATATTGAGATAATAGTAACAACATGGTTGGTCACCATAAGGTAAACAAATTGATGGATACATTTTTGCTTGAGCACAGACATGGTGGACCTAATGTCAGCCACCAGTATAAAACTACAAATGTACCCCTGAAGTTAAATATGATTTATCCTTCTTTTTTTTGTACGAATAACGAATATTCGTGTTGAAAACTTGACACACCAAAATGATAACATGTTGGGATGCGAAAAAAGATCAGAATTTACTGGCAGGAAGTTTACATCTGAGGTTGCAGTGTAAAATACTTATTTTCAAAAATCCATCAGCCCCCGTTTCAGCTGAAGTCCAACGGGGGCTAATAATGGCCAAAGAGTCATTTGCATTGTTCCTTTCCCTTCTATAATTCCATCCCATAATCCTTTGGGTCCTTCCATCCCATATTTTGTAATGCCATTGCATATTGATCTCGTAACATCAGTCCATGCCAGACTCCTTCGGTTTATTCTATCCCATTCTCATTAACACCATTCCATGCCATATTCCTTAATGACATTGCATCCCATACTTCTTAGGATCCTTTCTTCCCATATTTTGTCATGTCATTCTATCTCATACTTCTTAACATCATTCATGCCATACTACGGGTCATTCCATCCCATATTCCTTAATGTCAATGCCAACGCATTCTGGTCATTCCATCCCATACTCCTTAGGGTCATTCCATCTCAAACTCCTTAATGCCAATGCCAATACCTGATGGCCAGCCCAACTTGGCAGAACAATGTATGCATTGTATGGAGAAAATAAATATCAGGTGTTGATCAATACACTTTTGGAAACGTGTCAGAGGCTCACGTAGGAGTTTGTATATAAATCACGTGCAGGACAAGGACACCGGTAGATATCAATGTCGTTTTGCACACACGAAGAGACAATGGACAAACACGTAGCATATGGGATTTGCTCCTGGGCTCCCTGCATTATGAGCCAAGGGTTCAGAGAGGAAGACTAATCGACAAATGCATTTTGTAATCGCGTCAGGCAATGGATATGTTTGATCACACGATGTTGCAGGAGGAAAGGATAAAAGCACCTGTAAAGTCATCGCAATTTAACGTTGTGGTGCAAGAGTGCTCACGAGCCACCCGGGCGCTCTCAACAAGGTGAGTGAACCCAGAGCCGTATATCACAGTGAGAGAGGCCATGCGGTGTTGTGGTGGCAGGACACCACACACTCTGGCTGATTTATCCTTAATAGCCTGAGGAATGGCACACTTCACATGAGGAAAGGGCATGAGTATCTGTTTCATCATTGCGGACGTCTGGGGGTTAACAAGCTGGTGCACAGCATTGAAGTCAAAAATAAAATCAAAAACAAGCGGACAGTAATGAAACGGATGGGTTCAAAAGGGAAGGCCGTGAAATGGGTGAGGCGATAACATCTAGCAGAACTAAAGAGCTCTTCCTTAATGCCCTCCCAGGACCGCTGCTGCATTTGCGGCACAAACATCCCTGACCTGCGGGATGTTCTTTTTCATGACTAAGTTACTAGCGAGGAAAGAAAAATCAAATATAATGTTTCAAAATTAGCCATCATTTTCTTGATTCAAACCATTTTGTTGCTTTTTTGGTGAAACATTATTTATTTGACCAACATTTGCTTTGTCATCTTATCTTGACAAAGTGGCCTTCATTGTCAGATGGTATCTACTTCCTGAGGCCATTTGTTGATGTCTCATAAAGAAAGAAGAGAGAGAGAGTGATAGGTTTCTTAACCCCAAATCATCAGGCTATTGACCAATCGGTACTACAAAAAGTGCACCTTTTCCCCTTGGCCATTGCAGCCATACTTTAACCTCAATGTATGCAGGTATATTTTGTGCATACTTTTCCTCATTTCATTGGCACACACTTTTATGCATTAGCTTCCCTAAGAATGCCAGAAATTGCTTTATTCCAAAAAGCTTTAACCCACCAAGTCACCATAAGGAATGATGAAATGACCGTCAACCAGAGTTATAAGGGAAATGTGAAGATTGACGAGAACGTTACAGACGGAGAGGTGATGAGATGTACAGCATTGAGTGTTTTGGGAACTCTAATGTCCCTCGAGCAGATGGGCCCAGAGGCTTAGCCCTCCTTTTTGGACGACGAAGCACAATATGTCACGGAGTTAGTGGAAAGTACGTAAAATATGACTCTTTGCCGGCAGTCAACAAGATGTCAGTCGAGCATGCAACAAGGTTGCCTTTGCTTCCCATCCGAAATCTTTCAACTCTGGATTGATGACTCATCACTCGGACTGAGAAAGAAAACTGAATTCGACTGTGCATCACAAATATGTATGGAAGACACACAAGCCACGACCCACATTGTTTGTGGACAGTGAATGCATCGACGACGCAAGAATCCAAATTGACAGACAATGAATTTAATAGAAAAATTATGAGAATTAACGGTTTTGGATTTCTTGTTTGCAGGTGGCATCATTAGCACCCGGGTTATCTGAAAGCAATTAAGCCTTTCGAAATAGATATGCCATTACGAATCACTTTAATTGAAGATGCTTGTGCAACCCCTGTGGAGCAGGTGGAAGCAGTTGCTGACAATCCTGCATAATGGGAATTGTTCACAGGAAGCTGTTGTTTGGCAGAAAGTCGTTGCTCTGACGTCGAATGAGCTGGATGTTTTTAGAAAAGCTCAGTTTTTCATGATTATTTTTTTATCATCATTGTGACACTTCTCTGTAAGGGAAATGCATTGACGGATTGCACCGCACTGTGGATTTTCATAACGTCGTTCGACTCACGGAGTTACTCAACATCGATTGCTTCCATCTCTCCTCCATCCACCCTGTCAAAGAGTTTAGAACACCTCATCGGCCATTTTTTGTTTGGATTATCAGATATACAAAGTTTCTCAACCAAAGTAAATTGTTAATTTTCCATTTGTGGCATGACGAATGACTCGATGTTGAAGCGTGTGGATTTTTGTGCCACTTTCCAGTGTGGTCCGTCCGTGCACACCCAACGACTTAACAAACCATCCACGAGTTACTCATCGACTCTGTGCTCTCGAGGTATAATGACTTGTCATTCATCCTCTGCAAAGTTCATTAGCCATTGTGGATGGAACATGACAAAAAAAAATTAAAAAATATATAAATATATATTATTTGGTAATAACATTTTTTTTAAACACTTTAAAAAAATAAAATAAAAAATAAATAAAAATTAATGCCACTTTGGCCTTTGTGATGAACCATTGGTGAACTTTCATTGTTGGCATTTCAGGATTTGAGGGCACCTGGAATAAATTTCAACTTCACCGATGTCTTCCTCGGGCATGGAGAAGTGCTGCACCCTGAAGCTTGCTGCTCTTCAGAGAATACCCTTTTATGCTTGAATTTCATCGTGAAAGTTAATAATTCCGATGGTTTGTAAACTTAAATCAAGATAATTAATTCCTGCATCCTGACTGAATTCCAAATCATCTTTCAAGCTGCCTGATACTACGCAGCCATTGTCCTGGTGAGGAAAACTTATTTTATTCCTCAAATGGATCCACAAAACTTGTCTGCAACCAGTTGATCAAAGCTCGTATGAGAGGTGCAATCAGTATACACCTGGCTTGAGATTTATAGAAAGTAATGATGGATATTGCTGAAACAATCCTTTTTCTAAAGCAAGTCCTTTTACAGCGACTTAAACCGAATTGCATTCATCGATCCTTTGTATGTATTATTAAAGTTTCAACTGAACAATCACCTTTAATACAAGGTGTCCATAAAGTCCTTGTGCAGCTTTGAGCTTTTATAACTGTTGATGTACACATGAAAAAAATAAACTATAATTGGCAAATTAAAGCATAATTCATCAAGTATTGTTAATGTTAATGTTGTTGTTAAATCCACAATTCCTCTGTGTTTCTTGACGAGTTGACATTTTCTGATGAAGCAAGTTCTACATCAGTAGTGGCAAAGTCAACCACCACAATTACAGCATTTGTTTCCCGAACTATGACAGTTAAATCTTCGACATATCACCTTGTACCAACAACACTAGGCTCCCTGACATGATCTTCCGAATGTGTGATGGTTCTTGAATGATGTCTTCCCAGCCAAGTGGATCGGTAGACGTGGGACCAATTGCTTGGCCACGTCGTTCGCCTGACCTGTCCCCATTGTATTTTATGGAGCTATGTAGAACTATTGTTTACTCATCAAAAGCATATTCTTTGGATGAACTTAGGGATAGGATCACAAATGCAATTCACGAAATTACTCAGCAGCAACTGGAGAACGTTTTCAACAAATTGGAGAATCGGATTAAATGATGTATTATGAAAGATGGCGATTATGTTGAAGCCTAGAAATTTGAACTATATTGAGTGAAAACCTGATGAAACGGAACGACACTCGGTAGAGCGCATACCTCCGCCAGGCTGAACAGTTTACATATTATATCCCACTGATAGGCCGCATCTCAATCCGGACCTGAACCAAAATCGAATCGTTTTGTTCTTGTCACCTCACCAAATCACCCAACAAGTTTCGTCCAAATCCATCGATAACTTTTTTAAGATATCGTAGTATATCTATCGTCTTTGGCCCGATCTCTCAATGATGAAGAATCACTGTGTAAAATGAAAACTCTCTTGTCCCCTGATCCAGATCTTCACCAAAATCGAACCAATTCGTCCTTGTCACACTCCCAACCTGTCCACCAAATTTCGTCCCAGTCTGTCCGTAACTTTTTCAGTTCATCTGATCACAGACAGACAGACAAACAGTTATGAAAACATAACCTCCATCCACCTTTAGTGGCAGAGGTAATTAAGCTTTCATGTCCACCATTTATAGTGTTTCTATCAAGTGTACCTCAAAAGTTATAAAAGTTCAAAGTTGCACAAGGATTTTATGGACATCCTGATATTATCACATGTATTAACGTTTGGTAATAATACACTAATAACCACCTCGGGTTTGATTTTCATTGCATGCACATTTAAACTTTATTGTATAGATTTTTTCAATTACTCGTCCACAACCTATATAATGATTTCTGATTGTCTGTAATTTTCTGTTTTGGCTCGATTCATGACCATTATTCTCGGTCTCATTTATCCTATCCAGAGAAAGAGGCCAGCTAGCTCCATATGGTGGTGTTGGTGCTTCACCAAACACAATCGCTCCTAATTTAAGTCATCGATAGAGAAGAGCACTTCATTGGACATTTTGAGCACAAGACCACCGTGTCAAAAGGTCACTGTTAAATGCTTTTAAAGTACGTCTCCGGTGCGCAGCCGCATGCTGTGTGCCATCCTGCGTACCCATCAATTATTTAGGAGCATGCAGTTTGGTGGTACGGCCAATCGATGTGACGAGGACAATCCACCCAAATATGCATCTGGTTCATGTTGAGCCCTTCGGGGGGGGGGGGGGGGGGGGGGAGATTGCCAATGTTTTTGAAATTTGGTGGGAGATGAATATCAAAGGCAACAATGATAATTACTAAACTAATTATTGTTATTATTATTATGTTACTATCGGAAAGAAATTCAGGATAATAACTATGCATTGTCATCAAAACAAATTCAGTAATTGAACAAGTAAAATTAAGAAACACAAAATGCATTATTATTTTAAGCTGATTGGTTATTGTATTGAGATCAGGCCAGGGTTAAAAAGAATCCATCTTTAGAAGCAGTCCTGCAAAGGCTCAGGAGGTCATGCTGATGCCTGTGAAGGTACTGAATTCAGCTTTATAAAGAACAATGAAGTTGTTCTTTTACAGTCGCAATTATTTCCACCTTTATGTGGGATCATCCAGGGAAAGTTTGACCCAAGTCTTTCACGTACCAGCTGGCCAGCCTGATATTCGACTAAGTAGGTTAGAGCTGGAATTTGTAATTTAGCCCAGGGTTGTTGCTCACCCTTACTCTTCAAGATGGACATCTTCATGAAGGTAACGTTAATGTCCACCAAATAATGTTAGCAGATGTGAAGCCCAAGTTAACAGTCATCGGAGGGGCGACGTGCATATGATGTTGCCTCGCCCTCCATGCGAAAGACCAAGACGAGAGTTTCTAGCTGGGCCAAGATTCGAACCCAAGCAAGTGCACATCCCTCTCGGTCAGCCAAATAACGATTAGCAAAACTGTGAAATCCTTTTTTTTAAAAAATTCTCAGCTGTTCCGTCAAAGTTTATCAACTTCATACCTATTTTATGTCTGTAGTGAATGAGAAAGACAGGGTAATATGGACCCTTGGGTAATATCTAAACCCTTGGGGAATATCTTGACCCTTTGATAATATGGACTCCAAGAAATCGTGATCAGAGAACATGATGTGAAGGTATATCTTACAAGACCTTTGATATTGAGGGTCGGTGAATGATGGGTATTCCCCGGCAGATTAAATAGTCATCGACACACATTGTATGCTTGGTATTGGCTTGATGGTTTGGGTGGTGGGCTTGGGATCCCAGAATCCTGAGTTCAAATCACCCTTGGCTGTTGAATTAATACCAGGTGGGGTTGACTCTGCCTGTCATCCTTCCGAGGTCGGCAAAATGAGAACCAGCTTGCTGGTGTCCTGTGTCAGAGTGGCGACCTGTCCAGGATTGTACCCAATAGCCAAGGAGACTGCTTAGGCAGCACCAACACTCTGCACAGAGTATGGTCTCAATGGATGGATGGACACACATTGTCCATCTATCACATTTTTTGGGTTAAAATTAGAAAATTAGTCAAGTGGTTCTTGTTTTACTTTTTCATCCATAATCCATGATTGAGTTTTCAAATGAATGGAAAAAAATAGCTTTATCACAGTTCACGTTCCAAACTGAACCTTGTAACTTCAATTCTTGATCAGTTATACTGCTCACCATCATTCATCTCTGGTCAGTATGTACCTTCTACAATACATATTTTAAAAGTATTTCTGGCTCATTCAGGATATTTTCTCCTGCTGCATACATTCAATCAAGGGTATGAGTTGCTGAATGAATAATATATCAACATATATAGCCAATATATCCCAGGGCAGGTTGAAATGAGGAAAGTCATTAAGGGGTTCATTTTTCCTCCATTCTCCAATAATTGTGAATTGGGTTTTGTTTTTTTTGCTCATTTTCTTATGATTAAATGACTGCCATCCCAAGACTTTTCAATCCATCTATATCTTGCCCTTGAGCTGCTGCAGTGCTATGCAGCCTGGGGAAAGCTATATCTCTCATAACGATCAAGTAACATCATCCCTCGTCATTGAAATCTTCAGGTGTGACATCATGCTGGTAAGCCTTGAGTATGCAGCCCCACAAATATTACAGGGTGGTGGTGGCCAGCATCTTCACTGGTAGGGTGTGTTTAATATGTCCAGTGGGAAGCTGCTCCGTTTCATCAAAACAGCGTGAGCCACTGAAGGATGTATTCCTTAATTCCTTCACATAAAATCCTTCCTTAAACCTGAGATCAGGTTATTTAGGCTAGAAACAAAAAAAATGTCAGGCTTTTCATCTGCTGGGATTACCTTTCAGCATAAACCCTTCATCCAGTTGTCAATGCTACCCTCATCATACCCTCATCAAACCCTGGAGAGCTCTTAACTGGGCATGAACTCCATAATGGCTTGTTTTCATCCTTGTGCTGAAATGAGGTAAATCAGCAGTTGTAACAATTCGGGGTTCCATCCATCCATCCAATGGGACCATACTCTGTGCAGAGCATTGGTGCTGCCTAAGCAGTCTCCTTGGCTATTGGACACAATCCTGGACAGGTTGCCACTCCAACACAGTATACCAGCATGCTGGCACTCATTTTGCCGACCTTGGAAGGAAGACAGGCAGAGTCAACCCCACCTGGTATTAATTAAACAGCTGAGTGGGATTTGAAATCAGAATCCTAAGATCCCAAGCCCACCACCCTCACTATTAAGCCAATACCAGGCATAATACTGGGTTGCCTTGAGCCAAAGCTCCTTCAGCACAAACGGTGACCTGCAACGGATGGGTCTTCCTGTCAACTCCATCCACTGACTTCCAAACTGGTGCAGTCAGGCCAGGAATAGTTTGACGGAGTGGCCTTATTTCCTGGTCTCCAGAATTGCCTCCCTGGAGCTAATACATCACAGGAAGATTCCAGAGAAAGCACTTCTCACAAGTCACCCCAAAACTCTTCAATCCTGCAGAAAGCACTTGTATCTGTCCCTGGGTAGCACAAGATAAAACTTCCTGCAAAGCAAATGCTGAGATTGCAACTAAATTATCTCCTTCAGCCTCTAACTACAGCATTGAGTTCACCCTCAAACATGTAATAGTGGATTATATACTCACCATGTAAAGATGGTGGCTCTCTTAACGACATTCAGGATGGAAATTAAAACCCCTGCAGCATATCAGGTGGGAACACACTAGAAACTGTGTTGTTATTCACCACCTGCACAGCTCTGGCTGAAGGTTACTTCTTCCAAGGCACTGCAGACAATTCACTTTTACAATCCTGTCCTTTGGTTCTGTGTGATAAGGAATTGCAATATACAGTCAATCACAGTGAAAGAAATCTGTAGTCTTGTCTTAGCATTTTCCTATTAGGGAGTGCATTAAAAGTCTGTAAACAAATACTTTTGTGGGGAGGGGGAGGGGGTGTTGACTGCAGTAAGTTGAGTGGTAAATAAACCCTAACAGCTTATTTACCTTTTGACAAGACCCTCTCACAGACATCACAATCACTACACATGAAGTGAATCACCCATCCATACCCAAGCTACCAACAGTCCTGCCATTATTCATGCACCAACTATCCCAATAGCTTATAGGTAGCTAATTCCAGTATAAACCTATCGACTGTTTCTGCCACCACCACCTTTCCAGAGATAAATTTCTGTCCATTAACTGTGGTTGTTTCATATGTAACCTGTGGCTGCTGGTTGCATCATTTCCGGAAGCAGAGCTGTGCCGCTGATGAAGCTCCTTTGTTACCAGTCAACTAGTACTCATTTTTCTGACCTCAGAAGGGTGACAGGCTGAGTCAACCCACCTGGTGTTATTTCAACGGTAGGACAGGGGCTCAAACTCAAGATACTAAGACCTCAAGCCAGCCAACTTAACAGTTAAGCCAACACCAGGCTTACCATCCAATGGCTACTCCCATCTTATAATAATAATAATAATAATAATAACTACAATGATACTCAGTAGAGCGCATACCTCTGCCAGGCTGAACAGTTTACGTTTTGTATCCCACTGATAGGCCGCATCTGGATCCCGACCTGACCAAAAATCTAATTAGCTTGTTATTGTCACCTACCCAACTCCTCCAACCAGTTTTGTCCGAATCCGTCCACAACTTTTTGACATATCGTGCTATGTATCGTTTGTGGCCTGATCTTTCAATGGTGAAGAATCACTTAAAAAAATTATCAGACCCGGATTCGGATGTTCACCAAAATCGAACCAATTCGTCCTTGTCAGACAACCAACCTGTACACCAAGTGTTGTCCGAATTCACCCATAACTTTTTGAAATATCATGTTATACTGTATATCGTTTTTAGCCCTATATAGAGCAGCTGTTCGTATGAAAAAATATCTTCCACAAGTCACGTGCAAGACCTGCTTCTACAATCGCGAACCTGTGCTTCACATTTTTATGGTTTTTCACGGGTGCAGAAAATTTTTTTAGCCACGCTAAAAGCGAGCTGTGCGGCCTGTCCCACTATTCACACTATAAACCTAGCTTCACAACATGTCACACCATTCACACTATAAACCGAGTTGCATGGAATGTCACACCATTCACACTATAAACCTAGCTGCATGGCATATCCCACCATTTGCACTATCAATACACTCCGACGTATCTACCAGCTGCTGCGTAAGACGTCATCACCCATGAGTTACACAATTAAAACGCTTCACCGCATCTTTCACCAGCTGTGTAAGAAGTCATCACCCATGAGTTACACAATTAAAACGCTTCACCCCATCTGCCACCAGCTGTGTAAGATGTCATCACCCATGAGTTGCACAATTAAATCACTTTACTGCATCTTTCACCAGCTGTGTAAGAAGTCATCACCCATGAGTTACACAATTAAAACGCTTCACCCCATCTGTCACCAGCTGTGTAAGAAGTCATCACCCATGAGTTACACAATTAAAACGCTTCACCCCATCTGCCACCAGCTGTGTAAGATGTTATCACCCACGAGTCACACAATTAAAACACTTTTCGAGGTGATCTTATTGCTGCCCAATACCACCTCCATGATCCAGCCACTCAAACAAGGGGTAATCTCCACTTTCAATACATATTATACCCGCCGTACCTTTTGCCGCATTTTGCATGCAATGGGCTCTGACTGGGAGCTCACTCTCAGGCAGTGTTAGAAAGAGTTCAATATAACCCACTGCATCGGTGCCATCAGTCACTGGATGAGGTGAGAGCCTCCACCATCAATGCCTGCTGGCAAAACCTCTGGCCACAGGCAGTGAAAAACTTTACAGGCTTTCTTCACAACATGGACGAGAGGCATGAAATTGCTAGGTTGGCACGGCAGGTGGGAGGAGAAGGCTTTGACAACATGGAGCCTGAGGAGTTGGATGATCTTGTCGCCTCGCATGCCAAGGAGCTCTCCGAGGAGGAGTTGGACATAATTACCAAGGTAACTGAGGAGGAGGATGAGGCAGGCAGTGATGAAGAGGAAGTGCTGAGGTCCAACCTCATGGTCAAATGCCTGGGTGAGGTGTTGCGGGACATGTGGGAAATTGCCGACAGGCTGCAAGATGCCGATCTGGTCATAGAGCGTTACCTCAAGTTCAGGATGGGGGTGGGTGATGTGATGTTCCCATACAAGGAGCTACATGAAACCTGTGACAATCTGCCAGGTGGGTCTCAATCATGCATTTTTTTCACCCTGTTCCCTCAACCTCAGGAGCATCAGCACCTTCTCCTGCCTCTCCTACCTTTCCTGCCTCCCTTTCCTGCCTTTCCTGCTTCTCAGTGCATGACTCATCAGCGACCTCACCTGCATTGGCTTCAGCTCTCTCACCTACATTCCTTTTGTTACACGACTCATCAGAACCCTCCTCTGCGTTTTCTTCAGAGGAGTTCATTGAGTTCACTGGATGGAAGTGCCATAAAAATTCATCAAAAGAAATGACGTGCATACATTATCTTATCTGTCCTGACTCCAGTGAGCTGTTACAGACATCAGTTGACATCAAACTTATCTGCTCCACCACCTCCTTCCATAACCTTGGTTTGTAGATGTTCAGACAGTACAAAAAATTATTCATCATCATTTGAAAAGTAGCATGTGTTTGTGTAAATAAATATTTGAAACTGGACCTCCTGCTGTTGTTGTTGTTTTTTTTTACTTTTATGGTGCGGTGGTTAAGCACTTTTAATAAAATGTAATCACATTCCTTCAACAAGAAGGGCACTCGGTGGAGCGCATACCTCCGTGACGTAATGCATAATCCATGAGAACATATCGGGTCCATTGCAGTTTTTAAAATATCATGCTTTCCATCGTTTTTAGCCCTATCTCTCAATGGTGAAGAATCACTGTAAAAATTAAAACAACAAAAACTCTCGTATCCAGATCCGGATTCAGATCTTCACCAAAATCGAAGCAATTATTTCTTGTCACACACCCAATATGTTCACCAAGTTTCGTCAGAATCCGTCCACAACGTTTTGAGATATCGTGCACACAAACAAACAGACAGACAAATGAAATTGCTCATTGAGCAAGGAATTGCCGGGATAACTTTGTCATATCTCTATGATCTCTGAAAAAACAAAAACCTGGAAATCAATTTGGTTCTTATAAGTCGATAGTGCTACTGTTTAATAACTTATAACACTTAGTTTGGTCATGATCATAATTGGAAGTCAATCGGACTTGAAATGGCGTTTTTATCACAATTTGAAAGTTTTGACCTGACCCCCCTGACATTCGACCCCTGACCGCTAAGAAGGGTGTTGGTGTGACACCACAATGAGACATACGGTTGGATGTAGTATTGGAAGATGCACATTTTGCATTTGGTTTGAAGTTGATACGACCATTTCAGCGGACATTATTGCGAAAATAAGAATTTCGGTTTTTCGGTGACCTTGACCTTTGACCTAGATTCACCAAAAACGACAAGTGTCTAAGTTGGACCATGGCCGACGTCTGTACCCAGTTTGGTCATGATCGCTGAAATGGTGTGGCTGCTACAGGGTAAACAAACACACACACACAAACAAATAGACAGACAGACAGACGCACAAAATGACACACAACCGACCAACATAATTTCCGAAATCTGAAGAATTCCGGCAATTAACAAACAGAAAGGGGTGAAAACATATCCTCCTTCACCTTTGGTGGCAGAGGTAATAAACATTAGAAACAGTACCTGGTATTGTGGGGATTTTAAAAATTATTTGTAAGGATATTTTGTGAAAGTGTAATCATATGTATTTTGTAGTCGAAAATTTTTTAAACTTTAAAAATTTTCCCCAATGAATCATGAACCTCTGGGAACCCATCCCCCTTTTTTCCATTGGAACAATGCTTCGACATTCGCGGTATCACCTCTCGCAGTATTTTTCATGAATCCTGACTGCCGGGAACCTATCCCCTTTTCCCCCCATTGAAACAATGCCCCGACATTTGCAGATTCGACAGTCGTGTCATTTTCCAGGAATGTATCCCCCACGAATGTCCAACAATCCAACAGTACTCTATCAGCCACATTGCAAACCTTCAGCTTAGCTAACAACTTTCTATGTGCTACATTAGGAGATGATAAATGGGCTTCTGGGACACACATTCATATGAATGGGGAAAAGGAAAAAACTTTCTGACTCCAGCCCAAAAAGCCCAAAATAGGAGACTGATTTTTCTCCCCACCTATCCCCTTCCCTCCCATACAAGTCAAATGTAAAATTGAGACTATGAAAGATTGAGACTTACTGATTAAAGCACTTCTTCCCCCCAACATAATCACAGTCCTTTTATATTTTCATTCCAATCAAAGAGCGAACCAACGAATATTTGCCCATGTTCTACTTTAGGGAATAACTTAATTTTCTTATAACATTCATTTCCATTGAGTATGTTCACAAAGAATAACTTGGAACTTGGTTATTGGTGTAAGTGTCTTTGTTGAGCAGAAATGAAATGATAAACTTCTCTTAATGCTCTTATTTGACCACCTCCTGAGCCACATATCATTTTGAGATTGTAGTAAATTGTTTTTCCATTGTTCAATTGATAACCATCAAAGTTTTCAGTCCATTCAAGGATATTAATTTTTTCTTTACATCCCCACTTATTTGTAATTAAATTTATCCGCTTATTTGTTTTATCCACTTTTACCCTGGTTATTTCTTCAATAAGACTTATTTGATATTTCTCACATTCTTATGTTTCCCATTTAAATACCAAGGCTGAATTACATCTCCACTCCTTGGTTTGGTTATTGCTTGGTTCTATTACTTTATAAATCAGTAAAAAGACGGCGATAGCCTTTTAAAATTCCCAACCCAATATCTTAACACTATACTTATAACCATAAGGGAGACTATTGATTCCATTCTCCAAAAATATATAATTTCATCAAAGCTCCTAATGCTTTCTTATTTATCTCTTCTGGATATAATTGATTTTATAACTTCTTATGTATTCATTTTCTGTACTCTTCCTTCTTTAAGGTTAAACAATTGTAATAATGTTTAAAGTTTATGTTTCCTTGATTATATTTTTTCTTATTCCATTTAGCTTCTTATCACACCTTTCAATGGTATTATTATCGATATATGTAAAAGCCAAAGACATTGATCTCAATCCTATAAATTCACTCACATCTTCCCACCCAATTCATCTTTAAACTTACCAATAACCTTTTATTCTTTGATGAGAAAACACATCACCTGACTATTAATTACTTGTATCATATATATCAATATTATCAATCATATCCTCATATACATCACTTGTCTTAATTTCTAATATTAAAACTATCTGTATCACTATATAACAATGACACATATCCTTATACTTTGATTTATAATTATTATAGTAATAGTCATACATTAACAACTTTGACAAGTCAAGAATTGATGTTCCCATATAAATAGGTTTATCCATTTCAATGCTCTCTTATTTCAAATGAATAGCACAAAAGTTCTCTGAAAACACCTGCGTTCGCTCAAAACTTGGTCTATTAATTAACTTTGAAGCCTGCTTCCAAGATGTAGCAAGTCTTATGTTTTGTCGATTCCTCACATTTTTCAGTCTTTCCAAATACAGCATATTCATTAATATTATAAAAGCCTTCTCAAAATCTGTTTTGCTTCTGTTCTCCTTTTTGTATTAAAATCAATATATTTCTTTAACCCATGAGACTTTTTTAAATTTCAAAATCCGATAATTTCCCACTCTCAACCCAGCGATATAATATTTCTCAAGTTCCTTTGATGCAAAACATACTTTCTTATCATTAATAGTAAGTAAGTAGTTTTGCTGGAGATTTACCTTTTATATTAAATGACTGTTGGTAATCACTTAACCATTCTTTTCTTGGACTTCTTTATCAGGGGCATAAGGTAGGTCTTTATGTTTGTTATGAAGTTCTTCTGGATCTTTTAAATCAACCTCAAAATAATATCCAACTTCAGCTTCATCCAATTCTTTTTGAGAAGAGATAACCAATTCAAGTAAAACTTTTTCATATGTTTTTCTTTACCCATTTAAGTTTTCCATAAGGTAAAGATTGAGACATAACACACCCATACAAATTGTTAGCATCATAATACATCAGGTAAGAGTTGTCCTCATTCCTATTATAATCAGGAAATATTTGTTATTTGCTTTACCATATCTCTTGAACATACTTGAGATATTCCTCCTCTTTTAGACTTCTCTATCATTAAAAGCATAATCTGATATAACACTGCATTTCAATTCAAATTTTGTTTTGTCACTTTTAACATAGAACTCCAAGACAAGCCCGGGGCTGTGTAATAGTGAACGGGATGTAATCCATAAGAATTTTTATTATGACAGACTGTTCTAA
>CM068955.1:138086093-138097065 GCA_035128595.1 Eptatretus atami | reverse complement strand
GAGTATCAACTACTCTCACAAGGTTTTAATGCTGGTCTTCAAAAATAAGATATAATCGGTTTATTTAAACATCAAAACAAACTAAATGATTACAACATTGAAGATATAATTCAACTATTTTGTGATATACAGAGATATAAAAAGAAATCAAAACCGATAACTTGTATTCTTAGTGATAATAATCGATGAATGTAACTTGAATACTGAAAGATAGAGTCTTATGAACGACAGGGGTTGAAAGTATGATTGACGAAGATAAAATACAATGGACAAGAACTAGACGGATCAGAAGCGCATACTCGCAACGCTACCATTTCCTCCCCCCCCAGAACCATGATTGTGAGGTTTTTAATATCTACACATCTCCATCTCATATGTTCTATGATGGTAAAAAGCATTAATTTCCTGTGTACCTGATTCACGTACATTGTACCAATTTTGTATGAACTCCCATTTGGTTGTGTTAGTAACTGAAAACTGGTCACATATAAGAAAATAAGTTCAGTGACCCCCCCCAATGCTTTAAGCAACCATAAAGTCATGCAATATTCACACAGGAGGGAATGAATCACAACTTTGCATGTCTTGCTGCAAATGGAATAAAATTAGACAGACTAGGCAAAATACGATTTGACTTCATGACCGTCCGACTTGACTTTGTACTCTAATTTGTAATGTATAGAGTGTGGAACAAAATCAACATTTTGGGTTGTTGATGCAAACGATAAGATGACGTTGTAATGACTAAAACCGCACATTTTTGGCAATGTCGTGACCCCTGACTTTATCCCCCAACCGCTAATAATTTTTATAAGTATGTGTATCACATATCAAAATGGGCATTGATCGAAATTTTGGATTAGTCTTAAATGGGATACAAATTGGACCGCGCATGGTAAAAAGACATTTACCTTTCTGACCTGACTTGACCTTGCCGAATCGTCCAAAATTAATCGATTGTCTATCGGATGCCAACACACACAAAATTTCATGACAATGCAATGTTTTTGGTAATGTTGTCCACAACGTCCAACAAAAACCCATTTGGTGACTGCTTGCTTGACTTCCACAAACTAGTGTGCAAACTATACCATAGCCTATATCAGTGATCGGATGCAATACTGAAGATTTGGACTTTAATTTTGATGTAAATCGGAAAAAATGCATTAATTCGCAAAAAAACGATTTTGACCTTTTGTGATCGACTTGAACTTTGATCGCCATCGTCCAAAAATATATCGATTTCTAATGAATTCAACAAGTCCAAATTTCATGACAATCTTCTAATTGGTTTTGCGTAAGTGTCACGAAGCGCCAATAAAAATGCTGTGGTTGACCCCCTTGACTTTGACCTCCATCCGCTAACTCTGGGTTCAACAACACCATATAATTAACATTTTAGGATAGGGAGAATAGACATTTTGCATAATTGATGAATTGGAATAAAATTTGACTGTGTATGCGAAATAAAAAATTTTTGACCTTTTTGTGACTTGTCTTGACCTTATGATCGAGCCTCCAAAAAATCATATATTTGTCTTAATGACACAAACCTTCCAACAATTTTCAAAGCAACCGAAAGTTTTTGTATAAGTGACTCCAAAACATTGTAACATTTAGATGACGGTCTTGCTTTGCCCCAACCGCTACTAAGGTATACGACACACTTTCATGGATACCGAATGTAGAAGAGTAATGAAATTTTGGTGTTGGTTTTATCTTGATTCGATAAAAATTGACGCGTTATGAGAAAAAAGATTCTGAACCTTTGGACGGACACTTGACTTTAATCGATGGGCCCCAAAAGCTTCGCGGCGTCTGATAACTGCACATAATCGAATTAATCAAATCGTCAGAAGTTTTTGGCATGTGTCCGCCACACATTTCAATAAATTACCATGTCAATACAATAACTTCGTCAACGAAGTTTGCTGAAGGTAATAATGTTCACTCTGTATATAGCACCATTACTGTTGATTGCTCATTAACACAATCACAAAGACAATGATTCTTTTGATTATTCCAAATTGGGAAGGTACTCGTTTATCACTACGAATAACAGTTTCGTTTTGATTTTTTATAATCTCTGTGTATAAAATAGTTGATTAATATCTCAAGTTGAATCATTTAGTTGTTTGCGTTAAATAACCGATTATATCTTTTTGAAGACCAGTCATAAACTGTGGATATTTATCTCAGGTTAAAATAGACTTGTGAAAATTAAATTTTCATACTCCAAGAAAGTTAGGAGTAAGGACATCTTTAAATGTGTATCAGGTTTTTCCACATTCACTTGAGACAACTAGAGAAATCTTAATAATTTGGAAATTTTAATGTGTAAATTAACATATTCCAAATGTTAAACTATTTCATTTAATTTGAAAACAGGTATTTACTTATATTGGCTTTAGAACCATATTTATCCTAAGTTCTGGGTTGAATATCAAGATAATGCCAAATCATTTATTTAACATATTGGGTGATATATCGCTGAAAATGGCATCGAATAATAATCAAACAATCCTTTGTATTCCTAATACATTAGTTTCTTCCAATTGTAAGGAAGTGGTGTTATAAGTCAATTCATTCATTTCTCTAAGAAATCTTGTTAAGATAAATCATTTTGGTGTAAATCAATATATGTATTCCTTTTAATATATTTTTATACATTAATAGAAGAAACACAGAATATACATGTTAGTCTTTGATCTGTTTAATCCTCTATCACATGCAGGACAATTTCAATTTGTCATACATGTGCGTCCCAGTGCAAAAAAAAAAAAATTTTACAACGGTGCCAGAAAACAAAACATAAGCGTTCCTTCGTCTGCGTGCCGACGTCGTGGCAGTACGAAAAAAATTAAAAATAAAAATCAAGACGTGCCAGAAAAAACAACCAAACAGTGCGCTTCGCTCTCCCATGCCGTACTGCGTGGCCGTAAGTGCGTGGCGTACGTGCAAAAAAAACTTAAAAAAACTTCAAATCGGTGCCAGAAACAACAACCACAAGCCGTTCTTCGCTCTTCGTGCACTTCGTGGCCTATGCTGGCGTATCGGAAAAAAAACTTTCAAACAACCACACAGTCTTCCTTCGTTGTGTTAACGAGACTGGATGGGAATTGTGTTTATCTATAAATGCCAAAAGAAATCGAGAATATGAATAGCGTAAGGTCATCACATCCGGAAGTCCGATGTGTATACGTAATGGAACGGTCGTCTAACTTGCCATAAGGAAACACTAATCCGATTACATTCAATTTGAAAGGCAAAACAAATTCAGAGTGCGGAATATGAAGATAGAAAAGATACTTGGGTGAAAACGCCAGCAACTTGTCATTGGTAAATAAGGCGCCTTCCAACGGCCTCCTTCAAAGCAACTGTCGTCATTGTTTTACAATAAAATGCATAATTGGGAACCACTTTGTCGATTATATCAAAATGAAAAGCACAACTCATGTCTAGCAATAATACTGCAATTTCAATTAGTCGACCAGTGGTTGTACGAGAAACAGCGGTACAGGAGACAGACCCACACACAACACACACACATCACACACAAACCAAAGAACCACAGAGATGTGGAATATAGAAAGAGAGAATCAGGGAATTCAAGGCTCAGATAGCAAATCATCATATTTGTAGTAAACTTGCTAAAAAAAACATCTCGTTACTTCATAACTATCGTTGTAACACAAACCTCGGTATCATTAAGAAGTTTGAACACCAACTTCGGTACATAATGTATCATGCTCATAATATAAAATTTTCTGAATATATCATTTAATGTAAAAAAAACATTACATCTATATATCTTTTTTTCATTAAGAGATTTCAAGCACACATATTTCTACTGTATGAAAGGTAATTTTAAAATGATCTATAGCTCTTTTGAACGAATGCCATTTCAGCTATGATGTATTAACATCCTTATTATCAGATTATACATCTGTTAGGTTGTTAAAAAAATACATAATTCTTCCTTGCATATTACAGTGTGCTTAGTTTTTTCTGCTAAAGGCTTCATCCATGAGGTTATCGTTTTTTTGATACTTTTTCTTGTTTCACTGTGTTGCTGTTGAATATATGACCAAAGGAGGAGGAAACTTGTTGAACTACATTAATGATTCTCAATTACTAAAACCGCGTCACTGACGAGATTGAAGAACTATATTATTCACATGAAATTTTATATCAATAGTTGGATATTACCTTATTCAATTTTACATCTCTGAATATTCTCATATATTAAAATAAGCGATTGATTGAACTTGTCTTTGTCTGATACATGTTATAAATGAAAAGTGAGATAAAATGGTTTAGCATAGATTAAACCTTTAAATTTAAACGAAATTTTCAATAAGAAAATTTAATTAAGCAAAGTTTTTTAAGATATGGCTATAAAAATAATGCGATATGTGTATCATGGCATATATGTTAATAAAAACTCAACAAAATCACACCCATGCAATTCTTTTCAGACAATATCTCCTTACGCAAGAAACAAAACATTGTGAAGTTGATAATGATATTCTAAAAAATTTTAATAATAAGCACTCAAATCATAGCACACACAATGAGAAAGGGAGGCGAACTAAGCATGGAAACACGATGGGGATTAAAAACGGCAAAAAAATAAGATGTTTTCTACCGGAAGTCATTATGGGGAAGCTTAGCATGTAAATAATTAGAACAACGAATTATCATTCTAATAAGAAAGATTGTTCTATAACAAAAGGAATCTCCGTATGACGGTATCATAGTAATTTAAAGAAACACCACTTTCTTCAGAAATTCTTAGCAATTGAATAAAACCTCATATTTCGATAAGAATACACAAGCTAAAAGGTTTGGAAGTTTCATAAAGAATCTTGGAGAATATCAATATTGATCAACTATGTATTGTTATGCTTGTGTGAATTTAGAACATCGTCATAATAAAATTATTATGGATGACCGTCCTATAGTATTACACGCCTGTTGGCTGGAGTTGCTATGTTAAAAATACAAACCAAAATTTGAATTAAATCAGTGATTCGATTGATTTAATGATAGAGAAGCAAAAGAGGGAAATTCATTTCTAGAGATAAATAAAGGCAAATAAACAAATAATCGATTATAATAAGAATGAGGAACAACTCTTACCTGAGTATAGATCAAACAATTGATGGGTGCGGGTATTGTTCAAATTTTACCTTATGAAAACTTAAATGGGTTCAAGAAAACATTAAAAAGTTTACAAACATGTGTCTCCTCTTCAAAATATTGGATGAACGAGTTGATATTATTTGAGGTTGATTAAATACCAGAAAATTATCAAAATAAAGCTACTTTGCCCTGATAAAGAAAATCCAAGAAGATAAGTTAAGTGATACCACAGCTTCCCCAATTAAAAGGTAATCCCAGAAATCTACTTAGTGAAATCACATTTGCTCTCCGGAGATACGGCGCCTATTTCTCGATTGCAGAAACTGCGGCGCGACGATCTGCGGGCTCAGGCATACGCCATTTTGCTCTTTTTCAGGCCGAAGTGCCGGGATTATAACGCGATATACGTTTTTCATTACGTGCATAAGCATCGATAATCAAAAAAAACTGGTAAAAAAAAATAAAATTAACACCACCGTACCGTCGTTATGGCCGCACGTCGCTAGGCCCTGCGGTCCTTGCGCCTTAGGCACTTCTTGGATTGAAAATTTATGGCCGGCAGCCCTTAAGTCACCTGGGACATCAATCAAGACGTACGGCAACCCCACTTTTCGTCTCGCCACAATGGAAGCCTAAAGACCTTAACAACATTTGCTTCTAGTGCAAGGGATACGGCGTGCCGACCCTCCTAATGAAGAAAACGTCGGCGCCGCGAGTTTCAACGGGTACGCCGATTTGGCTAATATTATTAAGGTCGAAGTCGGTAATAAGGGAGTTTACTTTCATTCTAGTTCGCGTAGCAATTCGACAAGGCGAAACAAAACTGGTCATAAAAATATAAAAAGAATCCCACACGTTCAATTCGTCTGGCGACACGTTCGTTGTGGGTCACTCGCGGGTTTTGTCGGCCAACCTTGCATTGCCTTGAAATAAAATTTCTATAATGGCGCGCAGGAAGCCTAAGTCACCAGTGTGAAATAAAAAGAGGGCGGAAAAAAGGACAGGAAAATCCGACATAAATCAAGAGAAAGTACGGCACCCCCACGTCGTTTCCATTTATAAATCGGTGGTAACCGAAAAATAAAAAATTGTATCGCTACATTGTGGACCGGAAATACTGCACCGCGTATAATTTTCTGTTTAATGATAAGTGAGTATTTAATACAAAAATAAACGAAGCAAAAACAGATTGATGAAGACGTTTAAATTAATGAATAATGTATTTGGAAGACTAATGGAAAATTTACGGAAATCGACAAAACATAAATGCTCATGTAAAAGGCTTCAAGTAATTATAACCAAGTTTGAACGAGCGAGTTTTCAGAGAATTTGCATCATGAAAAAATAGAAGTATGAAATGATAACTACATTTATATATGAATCCATTCTTGACTTGTCAAAGCGTAATGTATGACAATTACTATAATTAAAATAAAAGAAAAAATAATGTTCATGTTAATAGGACAAGATAAGTTTTTTATAGAAATTAAGACAAGTGATGATTGAGGAATATTGAAATATTATATATATATACAAAATATAATCAGGTGATTTTTTTTATCAAAAATAAAACGGTTATGGTAAGTTAAAGATAATTGGGGGAAGTCATGAGTGATTATAGATTGAGAATCAAGTCTATGGTACTATATTATAATAAAACATCGATAGGTTGAAGAGCTAAAGGAAAAAGAAAAATATATCAAGGAAAATAATAAACATTATACAACTGTTAACTAAAAGAGAAAGGACAAAATAATAAATAAGAAATTATAACATCAATTATAAACAGCAGAGATAAATAAGAAAGATGGAAGGAGCTTTGATGAAAAGTATATTTTATAGACGTAATGCAATATCCTTATTTTAAATCAGTGACTGCTAAGATATTGGTGGAATTACAGGCTAATGCACGTCTTTTAAAGATTTATAAATGAATAAAACCAGAACAAAACAAAGATGGAGATTTTAATAACTGGTATTTTAAAGAAAACATAAAGAATGTGAGAATATCGAAATAAGTTATTGAAGAAATACTGGGGTAAAAGTGATAAAAAATAGCGATAATTAAATACATATTGAGATTATAAAAAAATAAATAAATTGAAAGACGAAACTTGATGGTTAATCATTGAACAATGAAAAACATTTAGCAATCTCAAAATATTGTGGCTCAGGAGTGAAATACAAAGCATTAAGAAAGTTTTCATATCAATTTCTCCCACAAAAAAACTTAAAATCAAGACTAGTTCCAAAGGTAACTTGTAATATACTCTTGAAGTAAATAAAAAATTAAGTTTACCCAAAGTCGAACATGACAAATATTCTTGGTTGCTTTTATGGAATGAAAATATAAAAGGAAAGGAGTTGCTTTATCAGTAGGTTATTTTACATTTCCTTGTGGGGAGGGAGTAAGAAATAATCCTATTTTAAATTTGCTTGTATGAAAAGGGGAGTAAATCTAGTCTCCTATTTAGGCTTTTGGGTTGAGTCATCCAATCTTCTAACCATTTCGTTGTATGGGAGGGGGAAAATCATCTCCGATTTACATTTGCTTGTATGGAAGGGGATTACAATCATCTCTATTTTTGGGTTATTGGGCCTATGAATCGGTCTCAATTTTTACATTGCTGTTGGAAGGGGGAAAATTATAGATCCCTATTTACATTTTGCTTTATGGGAAGGGGAAAAATCGTCCTATTTGGGCTTTGGCCTTGATTAAGAGTTTTCCCTCCCTTCATTGAATGGCTGCCTCAAAACAATTTATTCTAACTGGCAGAATGCAGGAGCCGTGAACATGCACGTGTGTATTCTTAAGAGTTGGAAGTAAATATCCCACATCGCATCCACACACGAAACGGTGTCATTGGTATAAGTTACTTGTTATCAGAAAGAGATTATGTATCACTCCTGTCAAAAACAATGTAATCACTCATACTACTCTCATACCATGGACATTTACCGTTAAATGCTTCCAATAGACGAAAATCTATGGTGCATCCATATCCAAATTCATCTTTTGCAGCTTTAAAAAGGTTGACATAACAATTGAAAATATAAATACACAGTTTACGTGAGTACAGCATGCTTCACCTCTGATATATGGTAAAATGTCACAACTGCAACAATGAATATTCAATTCTGACAATCATCACTCTCAAAAAGTCCTCTAAAGGACCGTTGAAGACCCCCCCCCCCCAATCTACTTTCTCCAACAATCCCCCCTGCGAAATACATTTCCATTCAACTTTGGGGTTCAATTTACGATCTTTTCTGGGAAAAGCACATCAATTGGTCTAAGCCAGTCGCGACTGGAACCTACATAGTGCAATCCTTCTGGTCATATGCACCTGGCTTTAACTCATACAAAGTTCCATTTCAGCCTGAATGCAGTAGAGCTCTCCCTCGTGGTGGTGCGTCGCTCCATCTCACTTGACTTGCATAGCGTGGAAACCAAGCCTTTTAGGATCATTGTATCACCCAATAAAACTGATTCTTTGGGTCCTCACTCTCTCAAATCGTGGTCTTCTGTCATCACGGGGCTCCGCTGCCCTTCTTTTGGGCTATGTTTGTGCTTGCTACACTATATTTCCCGCAGGGTGTAAGTCGCAAAAATCACTTCTGGAACTGCCCAAAATTCAAGAATCACTGCCCTCCATCTCCATCCTCCTTTCCGCCTCTTCAACAAACTCCCACTCTCAATACTCCAGGTCTCAAAACAGCTGTACCACATCTCAGATATACCACAAACACGATTATCCCAATCCACAACCCACCCTCAAATCGTTTTCCTTCCTGAAGTCGGTTCCATCTTGTTTACCCGGTACACGCACCATCCTCGCCCTCCACAGATCACGTTTGTCTGTTTCCACGATTTGGTGCTTCCCTCTTCGCACCTCTTGCCCCTGCTTCTGTATTCTGTGTGTTCGCTCCTCACGAGCCACTATGGATCAAAAAAATTGCATGGTCAATGCCATCAAGATTCTAGTAATGAGAATCAATTTGCATCGAGCATCAAAGTGCAAGTGGTGCTGACCTGTTAACATCGATGATATGCCCACCACCGGTTGGGAACCCATTTGGTGTCTCACAACTTCGGGCCAGGATTGACCATAATACCTCACCATGTAATCAGAAAGGAGTGGGTGGTGAGGAAGAACGAACGGACATTCCGGGGTCAATCTTGCAAGGGCGGATTAACTCGGGAAGCGTCGGTGCATTACAAGAGCTCGTGGTTGGAAACGCCTACTGACTGTGCTGGATCCGAAGTGCGCTCTCTCCTAGCAAGTCTTCGTTTAAAAATCCCTCAAGGATTGTAGTCAGTTCTTGGTTATTCAAGTTTGGGTGTTAGAGTAGAGGAGAGAGAGAGAGAGAGAAGAGAGAGAGAGAAGAGAGAAGAATGAGAGAGAGAGAGAGAGAGAGAGAGAGAGGAGAGAAAGTACCATTGATAGCAGAGAGGGGGAGGGGAAGAGAAGAGAGAGCAGAAGAGAGAGCAGAGAGAAGAGAAGAGAGAGAAGAAGAGATAGAATAGAGGGCGAGAGACAGACCGAGACAGAACAGAGAGAGAGAGACAGATAAGCAGACAGACGGAGAGGAGGAGAGAGAGAGAGAACAAGAGAAATTCAGAGAAGAGAGAGAGAGAGAGCGAGAGAGAGAGAAGACATGACTGACGACAGACAAACAGAGAGACGAATACAAAGCGGAGGGGAAAGACAGAGAGAGGGGAAGAGAGAGAGACACGAGAGAGGAGACAGAGAGAGAGAGACAGGGGAAAGAAGGAAGGAGAAGAGGAGGAAAGAGAGAATTGTTCTCTATTCCAAAGCTTCTTCTCACACATCTGTGTCGTATTTGAACACAGAAGACAAAGATCGAGGGAAGTCCCGCCAACGTCTTCAGAGCGACCCAGACACCCCATTCTTTTTTTCAAATACTCTCATCACTCATTGCATTTCATGCACATCATCGACCACGCACTAAATCTTAGTTTTCCTCTCCCCCGCCTAACGATGGAAGCATGGATCCTCATCATGCAGTATACCAAGAAGTCAACACCTGTATCTCTCTTCTCCCTCCTTTCTCTCTCATCTCATCTCCTCTCTCTCTCAACTCCTCTCCTTCTCTCTCTCTCTCGTCTTCTCTTCTCTCTCGTCTTCTATCTCTCTGTCTCTCTCTTCTCTCTTCTTCTGTATCTGTCTTTCCCCTCTCTCTCTCTTCCTCCTTCTCTCCCCTCTCTTCTCGTTTCTCTTCGTCATCTCTCTCCTGATCTTTCTCTCGATTCCTCTCTCTGTCTCTCTTCCTTGTGATCTTCTCTCTCTCTGCTTCTCTCTCTCTCTTCATCTCTCATCTCCTCTCTCTTCTCTCTTCCTCCTCTCTCTCGTCTTCTCTCTCCTCCTCTCTCTCGTTGTCTCTAACTTTCCTGGATATTCGAAGGGGGTCTTAGTATTAATAAGATATATTCGTAATCAGGAGAGTTAAACTGTAGTCATTTGTGCGTCGTTGGGGAATATTTCCTCCTTTATCAAGGAAAAAACACAATAAATGTAATCGCCCGTTGTATAGTAATATGCTGTGAGTTGAAGGACCCATATATTCAACAAAGAATGCTGCATCTCAGTCGCCATCTTTGATCAGATCCAAAAAAGTTGTACAATGATATCCATCGTGTTTCTTGTATGGTGAGTTGACAAATATAAGCATGCATTCCGATAATGTTTGACAGTTAAGTAAGACTGGCTGCACAGTGCATCTTGACTGATCTCGAAAAAACATACATGTACAATGTAACATCATTTGTATCGGTACGTTGAATAAGATGGAAATGCCGTCCGAA
>CM068955.1:138037078-138048046 GCA_035128595.1 Eptatretus atami | reverse complement strand
AGGGAGGGATAGGTGGGAGATGGCTCTAGACAGCAGCGTGTTGAATGCATGATTGGAGGAAGTCAGAAATCTGGGAATGAAGGTAGCCTTTAATTCCATAGGCCAAGAGCTTGGCAAGCAATGCAGAGTGCCAGACTGTCAAATTCCCAAAATTGTCCAATTAGATGGTCCTGACCTCCTCATTGAGAATTAGGGCCTCCACCCATTGCTGAGAGTGTAGCAGCAGCATGTCAAGAGTTGAGTGACCAGGACAGAATCCAAGCTGATGGTCAGAGATCAGGCTGTGTTAAAACAGGAAAGACTTGACATCAGCAGCAATGATAGGTTCCATGACTTGTGAAAGAAGGACAGAATAAATAGGGAAGCACAGAAGCAAATGGGAAGCACGTATTTCAGAGGGCAGAGCAAGATGTGAGAACAAGGGCACTGATGCCACGTGGGTCCATCACCAAAGCAGGGCCCATCATCACCAAGGCCCATTTATGTATGCCACCTGGGCTGGATATCACTTTCTTTACATTCTCAGGTGAGAAGATAACACAGTTCAGTAGACTAGGTAAGAGGGGGTAAGATTGGGACAAGGCTAAACTGAATTAAACAAAAACTAACACTGAAGATGGGGTATTCTAAAACATAGGCCGAATTTCTAAAATTGACAATTTTCATCCGATTGACTTGAAATTTGAAGAGGACTTGCATATTTGGTCATTGAATTCAACCACCAATTATTTTTGAGGTCAAATTTGTTTTTTGGATTTTGCAAGTATCATGCTCTGCATGACGTCTTATTCTTGTTTGTCTGTTTGTTTTTGTGCAGGATATTTCAAAAGGTTTTGGACGGATCCGTATGAAATTTTATGGACATGTTGGGTGTGTGATTAGGACGAACTGATTAGATTTTGCGAAAGATCCAGATCCGGATCCGACTACAAGAATTTTTAAAGTGATTATTCACCATTGATATATCGGGCCAAAAACGATATGTAGCACAATATCTCAAAAAGTTGTGGACGGATTGGGATAACTTGGTGGACATATTGCATGAGTGACAAGGAAGAATTGATTTGATTTTGGGGAAGATCCGAATCCAGATCCGACTAGTATAATTTTTTAAGTGATTCCTCACCATTGAGAGATGAGGGCTCAAAACGATATATAGCATAATATTGTTGTGGATTTCAGAATCGGATCTGACTAATGCACACAGCATGCAGTTCCTCAGACAGTTATTTCCATCAATGCATGTTCAGAATAGACCCATCCCCTTGTTTGGTGGGATTCCAACTCTTTGATGCATTGGAGAAGGGTAAAAAACAGTTACCTTTCTTTCTGTCTTCTGGGATAACCTTTTCCTCTTTACCACACGTTCATGACGTGTGATTTTATGTTAGTTTTCATTTCTGCATGAGCGATATTCATCGTTCGTGCATGCGATAGATAGCCATAAGCCTAACGGAGAGATATTCCATTCCCTTTCCATCAAAACACTTTGTACTTACAGGACATTTGATTGAACACACCACAAGCTTTTCCTGAACAGTTATTCTGATGGTCAGACATGGTTGTGGATCATACACTCAGGCATCCACCTTTTTCCATTGATGATCGACATGCACCTCTCTTTCATAGATGTTTGGTATTCACCTTTTTCCATCGACATTTGGCGTCCTGTTCAGCAGCTCTATGGACGCTGGCTGGCTCTTGTTCGTGTCGGGCTGAACGAGGAGGTGATGGTTGCCATTGACGTTTTGTGAGCGCTTCACGTTTTCGCTCAGTAATTCCGGCAAATGGCTGCTTTCTGGCTTTCGTCTAGTGCATCGCAAGCCAGGCCTGTGTTAATTGGGATTTGCATCTTGTTCAATGGTGGGGAAGGAATGATCGTGGGGGTTGATGGTTGGAGGTCACATGCAGCAATGTGCCAATAGGCAAGCTGTATTTGGCTGAAGTCTACTTGAGGCTCTGCCCACACTGGTCGTCTGTAAAATGGATGGGAGACCCACCTTTGTGGCCATTGGTGACAGCTCCTGATAGCTTCTGATGGTTCCTTACAGCTCCCATTGGTTACAGCTCCTTACAGCTCGTGCCCGTTGGTTACAGCTCCTGATAGCTTCTGATGGTTCCTTGCAGCTCGTGCCCGTTGGTTGCAGCTCCTGATAGCTCCTGACGGTTGAACTGTTCTTGCTGGTTCTGTTCGGTACCTGGCTCTTGGCATACCTGATTCTTGGTGTCCCTGGTTCCTGGGGGTGATGACATGACATAAAATGGTGTTTGAGCCTGTTTGCGGGTGGGGGCACGGTGAGTCAGGGCACTAGCAGTGGACCTAGGCATGCTCACACATTTTGGGTCAATTTAGTAGACGTACGACGACTTCTGTCTTGTTAAGCCAAGACCGGATTTATTTTCCACCTGAATGATCTGCTGGGTACCCATGTCCCATGTTTACTTATTAAGTAAAGCATCGTGATAAGCATCTGCTCTTTGTATGTTTTTCTAGAAACGCTTCTTGAATTCTTTATTTGTTTGAGATCGTTTTGATTGATTTGAATTCATCCATTTACACCACAAGGAAATAAAAAGTTCTTCACTTTATTTATTTTTCGTAATAATAAATTCCTTGTTGACGTTCCAACCTGTCCGTGCTTGTCATTTCCTTCCATTGATCCAGCATTGTCCGAACCTAGATAGACTGGGAGGTAATTACCAAACTAATTAACCCATCATAGTCGGCGTGCACCAGAGGTAAACGCTCGACCGCCTTACTTAAGATCTAATCAAAATAACATTGGTGCATCGCCGAGGGCACATTCCCCGGTCAGGAGGCCATGTGACCTCTAGTTCAACGGCAAATTAGACGGTGGACACTGGATCCCGTGGTTAACTGATTAGCGTTGGTGGTTGTTAAGCAACCCACCATACAAAGAAGTTAAGTGTGAGCGGTGGCCCCAGGTCCGGTTCTTCCCAGGAGAAATGAGGATTAACCCCTTCATAATACACTCGGTAGCCGTGGCCAGAACAATATTTACCTCTGCCACGGAAGGTGAAGGAGGTTACGTTTTCACCCCATTTGTGTCTGTTTATCTGTTTGTTTGTCTGTGTACAGGATATCTCAAAAAGTTGTGGACAGATCCAAATGAAATATTGTGGACAGTTTCAAAGTGTGAGAAGGACGAAATGAATCGATTTTGGTGAAGATCCGGATCCGAATCCAACTACTTCAATTTTTTAAGTGATTTTTCACCATTGAGAGATAAGGCCAAAAAACTATATATAGCATTATATCTCAAAAAGTTGTGGACGGATTTAGCTGAAACTTGGTGGACGTATTGGGGGTGCGACAAGAAAGAATTGATTCAATTTTAGTGAAGATCCATATCCGGTTTCGGATCTGATAATTTTGTAAGTGATTCTTCACCATTGAAAGATATATGTATTGGGGCTCAAAAACGATATATAGTATGATATTTCAAAAATGTATTGGGCCAGATATGTTCTCGTGGATCAGGCATTACATGGCAGACGTATGTGCTCTACCGATTGCCCTTCTAGTTTATGCTCATTCCATGTCAGTTTTAATTCTAATCTCATATCTTCCCAAAAGGGTCCAGAACCATTTACTGGATTTTAATGGGCTTCCACAGACATTGTGTTGGGGAAATTTATATGCACAAATTGTGCAGCCTCTTTTTAGTGCTTACTCGCAGAGTACCTGCCCGATGGGCGATCTTGTTCCAAAAGCATGCAACACGTTCTTCTGGCGCACACCTTTATTTGGGTGGTGTATAGACAACTGACAGCTCGGAATAGGGCAAAAACAAGCTCAAATGAGCTAAGATCCTCGTCCTCTTAATGATGACGTCATAAAAACGAATATGACGCCATTGTGATGTATCAGGTTTGCGATAAATTATCTGTGCTAATGCTCGGCTTGATTCCCGCAAACAAAATTCAAACAGCTTGCCTAGTTTCGGAGATAATGGTAGAGGCGATTTCCATTGTCGGCGATATTATGACGTCAACTTTTTTTTTCTCGGAAGAATTTCCAAAATCGGAGATGGTTACTGCCTGCGATGGGGGCTTTTGCATATACATGGCAAGTTTCACGAAGATCCGATGAAAACTCTGGGTTGTGAAACAAAAAATGTCAAAAAATAGGAATGACGTCATAAAAATTGATATGACGTCATAGTGATGTATCATATGTGCGGTAATTCATCTCTGCTAATGTCCTGTTCGATTCCCACAAACAGAATTCAAAAGCTTGCCTAGTTTCGGAGATAATTTTTTAGGCGATTTCCATTAGCGGAGATATTTTGACGTCATAACGTCACTGATTATATATTTTGACGTGGGAACTGATTTCATGCTTAGTTCGTGAATCTCTCGGTATCAGCTCACACTGCTCCTTAAATTACTATAAACCGCAGCAGAGATCTACGAATCATGAGTACCTGTCATCGCAATAGTTGAACAATTTTTGTGTTCCCCCAACCTTGTACAATTTATTAAGTTATTCATGCTGGTGACTTCAACAGCCATCACACCTCACGTGAATGTACATCAGATCATGAGGAAGGTGAACAAATGGTGGCAGATGTAGGGTTTCACATGGAGACCAAACAAACTCCATAAAGACTCTGAATGATGGTCTTCCCCAAGGATCTGTCTTAGCTCAAATCGTCTGCGACATGCCTTATACTACCTCCAGAAAGTCTGCCTATGCAGATGATTTTGCCTTTGGCATCCAATCAATCAACCTTGAAGATCTGAAGAGTAACCTGTCCTAGGACATACCCAACTCAGACTGCAGTTACCGCTTTCCATCTCAGCAAACCAACTGGCTAACAACAAATTTGAGGTGTCCTTTTGTGGCAAACCAGTGAAGAATGAACCATTCCCCAAATATCTTCTAGTTCCCCTTGATCGCAGCCTCATGTTCCACAAACACCTAAAATGGGTCACGGAAAAGACCAAGACCAGGGTAAGCATCATCCGGAAACTAGCAGGCACCATTTGTGGATCAAGTGCACACACTCTTCCCATGGTTACCCTTGTTCTTGTTTACTCTGCAGTGGTATACTGTTCTCCTGTTTGGGCAGACAGCAGCTTCACAAAACACTTGGACCCTGTCCTGAAAACACTGATGTGGATAATCAACGGGGAAATGCAGTCAACACCTGTGCAGTGGCTCCCAGTCCAATCTAACATATCACACCCTGATGTGTGCCAGAAAGCAAGAATGCTGAGAGAGTTTCACTGCATCAAAGCCAACCCAGAGCTTCCAATCCATGAAGACTGCAGAATCTACTGAATATGTGACTCATCATGGAAACCTTTCTGGACCTCTGCAAATGTTTTGAGTGATGCGGGTTTGACACAAAGGACAAGTAGAATAATCTCAGGACAGACAACATTGCTCACAAAGACCTAGTGAGTGATCCTGCAGAAGAGCCTCCAGGTTTCGACCTTCCCCGGAAACAGTGGTCTGCGCTCAACAGGATCTGTACTCTCCATGCAAGGACGTCACACCACCTCCACAAATGGAATTTCAAAGACAGCCCAGCATGTAACTGTGGTCACCCAGATGAGACTATTCATCACATTGTAAATAAGTAGCACCTACAGAAATTTGATGAAGGGGCTAGGGCAATCTACCTAACAACAGACAGGGCTGTGACTTGGCTGTCCAATATAGACTTAGATCTGTGAGCTGCAATTTGTCATACACAAGAAGAAGAAGACGACGAATCATCAGGACAAATTCATGTCTGATATAGCCATTTAATTTTTTATTGGATTACAGTTGAAGCTCGTGGAGAAGCTAGAATGTAGAATGGATCAGGATATAAGAAAACAAGAGAAACAGTAGAATGAGAGGGGGGGTGCACAGCAACAGCACAGTTGAAGGACAAAATAGAGAGACGTGGAGGAATAAGGGATGTGCAGAAGAATGAGGGATAGGGGAGGACACAGGAGTGAACATGATGGATACAGCCACAAATTCTCATGGGATCACCTTGGGAAGAGGTGTGCTTAGGGAGGGTTCATGGAAGTGGAAAAGTTCATGGTTTTGGATATGGACGGGATGATCTGAGATGGTGGTGAACAGCTGTTTTGAAACCCTGGAGGAAAGAATGAGACCTAAGAGTGCGGATTTCACAGATGCAAAGAAAGATGAACGAAAGAGTTGAGGTGAGCAGTGATTCTGGATTGTGGGAGTTTCACCATGAGGCGGTTTTTATCTTCTTTGAAGTACTTTAAATGATGTGAAGTATTGTTTAGTCATCAGGATCTTGTTCGAGGAAGACATCTCTTCTCAATGCAAAACATGGAAATGATGGTTATTGTGTTTGCCGAGACTGAATTTAGTGAGACAATGGATGCAGACATTTCTGTTTGGTGTGCCAGCAATCCACCAGACTTGTTCTTTCTTGGAAAAGTTGCCAAGACCAAAACAACATAAGCATATAACCGATACAGCACAGACGAGACTGCAGAGTGAGAGTTATTTCGCAGCACCTGCCATCGCAGATGAGCCAGGATAGTTCAGAGGTCGCATACAAACCTTTCAGCTGTTTAGTAAAGATTTTATTTCTGTCCCAACTACAAAATGTCAGTTGTTACATGAGTGAGTACTCCATCCCTTGGATGGATGTTTTGCTGGGAACCCATCTGCTAGCACTAACTGTGGATGTTAAGTATCCCTGTATGTGTTTCGATGAAGAGAAGGCGAGTTAACGCTGGCACACTGAAACAATTCCCAAACTGGAGAGTTCATAGAACACGTTACCTCATGCAGTGTTCAGGTCAACACCGGGAAACCCTGACAATTGCGGACCCAGCATATTTTCGGTTCATAAAATGTGACCTGCTTCTATATCTGTGGCTTTGTTCTTCGAGTATTGTACACCGCTCCTTCCAAGTTCCATCTCCAGGTGATGCATGACGTCATCGCCAGGCACCAAAGGAAGGGAGGACTCAGTTTTCACTCCGTTTGCTTGTTTGTATTTTTTCTTGTTTGTTTGTCTCGGCGATATTTCAGCCATCCTTTGAGCTGGGAAGCTGAAATTTGGGGACAAAAGTTTAAGATTTGCTTTGACAAAAACGTCATTTTTTATTTTTTGATTTATTAAGTAATTCATTAATTACTTAATTATTATCAATTTATTAATTATTTATTTGTTTTATTTCTCATCCTGACAATATCTCAGGCATATTTTGAGCTTGGAGGCTGATATTTGGACGTGACAGTGAACAATTGATTTGGCTATAAAAGGTATTTTTTATTTCTTGATTTATCAATTAATCGATTAAATATTCATTTTTCGATTAATTACTTAATTTTCAAAAAGTTACAGATTCGGATGAAACGGTGGTGGCTTAGTTATGCTATATGACAATTGATTGAGAAATTAATTATTTTACGATTATTATTTATTTATTTTAATTCTGCAAATAATCGATTAATCAATCAATTATTGGACATCGCTCCCTCCAAATTCTGACTCCATGTGCTTGCTGCAAGGCAGCATCGCCAGGCACTGAAGGTGCCCCGGTGATGTCTCGTGCTGTTATTGTTAGGATTGTTATTTATTTATTTATTTGGCAATGGAAGCAGTGTACTTTGAATGTACTGCGACTTGTTCGTGCTCATTTTTTTTTGTGCAAAAACCATATCCCACCAGCCACACATATAACACAGTTCTAAAACCATTTTCCACCAGCCGGACATAAACCACATCTAGCCACACATAAGCCATTACCCACCAGCCGCGTGCAAAATCAGCTCTAAAACCATCTCCGATGAACCGCACATAAACCACCACCAGCCACCCATAAACCACCACCAGCCACACATAAACAATCACCCATCAGCCACACACATAACACAGTTATAAAATAATCTTCCAACAGCCACACATAAACCAACTCTCGCCATGCATAAACCATCTCCCAAAACCGTGCACCTAAAACAGTTCACAAAGCATCTCCCACCAACCACGCATAAAGCAGCTGGATGTGCACATAAACCACCCCCCAACCACCATCCCCCACCACCAATGGTCACACCATCCACCCTTCCTCCATATACCCACAATCCCTGCATGACTACTTATGTGCAGCATGTCCTGGGTCTCATTTTTTTTCTCGTTCCGCTGCCTTGGCCTGCTGGGATTTCTCATGCTTGTGGACTTTTTGCGCACATTGTTCAATCATGGGTCATATGCGTATGAGTAGTGCAGGAGATGTGTCTGTTTCCAAGAGGCAGAAAAAAAGTCAAGAGCTTGAGCCAGAAAGTGGAGCTTCTTGTCCGACTATCAAGAGGTGCGACCTCCATGGGCAGGCACTATGGTGTGAAAGAGTCGACTGTGTGCTACATAAATAAAAATAGGACCGCACGTCCTGAAGCTGACATGGATCAGAAACAACAATCACTCAAACCCCTCGATACCCTGATTTATTTTATGCCATTAATAAACTGTGGTATATCACAGGTGATTAAGGTTGTGGTCAAGTTTCATCAAAGTCGTGCGTGTAGTTTCGGAGAAGAGAGCAAATACCTATTTTGGGGGGTTAATACCCCCACCCCAGAGACCACTTTAATGAGTGCAGATTTTGATGTGGTCGATAAACTTTGGTACTTCACAAGTGATGAAGGTTGTGGTGAAGTTTCATTGAAATTGTGCATGTAGTTTTGGAGGAGAGAGCAAATACCTATTTTGGGGGGAGTCAAACCCCCCTCCCAAGTCGACACCCCCTAAGGAGGGCAGATTTTGATGCGGTCAATACACCTTCGTAAGGCATCAGATGTGAAGCCTGTGGCCAAGTTTCATCAAAATCATGTGTTTGGTTCAAGCCATAATGACTGAAGTGTTTACGGACTGACTGACTGACTCACTCACTCACTCACTTTGGGACGCTGCTCGATCGCACAAGCCCTCCTGACTAAAGTCCAGGTGAGCTTAAAAGGAGAAGGTGATTCACAAAAGTGTCACAGCTAACCCAGTACCCAGCACCAAAGTGGTTACTTATGTCAAGGACATTCACATCGAAGCAATGGAGAAGGCATTAAATGTGTGGGAAGAGGACATTGCCCAGAGAAATGTAGCTTTAAGAGGACCTTTGATTCGTGAAAAGACAAAGCACATATATGATCAACTGGTGGCGCAGGTGGTGCTGCAAACATGAGTGATGTGTGTATGAGTGGCCCCGGTCCCTTCCGAGCTAATAGGGGGTTTCCACAGTGTAAAGCTCACAGAAGAGCATGCCTCAGTGGACGATGAGGCAGCTGAAACTTTCCCTACTCAACTTATGCAACTCATTGAGGAGAAGGGGTATTACCAGAGCAGGTCTTCAATGCAAATGAGGCCGACCTGTTCTGGAAGAAAATGCCCATGACAGCTTTCATCTCAAAGTGAGAGAGGACAGCATCAGGGTTCATGGTTGCTGAGGACCAGGTGTCTCTTCTTCTCTGTGCCAATGCCAATTGGGGACTGCATTATTCAGCCGATGATGCTGTATCATTCCCAAAAACTGCGTGCTCTCAAGGGCAAAAACAACCAAACTCCTGTCTGTATTTTGGAGTGCCAAAAGAAAGGTGTGGGTAACAGCTGCCATGTTTATGGTTTGGTTCCACAACTGTTTCGTCCCTCAGGTGGAGAGGTACCTGGCAGTAAAGAACCTCTCCTTCAAGGTCCTCCTGTTGGTGCACAATGCTCCTGGCCACCCTGAGGTGGTGAAGGTGGCCCACCTCAATGTCGAGGTCATCTTCCTGTCGTCCAACACCACCTCCCTGATACAACTACTCGACCAAAGGGTAATTTCAATGTTTAAAATGTACTACACATGCCGCACCTTCCGTCACATATTAGATGCTATGGAGTCCAACCCCGAACATAGCGTCGGGAAATGTTGGAAGGACTACAACATAGCGCGTTGCATCGGTGCCATCAAAGACTCTCTTGATGAAGTCAAAGCCCCCACCATCAACGCTTGCTAGCAAAATCTATGGCTACAGGCAGTCAACGACTTCAGAGGCTTTCCTGACACCACTGACGAGAGGCGTCAAATTATTGGGTTGGCAAGGGAGATGGAAGGGGAAGGCTTTGACGACATGGAGCCCGATGAATTGACGAGCTCATCGCCTTGCAGGGCGTCTCTTCTTGTTGAACTCAGTTAAACTACACACCTCAACTTCTTTGCCAACTTCTCCCTCTGATGGAACCGTCTTCCAGTGGCCATTCTTTCCCATTCTATCCTTCAGGGCTGCAAGCAGGCAGTGCAATGCCACCTCATATGCCACCCCACCCACACTCTGAACCATGATCTTTATTACCCCATTTACACTTCCTAACTCACTCTACTTACTTGCTGATTTCCTTGTTTCCTCCTCTTCCTCCTCCTCCTCCACCTCCCCTTGCTCTCTCTCTCTCTCTCTCTCTCTCTCTCTCTCTCTCTCTCTCTCTCTCTCTCTCTCTCTCTCTCTCCATCTCTTATTCATTTATTCCCTTGCCAGATGTGCCAAAGTTTTACCCACTCCCCCCCCCCTGTCAATTTAACCTTGCTTTCATGATCCTCACTGTTGCAAAGAAAAAAAAAGCCTTCGTGTTTTATTTTTACAAAATGCAATTTTTAAAGATATTTTAAACAAGAGTAGACATTTAAGGATGCTTTAAGGACTAATTCTGAATTGTTTCCCCTCTCCCTCCCACCACCACCTTCTTGTGGAAATCTGCTCTGATCAAATCATTCTGTTGAACACGTTCTGCCTGACCTTATTAATGGGACTTTGGTTGAGATTTACATTGTGCCATGGAGGTTAACATTAATGATGCATGGCATGCAGCCAGTTCTCCAATTATTAAGAGCTCTGACCACCAACCTGTGCTTTGCATGTCTGCATGTCACATAATGAAGTTAATGTGTGTCTGACAATTCATCATTCCCTTTCTCTCTCTCCCTCCAACACCT
>CM068955.1:137974952-138037068 GCA_035128595.1 Eptatretus atami | reverse complement strand
CTTCCCCCCAAACCACCTGCAGTCAGTGAGCACGAATAACCTTGGAATTAGTCCCACATCAGACAGGAATAATCAGACCTCTTCATTGTTGTGACCTTTAAATTGAAGCATAGCATCTGGGATGTTGATTGTGGAGCGGCGCTTATCATAGGTAAAAAAAGTGATGTCGGTGCAGAGAAATTTGCATCCGACAGTGGAGGAAAATTGTTGGGGGTGACAAGCAGCCATTACCAAAGACTGCTTAAATACTGTTTCAGTTACACTTAACTCTTAATAAAGAAAAAAGGAGAAGGTTTCGATTAATCCTCTTCACAATCGATGGATATATCCTGCCTTTGGTGCTTTGTGTTGAAATGACGAGCACAAATCAGTTTTATTAAGGTGTGAATAAGCCTGATCGAAGGTGGTGGCCGAATGCCCACACGTTAGAGCTGACATTGAGTGGTCTCATGACTCAGCAGGCAGAGAATCTCCAACGAAGCAGCTAAAATATTCAGGGAAAAATTGGAAACGTCTTTGAGGCAGGTGGAAATTAGATACTGTGGGTGGTTTAGCTTCAAAATCACATGTGTTTCCATTGTTTGGATTTACATCTGAGCTCATCATCACTCAGTTTCTGAACAATTCAATTTCTCTTGCAATGGAAACAGCATAACAGAAGAAAGAGAAAGCCATGACCAACAGATAGGGGCCTGTTGTGACAAAGAGAAATGCCATCCTGTCATGGGACACCTCTGTCCGTTTGAAGCACGATCACTTACACACATCTGATTTTCATCACCGTGAATATCAATTGACTTGGTATAAATAGGAAGGAAAAATTTTCAGAAATTGTTTGGCACTCGGAGCATCTCCTCGTGTTCCTGCTTTTATTTTGTTTTCGCATATGTGACAAGCTCGAGAATCTCTTAACCTGAGCCAGTTTCAAAATTTAAACTGTCGAATTGACCTTAGCAGCAGTTCCGACTGATAAATAAAAAGAGTTAATTTGGGCAATTCATACATTGTTTGACACTCCGGGCATCTCCGAGTGTTCGTGTCGTTTTTTTCATTTCTGTACATGCAATGAGCTCTAGAATCTCTTCAAAATTGTATGTGCTGTTTGAAAGTGACGTGTGGTTTTGCTATCCTGTTTGAACGTTCTGTTTTAACGTACCCCATTTCCTTCAATCCTGTAGCAGCATACAGGATCATCCCTGCCACATCCTCTCAAGTCCCTCTCCCAAATGCAAGTTAAAATCCCACACCCCCCCCAACTTTCCCTTCAATTCCCACTAACAAACACCCCCCTTCTCTTCCACACTTCTCCCTCCTTGCTCCCCCATCCTCTTCGCTCCCATCCCTCCTCACACCCCCTATCCTCCAGAAGTGTATCACGACGTGTGTTGAAGCATCACTCCCCTCCCCCCCACCCCTTGTCATCGCTCCCCCCCTTCCTCACTTTCCACTCCTAGCTGCTAAAAATTGTATGTACTGTTTGATGTTGAGCATGAACTATTTGGCCCGAATGCATAATGCATGTGATGAAAGCCTGGTGTTGGCTTCATGGTTAAGGTGAATGGCTTGTGTTTTCAGGGATCTTCAGTTCGAGCCTCAGTTGTGCTGTTACATGAACACCAGCTGGGTTGATTCAGCCTGTCATTCATCCGAGGTTGGAAAAATTAGTACCAGCTTAGTGTAAACAGGGCACACTGCATCAGTGGCACAGCTGTGCTCCCAGCAATGATTCAACTAGCAGCTATAAGCTGCAAACAAAATACAGTAATGTGTGTGCAAGTATGTGTTGCTGGCTGCGATCTTTGCACATGGGTGGGTTTCATGAGATGGATTGGAGATGCACCATGCAGGTCTCAAATTATCCACTTCCGTGTGTGTGTGTGTTTGTGTGTGTGTGTCATTGGTTGTTATCGCTACACAAGCAGAGTACCTGCCCTACAGGTGATCTTGTTCCAAGTATGCAAGCGTTATTTTGATGCATACCTTTACAGTATTTGAGTGGTGTGTAGGCAATTGAGAGCTCTGTCTTAGCAAAAAAAATAAAAAATCCTTGGTTTCGTCCATGAATCAAAAACATACCTACTGCTTATAATTCAAACATCTCACGACACTGGAAAACGTGGGGACAGGAATACTGCACTGAAAATTTTGGAGACTTGTAATACCCTCCTCCACCTGAAGGAGGTGCTACACGATACACTTTATCTGGAGAATTTACGTCCCTCCTCATTCCCCAAGACCACCGACAAAAACTACAACACCCCTCTACATTAATTGGGATGGTACTAATCCTCTGCAGCAAGTCTGGATGTAATTGGCCCAGAACTGTAGGAAGAGTAGCATGACAAACAAACCCATAAACCCACAAACAAACAAACAAATAAACACCGGTCCATGAAATATAGTAAGGATGCAGGTTTCAGAAGGTGGAACGGAGCCCTCCCAGGTCTCAAAGTATCCATCGATGTGTGTGGACGTGTGTTCATGTGTATGTACAGTGCCTTCAGAAGTATTTTCACTCCTTGACTTTTTTCACATTTCATTGTGTAATAGCCTAATTTAAAATGGATTAAATTGAAATTTTTATGTCCCTGTTGACTAAATCGCCAGAAGCATTATATTTTTGGGTTGTCCGTCCATCCGTACGTACCTACGTCTGTGCTAATTTTCTGTTTTCTCTGTAACCGCTTATCCAATTGACATAAGTTTTTCACCATATGTATAACTACTTATGTACAATGTTGTAATGATAATTAGGACGTCACAGGTCACGCGCTGTGGAAGCCATGTTGGAAAAAAAGAGAAAAATCTTTGGACTACTGCAGCTCTGAAACCGTGACATGGAAAAAATGGAAACTTAGCACGTTTGAAGTACTTCCCCTGGGAAACAAGAAAAAGAGCAAGCAAAGATTGCAGACCCTCACCAGGACTTGTTTTGTGTGGTGCTTGTGTAGTTTTGTGTGGTGTATTTTGTGTGGAGTTTTTGTACTGGTGTGTTACGTAATTAATAAGAGACATAATTTGAACTGCCACTTTATAACTGCTAGCAGTGATGACCGGGTACCAATACATCCCGGATTGATGCAACCCCACTTTGATTGGACACCTGTCCCTGACCAATGACGTTTTTTTTTAATTATTATTCAATTGAACTTAGAATTCGATTAAAATTAATTCAATTCAAATCAAATGGAAGACCAAATAGGTACAGTCCTGCATTTGAGTCATCAGAAGGAACCCAAGCAAGCAAAAAACAAAGATGAAGTCATCAGGAGGAACCTGGGTAGGTCCAAAATTTTGCATGTCATTGAATGGATGGGGCTATGTCGTCGAACCAGCCGACGGTAGCGGCCCCGCTAAGATGGTGCATCGTGCAGAGATAAAGGTGTGTCCTCTGCCTACTTCAGCTTTTAGAGCAGGACATTTCATCCCACATGACCATGTTACCTCAAATCAAACACCTGCGGATTTTGAGGGTAGTGAACATTTTGCCGTAAATCAAACTCCGATGGGTCAGAGGATGAATGCCAGATCGTAATCCAGTCCTAACCAAAACATGTGAGGCATGGCCAATTCCACTGCGTCGTACCAAGCGATCCACTGCGGGTCAACACCGTAACCCAGCACACCATCCACACCCTAGGCGAGGGACGCTTATAAGCTGCAGGGACGCTTATAAAGCGAGGGACGCCTGTGATGCTTATAAGCTGCATAGGGACGAACAGCTTAATTGCTGGAGAGGATGTAGGCAGTAAAAGAGCAGAGAAGATGAACATATTTTGTAAATACATTTTATTCCTCTCTTGATGCTGGGGCTGTAGCCTGCTGTAATAATGGAAATTAATATCTCAGCATCAGCTTCCCATGAACTGCAGACAGGATGTCTGTTCCCGGATACGCCCACAGCTTTCCGTGGAGAGGGAAGAAAGGACTGGGAGCCGCGAGCGGAACAGTGTGAGCGCGAACTTGATTTGACGGGTTCAGTCTGCAAGGGTTGCTTTGTGAACGATTGACTGCCAGGGACGATTTAGGCTCGCCTCAGCATGTTGGGCTGAATGGTGGAAGCCACTGTCTTCAATACTCGTAATGGTTGTAAGTTTGGGGAAAATATATTTCCTTCCATTTGAGATCTTGATTGGTCTTGCCTCTTTCATTAGAGTGACCTACCTCACTCGGTTATACATTTCTCAGACATGCATTTACCGATGTTGTTCAAACTTGGCACACAGATGATTAATGAATGATGGCTTACGTCATGTTTTTCAGAATTTTTTTTGCACATCATTTTTTTGTCGAGATCAGATCTAAAATGGCCGACCGACAGCCATTTTGTTAATTAAATGTGTTCCCAACCATTTCTCAGACATGCATGGTCCGATTTTGTTCAAACTTGGCACAAGCACAGTACACGATGGCATACACTTGCATCTAACTTTATTTTGTGATCTGATCAGAGATGGTTGACTGGTTGACTGGCAGCCATTTTTGTTGTCAATAAATATGGGCTCTCAGCCTTCAACTCCTCTTCTTCTTCTTCTTTCGGCTGCTCCCGTTAGGGGTCGCCACAGCGGATCATCCGTTATGATCCGCATAATCATTTGGCACAGGTTTTACGCCGGATGCCCTTCCTGACGCAACCCTGGTCGCCTCTTACGACACAGGGATATGGTACACCTATTCAAACCGGGGCATACACCGGGCCCAGTACACTGGTACTCACTTCGCCGACCTCAGAAGGATGACAGGCTGAGTCAACCTCCTGGTGTGTATTAATTTAGGTGGCCAACGGGGCTTGAACTCAGGACCTTTTGGATCCCAAGCCGCTACCATAACCACTACGCCAACACCAGGCTTCTCGGCCTCAACTCCATACAGTAAAAATTACTCAAACAATGGGGCTATGACATTTTATGTCTATTTTTCCTTGTTTCTATTTAGCGTATGGTTGTCAATTTTCCCCTCACAAATTAAAGGGATGAGATATTTGTATAATAAATTAAGGTATTTGTACGTAACATCAACAAACAACTACTGCAGGCAACAATTGCAGGATCACACAAAACGGTGATAATTCCCGGCATTACAATACAGTCCACTGACGACTCCTTCCAATTTGTTTGGCGATTTGCCATCCACAAAATATTACAATTTGCCATCCATAACATAAAATATTCGATTCACAGTCACAGCAGATTCATTCAAAAAATCCAAAAATGTATGTAAAGAAGACCTTTGAAAACCATAAACGTTGTATATGGAGAAGTCCTTTGAATTTTTGTTGAAATAAAAATAATTTTGCCATAAAGATGTCGTTTTTGTTTCGTTTTTTTGCAAGCAATGCTGCAACGGGCAGTATATACATATACGAGTAGAGCCAATGTGTTGTTTCAATGATGGATTAGTCATCCTCTTTGCTAAAAATTGCCACATTGGTCACTTTGGCATCACTTTGCGGACTCAAAACAGCCTCTGAGACCACAGCCTAATGGCCCATGTTACTTCCCTCACAAAGTTGTATCTATATCCTGATTCTGGAGTCTGTAGCTTCTACCTACTCTCCCACCCCCTCACCACGGACACACGTCCCTTGCTGCTGGAAATGTTTCCCCCACATGATGTCCCCTGCTCTCTCTGGTTATTATTTTTCCCACTCTGATAGGCCCCTCCATTTTGGGCGAGAAGGAGAAAGAAAGGAAGACAAATTACACATGCATAGAGTGACTTAGCCCCCCTCCCCCACCCTGTCCTCATGTCCCACTCTGCCCCTTCCTTTGTCATCCGCCCACCCCCATTTTCATACTAATGTCCCTTTCTGCCAGAAATATCTCACACATGATGACAAGCATTGACAGGTTCCTCAATTTTGGGGTGGGGGGGGTGAGGAGGGGAGGGGAGTGGAGGACAAATTTACCTGTGCGAAGAGTGCTTTAACCTCAGTGTTGCCCAGGTCAAAAAGGAAATTGTAATACCCTCTGCCACCACCACAAGGTGGCACTACATGGTACACATTTGCATAGAGAATTTACACCCACCCTCCGAACCCCACCCAAACCCCCATGTGAGGCCACGGCTGCACTGACAATGTTACCCCCCCCCCCCACAAAGTTGCATTTGTACCCTGAGTTTGGAGTTTGTAACTGAAAAGATGTGGCCGTGCATAAGGAACAAAGCCACAGATAGAGAGAGAGACAATGGCGCATATAAATACATATGTATATATATATATTTTTTATTTTTTTCTGTATATAAACAGTCCACCTCCTGCATAAACAGCAAAAGTATTGCTTTCTGATCGTGGTGAATTGGTCATGTTCTTTCGACATTGGGAATTTTACACGAAACCATTTAAATTCATATATATATATATAATATATATATATATATATATATATATATATATATATATATATATATATATATATATATATATACAATATATATATATAATATATATATACAGTATATAATATATACAGTATATATATATATATACAGTATATATATATATACAGTATATATATTACAGTATATATATACAGTATATTATATATATATATATAATATATGACATTATAAACAGATATGCGTGTTAGTATTAGTGAGAAATTCTAAGGATGGCCTGAAGTCTCAAGAGCCCATTTGGCTGTCACTGTGTCAGTGATGAGGTCCTTGGATTTGAGTCCTGGGTTGAGTCAAAAAATTTTCACACTATCCTAATGCAGGAATTTTTTTCCTGTTTATATATATATATATCACATACACACACACACAAACGACTCAATCCTTTTGTTTAGTCAAATGAACCTCCTTCATTTTAAATTGCTCGCAGTACTAATCCATCTATTGTTAACACTCAGGATACTGAATCAATTTGCAGGACTGTGGATATTATACATGTGGGAGGGTGGGGTGGGGTGGTGGTGGGGGGTGGGGTGGGTGGTGTGGGGGTGGGGTGGTGATATCTTGCTTCAACTTTCCTATGCCAGTGGTTTTTTCCACCACCTTAATGTAATGATTTTTAAAAAAAATCCGGTGCAGTATTTAAACATCAATTGCAGTTACCCTCCCACTGATGTGCTATTTCCTCCAAAAACAGCTTCCTCCTCACAGAATTATCCATCTCCATCCCAACTTTGTAAATAACTTGACACAATTAGTCACAGCTGCAGACATCTTCAGAGGGCCACCTCTTTCTATCTTTCCACAAACACCATCGAGCCTTCAACCTGCTGTCAAGTTTTGTTTGCTTTGATATCTCTCAGCACCCTGACAGATTAGTTTGTTGAAAAAGCTGTGTCAACTTGACAGCATTTTCGAAAAGTAAACTTCTCAAATTCTCTTGGGGGTGTAGCTTTAGCTTGGCATTGGACATCCTGCTATTCAGGCTAAGGGTACAGGAATTTGACCTTATCATTTTCTGCTTGCTGAACTGGACAGTAAACCATTCCCCGGCATGAATTACTGCGTAAACGGCAAAAGTATTGCTTTCTGATTGTGGTGACTTCGTCTAGTTCTTTCGACAATGGAAATTTTACACGAAAGCATATAAATTCAGAATAAAATCCTTCCTGTTAAAAGAACAAAGCACTTTCTTTCATTCCTGTGATTTATTCCAAACTCATGGAGAAAAAAAAGTTGAGGAAATATATAGGTATGGAATTAGTCCAAACTGTTGGGGTCTGTACCATGACCGTAATGACCGCACCGTTCAGTTTTAAGATCGTTTGATGGACCGAATAGGTGGGCCCATTGTGATTTTCACCTTGCATCAGCAGTTATAACATCCCATTAGATGGATGCACTCTTCCTGATTGTCATTTGGAGTACATAACATTAGCAGGTGGCGCTTTTAGCAGCGTCAGGCCGATCCCCACTATACACACCTATGGTCAGCAACATAAGGAGGAACAAAATGGAACACATTAAGTAATACTAATGTGTTCAAGTAATAATCATAAAAAAAATTTATAGAATGTTTAAGTGTACGTATTCAAAAAATAATACGAGCTCTTCCATGGGCCTCGACTTTGTATGCAAAAAACATCATTTTGACAGGAGATGAGCTAAAATGCTTGTGCGTGAAAAGTAGTGACTTTAATGGGTGTTCAATTTAAATTTAATTCAATAAATCCAGTTACGTAGTTCTGTTTTGTTGTGGCCGACATTGTTGTGACATTCATCGTTGTGCTGTTAGATTTCTCCAACATTCATGATCACATTTCTCCAAACATTCATATCCTGCACTGCTTCCCAACGCTCTGACAGCGACAGCACCTTGGTTGCAGACTTTACCCCCATCCAGCCAGCACATGCAGTACAAGGTCTGGCTCTTCCCCTTCTTCCCTCAACAATTTCAAAACTGTCAATCGTCTTCCCTTCTCTATTCTTCACTGTCCACGACTCATATCTATTGTATATATTGCAACTGAAAATACCAGAGCATTCACCAGCCTCCTCTTGGTTGGTATTGGTCACATCTTTGTCTTTCCAGATCTTTGCCAATTCTGACATTGCTGTGATCCCCATTGCTAACAATCTATTAATTTCTGTTTCCAAATGATCGTCTCCTGATCTGAACACGTCGATCTTCTCAGTTGACAAGATTTTGTCTTTTTTTCAGTTTAAATAAAGACAAGCTTTTTCACTTTCCTTCTGCAGCAATTTCATCAAGTGCTCTTTAATTTCTGCCAAGAGAGTGGTGTCATTAGTGTGATTTGAAGTAATGATGCAAAACTTAGTAACTTATGGATTGTAAACGTCAACTATTTATGAACTGCTTTAACAAGTACTCTTTGATTTCACTTGTGGCAGGGCTATGACTCCATGTCTCACTGACATCCTCTCATATCCAGCATAACCACAACTTCATTCCTGGCTGTTCCTGGTGATATCACTGCTGTTTTCTAAAGGTAGGAATTCTAAACATGTGAGTACATGTGAATTCTAAACATAAAATCTCCCCCCCCCCCCATTTTTTCTTTAAATAATATGTCATTCACAAAATACTTCATCCATGTAGGCTGTCGTTTAGCCCTTTAAGATCACTGAACAACTTGAGGATCCCTCGGTGGTGCAGGTATGTCTGCAGGCCCATTGCCAATAAGAGTTTGTGACTGCCAGGAAAGAAGAGGATAAATGCTCTCCTGTCCTTGCACTATTGGTGATACAGGAACCTTCTTCAGACGTTTTGCATGCCACTGTGACCCATCTTGCAGATGGTAGGTGGCTGCTAACAACCTCCTAATGATCTGCAATGGGTCTGAGCATCAAGGCTGTTGCTTGCTGCGATGCTGGGGCAGCCAGACATGCACCCAGTCCACCTCCTGTAATGTCGGTAATTTGACCCTTATGGACTGGTCAAATATCAGCTTAGTACACTGCTATTGAGTCTCTACCTGCAAACGTGCTGCTAAGAGCACAGTATTACCCTTGGCGAAGCTCAGGCTATCAAGCTGGAGATGTAGTTCCCATCCCAGCATCAGTGATGTTGGAGATACCCCTGTAGTCATGTGCTTTGAGGCACCAAAGTATCGGAGGGTTTACGTGAGAGCAGTTTCAAACTGCCAACCTTCAGTCGGGTAAGTCTGGTTGAGACGCTCCCACCTCCATTTGCCTGAGGATGGTACACAGCTCTCCTGATGTGTTTGATCGCATTCTCTGCCTGGTAAGTTGTAAAGTCAGTGGAAATTAATTGGGGCCATTGTCAAGTAATGATTTCCAGGAGGCCATACCAGGCAAACATCAAATCAAGCTTTTGAATAACCAATTGAGTGGTGATTGATTTTATTGGCAAAGCTTCAGGCCACTTTGAAAGGAGATAATACACAACTAGTAGGTAATGGGCTGGTGCACCATGCAGTTTTCCACAGAGGTCCACCTGTAGATGTTTCAAGGTGAGGAAGGCCACTGCACAGGAAACAGAGGGGCAGGAGTTGGTGGAGAGGATATGCCACTGAGCAGACATGCAGTGCAATCCTTGACCATTAGTTTGATGTCTTGATCGATGATGGGCCACCAAAAATGTCGCTCCAGCACTGTTTAACTTTCACTACTCCAAGGTGTCCTTCATGTGCCATTCTCAAGACCTGTGCTTTACTTGCCACTGGAATCAGGCTGCGGTGACCTTTGCTGATACAGAATCCTTTCAGCAGGATAACTCTGCACTTACCCTGTAGTCGGCTAACAGCTCCCCTTCCATATTGGATAGCCACCCCCTATGAAGTAGGTGTGGAGCGTGGTAAAAAGAGCGTCATCCTGGGACTCTATATATAGCAGTTCCATAGAAACAACAGCGGACAGGGGTGCTTGAAGCAGTTGCACTAGTTCAGGTTCGGTATCTGTTACCTGCTGGGCCATTGATGGTGGAACAACCGCTCTTGGCAGATGGTCGGCAACTGTTTTCTGTCAACTGGGTGTGAATTCTAAAGTAAAATTGTACTGGTTCAAGCAGTCTGCTCACCTGAGTAGTCATTGTGGTTTATGTACTGAACCAATGGTGGTCGAAAGTGCTGTCAGAGCTTGATGGTTGGTTCACATTGTGAAGGCTCTGCAGTGGAGGTACAGATGTCTGCACTTGCATAACAAAATACATGCCAATGCTTCCCTCTCACCCACTGAGTACTTTTGTTCAACTGGAGCAAGGAAGTGGGAAGTCTTGATCGATAAAAGTTGGTAGCAAATGCCACCGGTTGCTCTACACCATCATGAAGTTGTGACAGCACAACACCCAGCGCAACTGCAGAGGTATCACAGGTAACCATCATCTATGCTGTGAGATTGAAGTACATTAGCATGGTGGCAGAAGTGAGCTAATGCTTAATTGTGTTGGTCCCAGTCAACAGCCTGATTAAATGCCATGATCCACTCCAAAGGTACATCCTTTTGTAGGACTAACAAATGGCTTGGTTGAAGGCTTACTCATCGCTGACCCTGCTTGTGGCTATTTTACTGCATCTTTTGACACCATTGTTAGTGGCTCTCACCTCTCTCCTGGTTTTAAAGTGGGCTGCATCGAGTCTTGCATCCACCATGCACATTGTAGAGACAAAGAGAAGTACTGCCTGCATTATTGTGTTGTTGTATAAGTGTGATCTGTGGCACCCAGCGGGTTAGGTTTTGCATTTGATTTCTCCTTCTTGTATATAAGTTTGCATATCCCCATTCTCCTCTTTGTGTCTTTTGACTCATTTTGTTTGTTCAGTGTATTATAGTGTTAATCAACCTCCTCCCTGTGCTTTGCTTTTTAAATATACCCTTTAAAGGGGAAGAAAAAGTGTTTCACCTGTCTGCCTGCCGTGCGTGTATGCTGTAGAATTTGGCTCATTTGGGTGACCTTGGGGAAAGGTAGAGTAAGAACTGAATGCAGTGCTCTAAAATACCGTTTGGACCATCTCTCGGGATGAACGATCCCGGCTCTGAGGAATCCTGTATTAACGGGTACTAGGACGCGACAATATATGAATGGATGTATTGATGCGAACACTTCCTATATATATATATATATATATATATATATATATATATATATATATATATATATATATATATATATATATATATATATATGTAAACTACATGGCCAAAAGAATGTGGACACTTGCTCATCCAACATCTTATTCCAAAATCACCCCCTTTGCTGCTGCCACAGCCTTCACTATTCTGGGAAGGCTTTCCACGAGATGTTGGAACATTGCTGCAGGGATTTGCTTCCATTCAGCCCCAAGAGCATTGGTGATGTTTGGTGAATAGGTCTGGCTCACAGTTGATGTTCCAATTCCTCCCAAAGGTGTTTGATGGGCTTGAGGTCAGGGCTCTGTGCAGGCCACTCAAGTTCTTCCACACCGATCTCGCTAAACCATTTCTGTATGGACCTCACTATGTGCACAGGGGCATTGTCATGCTGATACAGGAAATGCCCTTCCCCAAACTGTTGCCACAAACTTGGAAGCACAAAATCGTCCAGAATGTCATTGTATGCTGCAGCGTTAAGATTTACCTTCTCTGGAACTCAGTGGCCGAGCCAGAACCATGACAAACAGCCCCAGACCATTATTCCTCCTCCAGCAAACTTTACAGTTGGCACTATGCATTCGGGCAGGTAAGTTCTTCTGGCATCCGCAAAACACAAGATTAGTCTGTCAGACTGCCAGATGGAAAACCATGATTCATCACTCCAGAAAACGCGTTTCCACTGCTCCAGAGTCCAATGGCGGTGAGCTTTACACCACTCCAGCTGATGCTTAGCATTGCACATGGTGATCTTGGGCTTGTGTGCGGCTGCTCGGCCATGAAAACCCATTAATGAAGCTCTTGACAAACAGTGCTTGTGCTGACGCTGCTTCCAGAGTCAGTTTGGAACTCGGTAGTGAGCTTTGCAACTGACAACAGACAATTTTTACATGCTACGTGCTTCAGCACTCGATGATCCCGTTCTGTGAGCTTGTGTGGCCTACCACTTTTTCTTTTCTGTATCCACTGTCGAGACTCGTATGAGTCCTAAGACACAGAATGTACAGCAAGGGGAGCAGGAGACAAGAGGGGTGAGAGAGGGAAGGAAAAAATAGTGTGGAACAGATACATGAAGAGATCTTTGGAAGGGAGAGCGATGGAGCGGGGCACACAAGGGAAACGAGATGGACACAACAGGGACTTTCAGGTCCTTACACAACATGGAATTTCAGGGGGGAAGCAGGGAATTTGAAGGAGGTGGGTTTGGGGTGGATTAGTGGGGGTAGAAAAGATTGTGGTTTTGGAATGGGCATGATTAGAGATGGTGGTGAACATCTGTTTTGAAGACCTGAAGGGAAGAGTGGGATTGAAGAGAGTGTGCAAGTTCCTTCCAAAGGCAGGGAAAAAGAGAAATGAAAGGGTGAAGGTGAGCACTGATTCTTGATGTTGGTAGTTTCACCAGAAGGGGTTGCTGGCGGACCTTGAGCACCCTGCAGAAATATGGGGGGGTGGGGGGGACATATCTCAGACAGAGCATGGGGCGAGGCTGGAGAGGAGGGATGGTGGAAGCCAGAAAGACCATCGACCTGCCTGCTGTGAGAGAGTGAGAGACCCAAAGACTCGGCCTCATCGCGGGAGATACCAATGATCCTAAATGCCTTGGTTTCCACAGCGTGAAGCTGAGAAAGGTGAGCGGATCGAGCACCAGCCCAGAGGGAAGAGCAGGACTCCATCAGGCTGCAGACGAAAGCTATGTATGTGGTCAGGAACTCAAGTATGCCAAGGAAGGACTTTGCATGATGGAGGATGCCCAGTCGGTGACTGGCTTTGGAGGCCAGCTTCGAAATGTGGCTTTCCCAGGAAAGATCATGGCAGATAGTGAGACCCAGAAGCTTGAATGAAAGGACTTATTCAAGAGGATTGTTGGGAAAGTAGATGGGGCAGTTTTCCAGATGGTCCTTTCAGAGAGACACAGTGAGAGTGTGAGATTTCTCAGGATTGAAAGACATGTTCCACGTGTTGTACCAGCTTGTGATTTTATCCAGATCTGCAGAGAGTGAAGAGGCTGCTGCTTGCTGACCTGAGGGGTGAATGGCAGATGGTATGGCAGAGGGTAGAGTAATCAGCGAAGGGATAAAGAGGATTTTCCAGAGAGTCAGAGAGATCATTGATGAAAACCAGAAAAAGAACATCGCCCAGAACGTTGCCTTGAGGAACTTCTGCCTGGACAGGAGGGGGGATGATAGAACTCCATTAAGGGCCACATGTTGGCTGCAACAGGAGAGGAAGTCTGCGAGCCATGAGTGGAGATGTCTTTGGATACCATAGGAAGAGAGTTTGGTGAGCAGGGCAGGGTGCCAACCGTATTTAAAGCACGTGATATGTCTAGGAATGGCTCGGATTTCATGTCGGCATTGAGGATCTCCATCCATTTTAGGGAGAGCAGAAGCAGCATATCCAGGGTGGAGTGACCTGGTCTGAATCCAAATTGATGTTTGGAAATCAAGCCATTGGAGAAGAGTAAGGATTTAATGTCTGATGCGATGATGGATTCCATACCTGCTGATAATTGGGGCAGGCTGATTGGTTTGGCGTTGCAGGGATCTGTTTTTGCACGTTTTTTTTATGCAGAGCGGTAATATTTGCTGATTTCCAAGCAGAAGGCAGATGATCTTTGAGCAAATGAGAGGGTGAATCGAACAGAGAGAGTGCAAGCAAGAGCAGCAGAGCATGTTTTAGGCCACATGGGCTGATGCTGTCTGGAAGGATTGCAGAATCTGCTGCAGCCAGCATTGTTGATTATGGTAAGAAATACGGCAGGTCCCAACTTTGTTCCCTAGGGAACTCCGACATTAATGTGTGTCCATTCAGAGACCTTGTCAGCGTACTTAACACACTGTTCATGATTTGAAAGAAAGTCACTTATCCAAGAAACAAGAGATGAATCAACTCCCATTTGTAGGAGTTTTGAAATTGCGATCATGTGATCAATGTGATCACATTTCACCCCAAAGGTGAAATAATCTCAACCGGATTATAATGTTCGGCAAGATTCATCGCAATCTATCCAAAGTAGTATTTTTACGAGTGGGCTCGTTCACTATCTGCACCACTGAGTCTGAAAATGAAGTGAAAAGTTCAAGTCGATTGAGGTCACCAAGAATAGTGATTCTACTATCTGGCTGCAGAGTGAGGATCTGATCTATCATCGAGCTAAGGATATATAACAGCTCACTTGCTAATGGACTCTTTGGAGGGTAATAGGCAGCGGTGATGACTATGCTCGCTATTGATCATGGCAGACGACGAGGTTGGACCCTCAACCAAATCACTTCAAGATTTTCAGGGACTGCAACATTAAGAGGTATATTTTCAGGAACTCTGCGTCCCCGCTTTCATTTACTGCCTCGGTAGAAAATGAATCTGACCTGATATAGGCATTTAATTTGCTCAGTACTGTGCACAATCATACTGCATTTCAGCACAGCCAGTGCATTCCGTCTGCAATGGCAATCGTCCTCCCCACAAGATCTGTGAAAGCCCGAGAACATCCTGTCCAGGCCGGCAGGAAAACAAGCAGGAGGGGCAGCTCACCACGGAACAGGTCGTCGCAGATCCGCTCATCACAGAGCCAGGCAAGGAGAAACGTGCTGTCGCTCAATATGCAGTGGCCTTCACTTCACTCCAATGACACCGTGTAAAATTGCTATGCCATCGTCCGTATTGCAACCTTCGTCTCCTCAAAAGGAAAAATATGATAAGGCAGTTGGATTGCAAAGATAGCAAGAGTTCTTCTGCATTAGAACACAACAAACATTCAAGTGTGTTTAAGGGCGGCAGCAGCTACACAGCTCCCCCGAAAGGTGTAAAATCCAAGATGGCTGCCACCATGATAATGCACGACTGTTGCCGCCAACTCGTCGTAAAAGTTGTTATCGTATCTTACATCTCTCTTATTATAAATCTAAGCCTCGTAATGGAACTGCCACTCACACATCTCACACACACATGGACATACAGATGAGACACACACCATAACACAGGACTATTACATGAGACAAACACAGTAATCCATCCTTTCACCATTTTGTCGTACTTGTCACCAAATCGCAAGGAAGGACCTTGGCTTTTTTTGGCAAGGACTGGATTGTCTTCTCTGGATGTTTTCTTCTTCTTCAGGAAGGTAGACTTCCTAATTCTGACAGTGCTCTCAATTTTGGGCCACCCCAGCTGCGTTTGGAATTTTGTTACAGCACGTGCTACACCAATCACTGCAGTACAGGCAATGTTGCCTCAAAGCAGGTCGTCCTTGTTGTTTTATTCTCCACTCTTCCTTTTTCTCGGATTTTAGGGCATTTAAGTATTGACTTGGATGTTATAATCTTAAATTACATGATTAATGGAATTGGAGTTGAAAATATATTTGAGTGTGGCAACTTGGCATGGTATCCCAGATATGCAGCAGACAGCAATAAATTGGAGAATGTGCAGAGAAGGGTGACCAAATTAGTCCCTACCGTACATCATTTCCATGACCAAGAGAGACTGAAACACCTGAATATGTACTCCCTAAGTTACAAATGCAGGCAAGGTGACATAATATCAGTTTTCCAGATCATAAAAGGATTATACCGCCTTTATAGGAAGAAAAATAATGATAAAAAATCCAAACATTAGGAACGTGCACGTTGGCCCCAAGAGCGAACTACACAGTCTAACAAAGCCTGTCCAATGAGCATACATATGCATCACAGCCCTCAGGTTGAGGGACATGGTCAACCAAACATATGCATCCATATTCACATCCAGAATGCAGTCATATAATAACGGGTCCACTCTTATGGATAAAGTCTTTTTTTAGAAATAAATTATACGTTAAAAATCCAAACATTTTAAACTTGGGACATGCACTTTGATCCCACTGCCAAAGGATACAATCCAATAATCCTGTTCTGCAAACACATACAAATATACCGCAGCCCAAAGGCTGAAGTACACAGTCACTGTAACACATGCATTCTAACTCAAAGGGCCAGAATGCATGGTCATTACAATAACGGTCCACTTCTTCTGGTTAAAGCCTTTTATATATAAAAAGGTGAAAAAAATACAAACTTTTAAACAAGTTTGGGAAGTGCACCCTGACCCCATGACCAAGGTACACGGGTCAACAAGTCTATTCCGTGGGCAGACATAATTTAACCCATGTACCACACCCCAAAGGCTGGAGTACATGGTCAACTGAAAACACGCAGACCAACCCAAAGGGCCAGAATTCATGGACATCCAATAACGGATCTAATCCTCAGAGGGAGTGGATTCCCCTCAAGAGTTGAGATTGCTCGCTACACCCTGTGGCATAAATAACAAATGGTACCTCTACACTGGAAGGGTGACCACGAATCATTGTCTCACACAAGCAATTTTGCAGCAAAGATTTTGACGCTGTGTTTGTGCGTGCAGTGTGAAGTCCTGTGGTTTTCACAAGCTCCACCCACGACTGACTGCATTTTAAGCTGGAAGTACCATTTTAACGAAAACATTTTTTCCCTGACTGCCTAAATCCTCGTAGGCTATACAATGGATGCTTAGATAAGGTGGATGTGTGGCAGGCACTCCCTAAGTTTTAAGCTAGCACGTTTGCAAAATCCTCAGTACCCGCAACATGTTTGAAAAATCTGGTGGAGATTGGCCCAGCCTTTTTTTTTTCTATGATTTTCAGACCTACACAAACCTACAGACAGACAATTTCCTTGTGATGGGGAAGGGGGAGGCAGATTTTGTGGGAAAGGGTAGCTTCAAACCTTGTCCAGTTTCTCAAGTGCTTACACCCATAATTTGGGGCCTCTAGGTGCTATGTTTCAACCGTGAAAGAATAACGTACAAACGCACAAACAAACATGCAAACACACAAACACTTGAAAATATTTGTAAGATACGATGCAATACCAAAAGCCATGACCATCAGTGGATTCCACATTTTTGTGCCAAATATATTAGAACATGAGTTGTTAGCGACAGCTCCATCTATCTACTCCAACATAAATACAATATAGGTTTTAAGCTAGCACTTTTGCAAAATCCTCAGTCCCAAAACCAAAATCCCCAGCATGCAGACCATTGGTGTTCCCACAATCCACTGTGACAAAATGTCTGTCAACGACATATCGTTTCGCCAAAGTGCAGTGATTGAATTATTCATGAAGGAGAACAACTCGGCTGCACATATCTACAGTTGATTGAGTCAGGTGTGTGGAGATGCCTGGATGGGTGCTAGAAGTGTCAGAAGGTGGGTGAAATGCTTTAAAGACAGAAACACAGACATTGCCGATCAGCCACACTGTGGTGCGCCGAGAAGCGCCTTGACAGAACGGAATCAGCAGAAAGTTGATGCACTCATCAGTGAGGACCGAAGGGTGATGGTTATGGAGATCGTGGTGCAGCTTGGCGAAGGAGACCATGCCGTATCGGAGATGATAGCGACCTTGGGAAACTGGAAAGTTTGTTCCCGTTTGGTTCCCTGTTTGCTTGTGGAACAACACAAAAACACACACATTTCCAAAGGGAAAACCATCGATGCGGCTCATTATGTTCAGACGCTCAAGAATCTGAAACGTGCACTTTGGGAAAAGCGCCCGATGAAAAAAGCTGTCATCTTTCAACATGACAACTCCAGACCACAAACTGCACATCTGACATTGGAGGAAATGTCAAAGAACGGCTGGGAAGTGCTTCATACCCCACATACAGTCCAGACTTGGCCCCCTCGGACTATCATCTGTTCGGACCCTTGAAAGATCACATGAGAGGCCAGCACTATAAAAACGATGAGGCAGTTCAGAAAGCCGTGCATAACTGGTTGTGAAGTGTTGGAATGGACTTCAACCGCATCGGGATGTTTAAACTCATGTGGTGCTGGCAGAAATGTGTGGATTGTTCTGGAGATTTTGTAGAAAATAATGTATGTCGAGTTGCTATTGACAACATCACTTTTCTGACATGTACCTTTGTTTTACTGATCAATAATCGTGCAATTGACTTTCAGTATGGCCCTCGTGTATATAGCTGGCTCGAGATCCCATCCCAGAATATTCAGCTCAGAGGTGAGTTTGTGTAACTCGAGACTTTCATGCTCAGCATTCGTTGTTGCTACATGTTAAAGAACCGATGTTGTCTTCTGCAAAGAGTGGGCAAGGTAACGCAGACACCTTGGATAATTTACAAGTTCCTGCCATTCAAATGTCAAACCAAGCAAGCCAGGTCGTGAAAGACTTGGCCCAGTGCCATTCTCCCCAGCTGACCCCACAACAGAGCATGCAAGATTGTGGACGTTGAAGAAAGATAAGATTCTATTCAGCAAATCAAACTGTCATCTACCAACTTTCACTCCAACATGGCAGTTGATGGTGTTTTTTTTTTCAATTGTGAATGTCATCATTTTGTGGGCCATCGTGTTTGTTGCATTTTCTGTCACACCAATCAACCAAAATCGAAAGGTAACACTGTCCACCACCATATCAATCATTCATATTTTCTCTTAGCCATAAATTATCACAATTTTCACAGTAGCTCATCCTTAACATGTCATCCTATTTCTCATTGTAGTGTAATGTCGCTGTTGTGGAAGTTTTCGACAAGGAATGAGGAGAGGACGCAATTGTACTTTATTTCACCTGCTTTAGGTACCCCTTCACCATGTCGAGCGAAAGTCCCCATTATACGACATTTTACTCCTCACTCACTTCAACATCAGCCCTTGGCAAACGCTAACAATTAACTTTACAATTTCTCTAAGAGGAATAAAGAAAGAAAGCATGAAATTGTTTCACCTCTCCCACGTGGGCAGCTCGAGCTAGGCAGTTCGTGATGGACCCTGGTTTCCTTAGCTCCGGGCACCTGCGTTACAAAGCTGGATTCAATAAAAACTGTCCCTCTCCCTTCAGCTGCCCCTGTAAACTCAGCAATGCAGGCAGCTGAGAGACAAGCTCTGTTTCCGCTAGGTCTAACAAGGCGCCGTTTTGACAGCTTGTGTAAGGAGAAACTGCAGTGGCCTCTTGGGCCTGTGGGCCAACACCAAGCTAGTGATCAGGCCTAGGCTATAGAGCTCGATGGAACTCGACGAGCACCATTACGATTCGACACAGTGATAGGAGTGGTGGGATTAAGATCCGATCCTTTAAGTACTTAAATTTTCTCTTTCTGAATAAGCCACAATCCGCAACCTGCTTCCTGCGACAAGTTCCAGCTTTTACTCCGCGTCTGCATTAAGTGCTAAAAAGCTTGCTGTGGTTTATCCACAAAGGAGGTCATTCTACAGCCAAGGCATTCTGCTATAGAAATGTTATGTGCTTAGCATGCAAACTATCGGGTTTTCATTTGCAGTCATTCTTAAAACCTACCGACGTGCGTATTGGAACGTATTGCGGAACCGGTTCACGTACACCCTTTCGCACAACAGAATGAACCGGGCAGAGCTCGTGCTGATTCCTGTTATGCACGGCGAGAGATTGTTTCTGTGGCTTTCTCTCTTTCTCTTTGCACTCCAGCACCCCTAACATTATATTGTTAACAATATATTGTTTCCATCTCCCCTTGTCTTTGTTTAACGTGTTTATCTCTCTGTGCCAGGATTCAGATGGGCTCAGCAAAATTAACTTTGCAGAATGAAAATGCCATATAATTCAGAGTTATCCTGGGAAAATGATGTCAGGGATAATCGCAATGCATAACTAACGCTACAGTGTATAATTCTCAGGATCAAAATACCGTGCTTTCTCTTCTGCTGGAGGCTCGTTATAGAGGAACACCTGGTTTGTTGCATTGTGTCGCTCCAAAGACATCGGACAAATATCGCTTGAATATGTGAATTGTTTGAATCTCGTGAAAAAAAACAAAACTGTGTTCTGATTGGTTGTACTATAACTCAAATTGGGTGAAATTAATAAATTTCAGTGGCTGTGTAAAACCTCTACATCAGTTGATAGCCAGTGTTCAGAAATTATCTCAAATGCACTTGACTTTTTAAAGAAAATCAGTTGTATTGTTAGTCTCAGAATGAACATGCAAACCGAAGCCAGAAAAGGAGGTGTTTAATTAAACCGATCACTGTTTTTAATTAACAACAATGAATGCTCTTACCATCCTCAAGAAATCCAGAATATCACAAATAAGTGTTTATCAACATTGCAGGAGTATAATGATATTTATATTTTTTTCTTGGGGAAACCAATAAAGGAAGTACTATTGTTCATTTTGATTGAGAAAGACAGTTTCTTATGCTGAACAAGAATGGCGTCACACCAAGCAGCATTTTACATGCAAACATCAATTGTTGAACAGCTATTAGTAAAATGAGCTGAAATATCAATATAACAGTTATATTAAAGTTGTGATTTTTTGGGGGGAATTCAAACAAAGCAATGAGTCATCAAAATAGCAGCCAAAGAAGAAGAATAAGGAAGAGGAGAAGGAGATCTTTCAATGCAAAGTACAAACATTTCAGGAAATTCATCTTGAAACAAAAATGATGATGATGTGGTTTTGCAAGGTGTTCATTCGCGGTTTGGTGCAGTACCACGCTCCCCTCTAGGCTGGCAACCCTGCCTCACACCTTTCTCAGCTTGATGCCATAGAAACCAAGTTCTCCAAGATCATTGGAACCTCTCACTATGAAACTGAGAAGATGAGTTGATCACTTTTCCATCGCAGACAGGTCTCTCCTTCTACTGCTTCCTTTCTAATATTGCACCTTCTGCTATCTCCATGGTTTCCGCAAGATGCATGCAGTCCACCATCAACTAGGTTCTGGTGAAACTGCTCACCTCCACTCATTATATCTTCTTTTCTCCCACCGATGAAATCAACTTACACATTCTCTTCAATCTCATTCTTCCCTCCAAGTCTTCAAGACAGCTGTTCACTACCATCTCAGATCATCCCACATCCAAAACCATGATCTTTTCTACCCCCGTTAATACCCCACCCTCAAGGTCAACCTCCTTCCAAATTTCCAGTTCCTGAGCTGCAAATTTCCTTCCTGAGAGTTTCCTTCTGCATCCATCTTGTCCACTCCATGCATTCTCCCCTACCCCTCATTCCTCTCCATACCCATCATTTGTCCCAATTTTCCCCCTATTTTTGACCTTCATCTCTGCTATTGGTGTTTCCCTCCTTTTTCTCCACTGTTCCTTTTGTTCTATTCAGCATCCTCATCCATACAGTGTTCTAACTCTTCCACAAGCCTTTACTCTGCATATAAAAATAAATATAAACATAAATGTACCACCAAAATATGTCGATGTCAAAATGGAAAATGTACAAAGAGTATTTCAAGGATAAAAGGCATATTTACAGAATATTTGGTGATGACTGAGTGGTGTTTTTAAGAGTCAATGAAAAGTGGAAAGGAGGATGAATCACATTGGAACATGGCTGATCAATGATGTCGCTTGGGTGAATTAAGTGTAAGATGAAGAAATTGCAGGAAAAGAGTGAAGACTTCTTAACTTGTGACATACGTACATATATATATATATATGTATAAATTAATATATATGTATGTATGTCACAAGTTAAGAAGTCTTCACTCATATATATATGCACATATATATATATATATAAATATATATATACAGTATTTATACATATATAAATATATATATATACAGTATTTATACATATATAAATATATATAGACAGTATTTATACATATATATATATATATATATATATGTATATTAAAGAAAGACCCACCCCCATCTCTCACCTGTGAATGGAGGGAATAGCCAATGAGCTCTCACCTCATCAACTAAACCCAGGTGGCTCGGATTATATTAATAATTGACACCTCCCACACACCTGTCGTCAAAGAAGCTGCATAAAACAACTCAAGAAGGCCTACACAAGGCAAGCGCTTTGCTGTATCAAACCCTTCCCCGAGTTCCGCCACAGCTCTAAAGACATTCACACATCGTACACACATGAGAATTCCAATGCTACACACCCCCTCAGCTGCTGGACTGGTTTCATTGCTTATTGGTGAATCATCGGTGACAGTGCATCAGCGACAATCATCAGCGATAGCAAGTGTGGCGAGTATGTCAACACACCCAATGTGAGAATTGAGTGAGGCACACTCCATCCTGCATAGCACTGAGAATTGGCTGATGTAAATGAATGAATGAATTCCAGCTTAAACAAATCGGACACGATTCTGAATCAAATCCTTTATTTCTGGATTCAAGCTTGGACTCAGGAATTATAAGCTCAGAATAACACTGGAAATATGTGACACTGGAACTGGATAGTCATGTCATGGTAACTGTTCATAATTATCATCAAATGATTTCCATTTACCACGAAATTCTTCCTCCTTTAAAAGGCTTAAACAGAGCTATCTATGTTGGTCACTTCACATACTGCATGCTGCCTTCATTAAGAGTTTGGTTTCCTCAATTGTTGAATTGACCTTCTGGGAGAATTGGGATAATTTTCTGCAGACGATTGTCTTCATAATTCACGTTGTATGTATCCAGGTACACACACACTATATGTGGACACTTTCCAGGTGCACACCTTAATGCAACCAGGTGTTTATTTAATAGGTAGTTTGGTTAAACAGGTAGTTTCCAAAATGGATGTTGATCCATAAAATCAATACTTATTATTGTGGTGAAAATGCAAATGTGTAAGTTAAGCCTGAAAGATAGAAGCTCAACATGAAGTATTTATTTATTTATTTTCAGTAAGATGACTCTCCTGGTGATCTGAAAGCTTCATTCACAGACTCGACCTTTTTTTTCTCAATACTATTTAGGTTAGGTATGGGGTTATCACTTCGTGATCATGTGACCACCAACGTTGGAATTTGCTTTATATTTGCCTGATTTTAATTTTATTACATATTTGCCTTTTGACATTTATTGAAAATACCTTCATATGCTTTTCCCAGAGATTTATAGAACTTCGAGATCACATGGTACATCAGGTGGTTGAATGACATAAGTTATAGTAAATTCGGAACTGCTTACCTCAAAGGTATTAACTCAATTTGCATATTTATTAGAGGAATGAGAGATGGAGTAGCAAACATAGGTCATTAATAATGTGTCTAAATGATGACAGGTCTACTGTTGTATGACATCTACAGATCTAGAAATGGCTCATATAAACTTTTATGTAGTGATGAGGCTGAGCAATACATTTGTGGCTTAAGGCCTAGTAAAGAAGTGGTAAAATGAAATAGATGTTCAGTTAAAAGTTTAAATTGTTTGTCAGAATATGAGTATATGACAGTTTCATGAATATGAATCATAAACTTTTTGATTTCAGGCCACCGGACTTGCGGCTCACCCATTAGATCATCCAAAACTCACGAATACATCCAGATATCGCCACCAGGCCCTTAAGGTTTGGTGGTGATAGCTGTTCACCACCATCTCAGATCATCCCCAATCAAAAAGCATGATCTTTTCTACCCTCGTTAATCCCGCCCCAATCCCTCCTTCCAAATTTCCAGTTTTTCTTCCGAAGTGTTTCCTTCTGTATCCAACTTGTCCTCTCCACAGATCCTCTCCTGCCCTCCATTCCATCCCGCACCCATTGTTTGTCCACCTCCCTGTGTCTTGCATTTATTTTGCTGTTGGCGTCCCCCCCCCCCACCCTCTTTGCTTCCTTGTGTCCTGTTGCGTCCTGGTCCGTTCATTGTACTCGTACTAGTTCTTCCATGAACCTCGACTATGTATAGAAAAAAACAAATAATAATAGGCACGATTCAAAAGTTCAAGCAATGACCACATTAAAAAAAGTTGTGGCCAGTTCTTACAAAGAAAAGTACTAGTCTCAAGCAAGAAAAGCAGGTACCATAACGTGGAACCCCTTAATTTGATGCTTTGCATTGTGAAGTTCATTGAAATTTGCTTAATTGCAACTTAAATTCCCTTATTTCCGTTCTCGCTTCACTTTATAGCTGTCATTAAAGGCAGATGTCAGCAACAGACCTGTCCGTAAGCGAGCTTGTAGGTATAATTTGAAGGCATGTCAAGGCATCCAGCATGGGGACCTGCTGCTTGGTGTCTGCTCAGACAAACCCTCTTAATCCCATAATCCAGTGCTAGAAAATGCACCACCTGTCTGCGGCGTGCATTCCAGCCGGATTGAAACCTGTGCCCCCAAATCGCTTGGGAGTTGTAAAAAGCCTCGTGGAGGGAAAATCTCTTCCCAAATCTCCTATTTGCGTCCCCTCTGACCCGACCTCCTGTTTCGAGATCTGTTGCTCTGATTTTGAGCCCTGTGCGATGATGTCATGTCAACTGCATTACCCACACTTTCCTCAACCACACTCAGTGCTTATGGATTTGTGTTTGCTTCAGTCACGTTCCTCAATGGATTAACATTACCATCCCACCTTGAACCATTTGATGCAAAAAATGATTCGAATTGCAACGTATTATCTCGGCGTTCTTTGTAATCGACGATGTTCTTCAAGGTGTAATTAAGTGACTTCTGAGATCACTCCTCTCGTGTGGCTATATTACCGTGTATATTCTGATTTCATAAACCTGTCCAATGCAGGCAATTTTAACTTGGGAACTTATTTTTCTTTTACGGATGAAACAGCAAGGCAAGCCTGCAGTATGGCAGATGTCTCATACTTTTCAGTCCTTCATTTATATTATTCAAAGAAATATGTACATAAGGAAATGTCTGAAGCAAAACAAGGCAATTATGCTCTTTCGGTTGACGTCTCCCTCCAATCCCAAAGTTATCGAAGTTGTTGGAGGAGAAGTAACATTTTTGGTTCTGAAATATTTATTTTGTCCTCCAATGGCAGTTGTCCATGGCGGTACAGTCAAGAAAACAGTTGATGATGTACAGATGGAAAAAGACAACCATTTGAGGGATAGTTTTGTCTGGAGAGGGGAAGATGACAGAAGGAATACAAAATACACTTACCTAACATGAAGGATGAGTCACATAAGTAAGAATAGAGAGGCAACATCAAGAAAGAGATGGGGAACACAAACACTCAAAGCACTGCCTGCTCTTCCTAGCCATCTAGATGTTGATTTATAAATCAAAGAACTTATCAAATTACCTTGTAAAATCACATGCATTTCTAACTTCAGCTACTCCACGATTAAACAAGTAAAAAAGACATAGAATGTCATAGCCCCCATTGTTTTAATAATTTTGCTGTCTGGAGTTAAAGGGCTAGCCCATATTTATGTTCAAATAAAATGGCCGCCAGCCTACCAGTCGGCCATCTTTGATCAGATTGCAAAACAAAGTGAGGGACACGTGTAAGACATCATGTACTGTGGCTGTGCCGAGTTTGAGCAAAATCGGACCATGCATGTCTGAGAAATGGTTGGAGACACCTTAGGTAAAAAATGGCCACCAGTCGGCCATCTTGAATCTGATCTCAAAAAAAAAATGATGTGCATATGTAAGCCATCATTCTTTATCTCATTATCTGTGTACCACATTTGAACAATACCGGTAAATGCATGTCAGAGAAATGGTTGAGGACATGTTCAGCACTGGGGTTTTTTTACAACTTAAATGGATGCCATTCGGCCATTTTGAATCTGATGTCAAAAAAAACAAATGACGTGCATATGTATACCATCATGTGTTGTCTTTGTGCGAAGTAAAACTAAAATCGGTCCATACATGCCCGAGATATGGTTGCAGACGCACACATGCACGCACGCACGTACACACGGACACGAAAATTGAGACCAAATCCACGAAGTCCAACAAAAGACTAAGTCCAACAGGGGTGAATAAAACCAAACTCTGACACTGTTGTTGAATTCAACTCTTTTACAGCTTTCTGCATCACAAGTGATGCCGTGAGGGATCATCACCAGTAATCAAAATCAGTCAAACCCCTGCACACGACAATACTGATCGTTCAACAAGGGGGCGAGAAAGGTGGAATAAATATCCCACTTCCATACATCCTTTAACAACATACATTTTTTAAATGATTAAACTATTTTGGATAAAGCACTTTACATCTGCTAAATTAGAATAATCCAAGTTTACAAAAAGGATGACAACCTGTGTGAAACCCACAATGCTGAAGGTCATTGATGTCCTGACGAGCACTGTGGTCGCTTTACCGATACTTGGCAACAGAATGGGTGTGTAAGAGGGGACCGGGACGCCGTCACAGCTGTGTTGGATGGACAGGATGTGGGATTGGACACTAAAAGGTAAAACCTCAATCCTCCTGTGGTGACATTAGAGGCCTTGGGTAAAGGCATGAGAAAATTTATTGTGCAATCGTTGGCCAGAAATAATTAGCAATAATAATTCCCATTTAATATAATGATGATAATAATAATGGAAACAATAACACCGTCACTGATTACACAACAATAAGCACACGGATCGAAGTGACTTTGCAAGGGTTAGGGTCAGTGGGATCACAGGTAGGTAACTCAGATGTATATCAAGGTCTTGAATAAGCTAAGAGAGATAACCCATCAAAATACTCCTGGAGATGTACCTGCTGGAAAAAAGGAGTCATACAAAAACTGGATAAACATCTCGCAGCAGAAACCATGAGGTTCCCATAAGTGTAATGAAATCAGGTAAAGATAATCTAACATACCGTAGACATGGATTATTCTCCTGCCTCCCCCCTCCCCTCCAACTTCCTTCCACCTCCCCTCCAACTTCCTTCCACCTCCCCTCCAATCCAGTGTAATATGAACGATTTGTAAATTAATTGATATTCGTAAAAACAGTCATCTCATACCCGTGATCCTCCTATTCCATTAAACGTGCCCCCTCCCGTGTTCAAGGATAATGGCAGGGGTCAGAGGACATCAACGGTTCTTGGCTACGTCCCTGCTGAGCATAGCTCTTAACCCAATCACTAGCTGTCTGGTCGAGTCTCCCTTGGTGGCGGATCTAGATTTTCCGATTCCTCAGCAGGTTAACCTTCTCCCAGAGACATGGGTCCAGTAACTTTGGGAAGACTCTTGTGAACCTTGTACTAACCACGATAATATAACAGGTTGTGTGACACCTGCATCCCATAAATATTCTGGAAGGAAACACCTTTGCACGGCATTACTTACATCGGATGTTCAGTTGTTCAGTCAGTGATGCAATGCATTCTCTTTTCAGAAAGTCCTGGATTGATGGAAGGAGGAATGACCATCGGGAGTATAACTCCTCACATCCAGTTTCAAACAAATTGCTCCAAAGGGATGTTCCGTTCTCCCTGCAACCCTCCCCCGTGCGTCCCCTTCATTTCTATCCTCTGTTATAATCGTGGCAATATTCAAAAGTGCTCTTAGCAGTGTTTCGACCATTATCTTCATCTTTTTCACAAACTTCATCGACTTTAAATAGGTCACTTTGAATATCATCGTGTTACCATCTCACCTGAACATCGATCACATACATGTGATTGTTCATACAAAATAAATAAATTAATCATCATGATGCCATTGCATTGGATTCATTCATTCTATTTTTTTCTTTTCTCTGTCTCTCTGTCTCTCTGTCTCTTGTCTCTGTCTGTCTTCTGTCTCTGTCTCTCTGTCTCTGTCTCTCTGTCTCTTCTCTCTGTTCTCTCTGTCTCTGTCTCTCTGTCTCTGTCTCTCTGTCTCTGTCTCTCTGTCTCTGTCTCTCTGTTTCTGTCTCTCTGTCTCTGTCTCTCTGTCTCTGTGTCTTCTGTCTCTGTGTCTCTGTCTCTCTGTCTCTGTCTCTCTGTGTCTCTGTCTCTCTGTCTCTGTCTCTCTGTCTCTGTCTCTGTCTCTGTCTCTTTTCTGTCTCTGTCTCTCTGTCTCTGTCTCTCTGTTCTCTGTCTCTCTGTCTCTGTCTCTCTGTCTCTCGTCTCGTCTCTCTGTCTCTGTCTCTCTGTCTCTGTCTCTCTGTCTCTGTCTCTCTGTCTCTCTGTCTCTGTTCTCTCTGTCTCTGTCTCTCTGTCTCTGTCTCTTCTGTCTCTCTGTCTCTCTGTCTCTGTCTCTCTCTCTCTCTCTCTTCTCTCCTCTCTCTCTCTCTCTCTCTCTCTCTCTCCTCTCTCTCTCTCTCTCTCTCTCCTCTCTCTCTCTCTCTCTCTCTCTCTCATGTCTCTATGTCTCTCAAAATAACTGACGTTTTAAAAAAAAAACACGACATTACAAGCAAATTTATACCATTCTTCAATTCTCTGAAAGGCTTGTTTAAAAGTTTGAAAGGCCATTTTGTGATTTTCATCCTCATGGACAAGGCGGATGTCATTGAGTACAAAGCATTTCTCAAGACCAACATGGCCGCAGCGAGCCGATGGTGGAATTTATATTCCTTGCTGTCCATACATTATTTACATCACTCTGGCAGATAGACGTGCCATCACAGGCAATTTGATTCACTGCGCTGTATTTGGATTGCTGGGGAATCCCAATAGACCATGTTGAGTTTCACTCCACAGCCAACAATGCTAATACGTTACATTGCTATATTCTTTGCAAACGTTGTGTCAAACGCTGAGGTTCTGATTGTTTTCGACCACGATGAGCTGGTCTCTGGTCCCCCACCCGCCCACGGGCTCACATTTTCCTATTTGCACGTGCAGAGCGGCCCAGCATGCCTGCAGGCCTTGCTTGGGCCCTGTAATTTCCATCGCAGCAAGGCAGCAGGAAGTTGCGAGTCAGGAGTAAACACATCAACAAAGTGATATGTGCACCTCTGTATTACCCGGACTGTCAGTGTGTTGGCTGTGTTGTGCTGACACTTCAAATAGCACCATTTCACTCTCTAATGTATTTGTGGCCGATAATAACATGCAGGTGTTACGCAACTCCAAATATTACTACATCAGTGTTGCTCCCTCGTCAACATATTGAATACTTTGTTTGGTTGTTTGTTACTTGCAAAATCGAAGATCCGCAATTGTGTATTGATTGGTCTGGTCTGTGATTCTGTCTCTGTCTGTCTGTCTGTCTGTTTGTAACTTTTAAAATCGAAGATTTTTCAACTATATTGGTCAGTCGATTTTGTTATTCTGTCTGTCTGTCTGTCTGTCTGTTTGTCACCTGCAAGTCACAATTTTAAATGCATCTTCACGAAACTTTACCACATGGGAGAGTTTGTCATAAGGAAGAAGCCTATTGTTTTTAAGGTCAAAATGTCAAAAGGTCAACATAGGACAAAGGTCAACAACTTAGGTGAGATTTCTAAAATCCTTCAATTTCATCCGATTGACTTGAAATTTGAAGAGGATTTATATTTCAGGTCACGTAATTCAACCAGCCAATTGTTTGTGAAGTCAACAAAGACCAAAAGGTCAACAACTAAGGTGGTATTTATAAAATCCTCAATTTTTATCCGATTGACTTGAAATTTGAAGAGGATTTGCATATATTTTTCACTGAATTCAACCAGCCAATTATTTTTGAGGTCAATATGGACCAAAAGGTCAACATAGGCCAAAGGTCAACAACTAAGGTGGTGTTTCTAAAATCCTCAATTTTCATCCGATTGACTTGAAATTTGAAGAGGATTTATATTTCAGGTCACCGAATTCAACGAGCCAATTATTTTGAGATCAACATGGACCAAAACAAGCAACACCAATTATTTTGGAGGGTTACATAGGCCAAAAGGTCAACATAGGCCGAATTTCTAAAATTGTCATTTTTCATCCAATTGACCTGAAATTTGAAGAGGATTTATATTTCATGTCATTGAATTCAACCACCAATTATTTTTGAGGTCAAATTGTTTAATGGGATTTGCAAGTATGGCGCTATGCACGACATCTACTTGTTATTCTGCCTGCCTGTTTATCCTTTATCACCTACAGGTCATAATTTTAAACTGATCTTCACAAAACTTCACTCCACATGGTAGAGTTTGTCATAAGGAAGAAGCCTATTGTTTTTAAGGTCAAAATGTCAAAAGGTCAACACAGGCCCAAGGTCAACAACTCAGGTGGTATTTCTAAAATCCCCAATTTTCATCCGATTGACTTGAAATTTGAACAGGATTTGCATATGATGTCACAAAACCAAACCACCAATTATATTTCAGGTAAACAACTTAAGGTGCAATTTCTAAAATCCTCAATTTTCATCCCATTGAGTTGAAATTTGAACAGCATTTGCATATCAGGGCACTGAAATGTACTACCAAGTATTTTATGGTCAAATTTGTTTTCGTAATTGCGCAAGTATCGTGCTCTGCATGACGTCTTTCTTGTTTATTCATTTCTTTATTTATATATTTTTCGACAGTGTGGACCATTCATGGAGCAACTTGTAGGCCTTGGCCTACATATAATACTGTACATACAAAACAGAATGTTACTAACATTCTTACGTGAATTATACGGACATTGGTTGCTGGTTGCCCTTCGTATCTGAAGAAAGCCATTCACATGAACCACCAAGAACCACATCATCAATTTGTTTCTAGTGCAGAAGATGCTGCGCAGACAGTAACCACACTCTCAGATAGCAAGGTGGTGTAACTGGTGTCAAGGAACCTCCTAACCGACCAGACCACTGTGCAACCCACAGTCCAGGTAGGAATTTGTAATTTGTTCGGGATCAGGTGAATGCAGCACATTGGATTACATATTGCCCCATGTATTATTATCCCCCCCCCCCCGGAGGGAGGGAGTGGGATATTGTAATCGTCCGGTTTGTTTGTCTGTTTGTTTGTTTGTCTGTTGTTTGTTTGTCGTCTGTTCGCAACTTTACGGCAAAACGGCTTTAGCAAACACTATCAAATTTAATCCACAGGTGGCGCATGAACCTTGGACGACCCATTAACTTTGGGTCAAATTGGATCAAAGGTCAAGGTCAAGGTCACAGAAAAGATCAAAATCGTTTTTCGCTCATAACTTCGTCAAAAATGATTTGATTTACTGCAAACTAAGCTTTAATGAACTTATTCTATTTGTCACTTATAATCTACCCATTCCTATAGTGTAAATGCATATTGTGAAGATCGGTAGGGTCCGAAATTTTGGGGGTCATGGTCATCGGTCAAAATTACAAATTTTCCATTATCAATCAAAAAAGGTTAGGAATATGCGTGTTTACTATGGAAGACATATATCAAGTCCTTTATTGGCTTTCATTTGCACGCCATGACCTTTGACTTTCATGGCCTTGAAAGGTCAAAATCATTTTACGGCCATAACTTCGTCAAAAATGGTTTAATTGACTTCAAACTAAGACGAAAATATTCCTTATTCTATTCCTTAATCAACATTCAGGTTAAGGATGTATCAAATTTAAATTTGATCCCCAAATAACTTTATGCCTTAAATGGGCGGGATTTGTTGTGCCTGGCACCACTTGTTCATATTTTTCGCAAAGCACAACGTGGTATCTTTACTGTCCAACATCTATGTGCTGGCAGACAGGACACCCAGTTGAACAATGCCAGACACCATGATGCATCGCCTTGCTGCGGAACACCAGGAATCAGGATGACAGTTTTTAGCTGGGTCGACGAGCGAACCCAGGTGAGAAAGCTCAATGACAACATTAGTAGACATGGAAAAATTACCACAGTGTTAAGATGGCATTTGTAGACAAACCACAATAACAGGCTGTCTTAAATGGGAAAACCAAACAGACCAACCTAAGCAGATGTGCTGGAAAATGTTTTTTTTTTAAACAGGCTCTATGGATGAGCTGTGACACAAAACAACCACACAACACACACACACACACACAACACAACCACCACACACACACACTCACACACACGTATCATCTGATGTGCATCTCGCATCGCATCACTTTGCCATTGTACTTGAAACTGACACAGCCTGGATTCTGTGCTCCTTGTTGTTGTTCCCATATTAGTGGGGCAGTATGTAACAAAAATTGCTCGAGATGTTCACATCCGGCAGAAAGTTTGAAATTTGCATACAGGGGTATTTTGACATGCTGAGTTCAAAAATTGGCGGATCCAAGAGGTCTGACCAATGGACCGGCCGCCATCTTGAATTCCAATATGGCCGCCATGACGAAACATTGAACATTACTATCTATGGTTCCAAGTGACCTATGGCCCTGAAATTTGGTACACAGGTGCATTTTGAGATAATGAATTCATAATGGAAAATTTGAAATGTATGACAAACCTTATGGCCGCCATTTTGAATTCAATATGGCTGCCAAGACGAAATGTTGAAAATCCCTATCTTGGGTTCTAAATGACTTGTGGTGCTCAAATTTTGTACACAAGGGTATGTTGACATGCTGAGTTCAATAAAGGCATAATTTTGAAATGTCTGACAAATGGTATGGCCGCCATTTTGAATTCCAATATGGCCGCCAAGACGAAATGTTGAAAATCCCGTGTTCTTTGCAAAAGCAATACCAATTCAATGGATCCCTAGTTGACGAATCATATAACAAGTCAAAGAGCCTATTTCAATGTATATTTCGTACCAGTTGGCAGCCGTAACATGCTGCAAGCTTTTTTCCATCCGTTTTACTTCTCCTACTGCTCATCTCGGAAGCATTGTCCAGAGCAGAAACATAGTTCTGTGCATGGTAGATTAGCAGCAGAACATTTGCAATTTCCAGCACACCGTTTTTTACACTTGCACTTGATCAGCTCTCGCACCCTTTTGACGCTCTTGGCATTACTGTCAAAAATGGATGCCAGACATCATCTGCATTTTTAGCCATCCCCATCTGCAGGTGAAGGCAGCTCTGGGAGAATTTGGGACTGTCCCCAGATGTGACCGGCCTGAAAGACTGCCTCTTCACATGTTGACGCAGTGCCTCTTTTGTCGGTGGAATATTTTCCAGATTGCCGATTTCCCTGAGCAAACAGCTGCTTGCGTGCTTCGTTCACTTTCTTCAGAGGGGAAGTTCTACTGTACAGAACAACGAAGAACCTCTCTATGTTGTCCATGTCATCATCTGTTACTTCCGCTGGTGCATGTGAAGAGATGATTGAAGACCTCCCCCAAGTTTGGCATGGAATTCCATATGCTCCACACAGTATTTTTGCCAATCCCACATATGGCAGAAACAGTATCGCATCCGGAAACAGTATAAAACATAAAAAATAAATTATTGGAATGTCATGTGAATGTTCAGTTCCGGCAGAAAGTGTTAAATTTCGCATACAGGGGTATTTTGGGGCGCTGAATTTCCCAAATTTCTACTGCCTTCGACAAAATTACAACCCATCAGTAGATTTGAGATGCAACAATTTTCCAGTTATCATAATAATGCTCAAATGATTTAACATTATGACATTACCGTACACTGTGCTATTAAAGCAATGAAAAATCGATGTTTGTCTTGGCGGCCATATTGGAATTTAAAATGGCGGCCATACCGTTTTTCAGACATTTCAAATTATTGCATTATTGAACTCAGCATGTCAACAATACCCTTGTGTACCAAATTTCAGCGCACAGGTCATTTAGAAGCCAAGATGGGATTTTCAACATTTCGTCTTGGCGGCCATATTGGAATTCAAAGATGGCGGCCGGTCCATTGGTTGGATCTCTTGGATCCGCCAATTTTTGAAATCAGTAGTCAGTCGCCTCCACATACCCCTGTATGCGAAATTTCACACTTTCTGCCGGAAATGAACATCTTTTTCACATATCTGCCCCACTAATATTGTATCATGTGTTTGACAGGGAGGCAAATTGGCAGCATCCCCCCAATACATATGTGGGTGCTTCCCTGTGTAATAAAACATCATTACAATCAATCAATATATAACAGGTATACCAGGGTGAACAGGTTTGTAGTCAAACTCAATGGTATTGTTGAGAAAAGGTAGTTGTGCAGTTCCAAAACACCATTAGCAATGTACACTATCATTGAGAGGAAATATTGTAGAAATAATTTGAACGATCATTACCTCTGAATCACAACTGCATGCGTCTAACATACAGAACTACAGATACAGAACTGAGTACTGTATCTGCTTATATCAAGTTCACATGGCGTCCCATTCTTCATGAAGGCTTCATTATGACCCAAATTATGGCGTCATTATGGCTTCATTATGGCTGGCTTTACATCCCCATTTGAAGGATGACATGTTCCAAGATGCACTTCTTACCTCCCCCCCCCCCTCCACCCCTCCCCCCCCCCCACCCTCGGTTAGATATCAGATGTGCATCACCATAGCACGTCTTTAATCGGATTTAACGACACGGGGTGGGGCCGGGAACAAATCGATAATTATCAAACAATTAGAGACAAACATGTCTCAAAATGACCATCCTCTCATTCCTCAGCCTTCCATGCAAGTGCAAACTCGGGTTCTTGGTTTTAGTCGACTGGCCAGAATGGGTCCTAGGAATAACAGCATTTGGCTCATTCAAAGTCACATGGATACCTCGTGCCCTGCACGGAGATACAAGCTTTATCAACTAAATTAATTTGTTCTTGGACGTCTTGTATTCACAAATACCCCATTCGTACACCACTAGGCTCATCTCAGGTCCGTATTTGAACCTGCTCCGCTCGCGCAGCCGTGCAGAGGCCTCGCACGAGCTGGACTAAACTGGCATTTCTTGACCTAGATGCACGAGGATTTGGGAAGATCACAGAGCTGGGGAAAGCCTGGATTTTGGGATTAGGGATTTGGACAAAGAAAAAAAATGGCTGTCTGGTCTCGTCTGATGAAACTTTTCATGATCTCATTTCAAAGGGTCATTGGTTTTTTTGCAGCATTCCTGCGTGAGCATGAAGGGTACATATAGGCCTTCAGTAGTCGGTTATACCAAGAGTGCATCAATTTGCTTGTGGACGTTAAATATCCCACGGTATCTTTCACAACCTTTTGTGCTTGCACCCCTGTTAAATGGCATCTTTTCAGGGACATTACTGGTTATGCTCTTTCTCAATTTACCCCAGCCAGGACAATGTAAGCCATGTTTATGCACAGCCATTTGTTTTCAGTGGAAGTTGAACTCAGCCACGTTTACAGTGACAGTTACAGAGGGTGGGAGATAATAAATGGCAAAGCTTATTAAAGAAGCCCGTTTTTTTTGAAGGAATCTTGAGATGCCAAATGCTGTGATCTTATACAAAAACCTATAAATTATGTCATAGGTGGTCGGAATCATGGACAGCTATATTTGGAGCTATCAGTGATGGAAAGAATAGCTCGTGGAGTGGAAGAATAAATTGGGATCATGTGCAAGGCACGAGGTGTGTTTCGACCACTTGAACCATTTCTCAGGATACTGGTGCTTTAATTACCCTCAGAACGGTTGTTATTTCAGAATAAATGTCTGATATAAAACTATGGAGCATCATATTAATCATGATCTATACATACGTAAGCCAAGTCAAAGAGACTACACGGCAACACCAACCAAGCCAAAGAACGCCAAGCACCCACCAACGGCCAAGCCAATGACGCCCTCCCCCACCCTCTCCACCGGCCAAGCCAAGTCTAAACTCCCCCCCACTCCCCCCACCATTCAAGCCAAAGACTCTACAACCGCTCCTCGGAGACTCCTCCCCCCATCCCCTGTATGCATCTTCCATCCCCCCTACCCCTTTTTTGAACCATCCCCTATAAATCTTTGTCAATAATTTTACAAAGAATGTCCCCTTATTGTTGTTATTACCCTCCCCGAAGAAGAGGGCATTGCATTTGTGACCGTTTGTTTTTTTGTCTGTCTGCTTGTCCGCACAGAACTTTCGTGTTTTTCTCTCCACAACCACTTGTTGGATTGAGAAGAAAATTTCACCATAGGAGTGACGTCTCATGTAGAATGTGCTATTGATAATTATGACGTCGTGCATCACGTGGTATGGCATCAATTTTTGGAAAAACGGAAAAAAAATTGTACCTTTGTATCTCTGTAACCGCCCCAAGGAATATATTGAAACTCGGCAAATAACAAGTACTCGTCAAGTGGAATAAGTGTGATTTTTTTCATAGGTGCCATCATTATGATGTCATAATTGCATATGTAGAAAGCTACATCTGATCAGTATGAACATTTATGAGGGTCATCTAGGGATAAAATGGACCACAGAAAAAAAGAACTTGATGCCGTCATCAGTCACATTATTCGGCAGATATCAGGTCAGGTATGGGAGCATGCGCTGGAGAAGCACGTCGCTGCTTCCACTTTCTGCCAGTGCTCCAGGGCCCTCTGTCTGGCCATCCCCCAGGCAGATGCCTGGCCCATCTTCATCTCTTTGAGATGCTGATCAACCTGGTGCAACCACGAGGTACGTGGTTGACCCATTGGCCTCCTCCACTCATGAGCCAGAATTATTTAATTGTTTTTGATCTGGGTTCTTTTTCTGTTTTTTTTTTAATAAGGCTCACTTGGCTGTGCCTGGATGAGTTTGAGGGTAAAGGAGTAACAGCGGAAACCCAAATCCTATCCAGGTTCCCCCTGATGACTTCATCTTTGCTGTTTGCTTGTTTGGGTTCCTTATGATGACTCCAATGCAGGACTGTACCTATTTGGTCTTCCATTTGATTTGAATTAAATTTACTTTAATCCCATTCTGCATTCAATTGAATAATAATGAAAAACCTCATGGGTCGGGGTCAGGTGTCCAATCAAAGTGGGGTTGCATCAAAGCGGGGCGTCTTGGTATCCGGTCATCATTGCCAGCAGTTATAAAGTGTCAGTTCTAATTATGTCTCTTCCTAATTATGTAACACACCAGTACACAAACGCCACACAACATACACAACAAAAAACTACACAAACACCACACAAAACAAGTCCTGGCAAGTGTCTGCAATCTCTGATTGCTCTTTTTCTTGTTGTTATTTGAATTTTGACTAATCCACTCACTCAGTTTCATTGATCAGCAAAATAATCTCAAATAGAATAAATCCTTTTTAATTATCTTGAAAATCGACAAAATGTTACATTTTCAAAACCAGACAAGCAGAACTCGAACTCAATTTGATATTATTGCTGCTTTATGTTTGAGGATTCCACACTGACGTTTCCACTCCTGATAGTTATCGATCAGAGTGTGTGTGTGTGTGTGTGTGTGTGTGTGTGTGTGTGTGTGTGTGTGTGTGTGTGTGTGTGTGTGTGTGTGTGTGTGTGTGTGTGTGGTGTGTGTGTGTGTGTGTGTATATCATATATGTAGAGTATATGTATTTATGACGCAATCTACGAATGGTGTGAACTCAATCTTTGCTCTTTATTTCTTTAGGTTCCTTCTGATGACTCCAATGTAGTATTTGGTCTTCCATTTGATTATAAATCTTCCAGATCATGAAAATCTATAAACTAATGAGTGTTATTCATTTTCCAAAACTAAATAGTTGAGTTTAATCATATTCTTCTTGAAGCCTAAAGCAGGACTGAATCACTCACTAAGTGATAATCTGGCTTCCAGTTGGGCCTCAGTGCCGACATATTTCAATTTCTCCTCATCTATGAATGGTGTGAAAGACGAAACACAGTGAGACTGGGTTGTCAGGCCCAAGCACCCTGCGGTGCTGATGATGGATTGTATCACACGCAGAGCTTTCTTCGTTCAGAACCACCTGCAGGGCAAGAGGCATGCCGCGAGTAACAGGGATCCACATATGGTATGCAAGGTAAATGAGGTTCCTGGTGGGTTTCTGATTCAATTGCAGCAAATGTAGTTTGCACCTCTGTCATTAACACACACTATTTTTTTTTGCTTACTCTATTTTCTGCCTCCAGAGATAAACATAATGTATGAATATATCAAAGTGAATTCCCCCATTCCCGTACTCCCCAATTCATCTTATTGCACGGCAATAGTTTTGCAAGTATCGCTGCCACCATTCCTCCCAAGCCTTGAAGTGCTCTTTGGTTTAATTACAAAGGAAGAACAGGAAGTTTTTAGTTTAACATTTTAAAAGAGGCCAAATACTGCTCTAAGTGTCCCATAATTTTAAGCTTTTTTTTTTAGATACCCTAAAATTATGAGAAATTGCAAGTGGAGTTCCTGAGTTCCAAATCATAATTTTGATCTGCTGGATTGTACATAATTAATATTGGTACTGATCTGATGTGGTGCACCATCCTGAAGGTATTGTGATTCTTTTGGAAATCTACTCTGGAGGAGAACATACATAGACACAAAAGAGTCCTGACAATGAGATATTTCATTGGCTTATATGGTCGGTAAATCTTTGCCCCTTGTCTAAGGGTTTGGGGGGTAAATGCGGTGTTAGTTTGTGTTTTTGTATCCACATTGTGATGTCCCCCCAACCTGCTACTTTCAATCTTTCTTTTCAATCCACCATTGGTCCATTCCAACATTCCTCCCTCTGCCTTTCTCAATCCATCAATAATCCCCTTTACTAAACTTCAATTCAATAACCCCTCCTTCATCCTGTCGGTGTTTCCCTCAAACCTGCAGGTATTTTCTCGTTCTTCGGTGTGTCTATCTTCCTCACCACTCAGTCCACTCATTCTTTTATTAGTCCCTATCGGTGGTGGTAGATACATGCACACCTTCGGGGTTTCCTTCCCTTTGGTGTGCATGCATATGTGGTTTGTGGTGCTGGACTCAGCACATCCTCGAACGACTACAACCAAGCTTTAAGCTTCATGAGTCTGGATGAATGTACAGGTCAGCTACCACTCAAATAGGATCTTTGTCAGTAGGTGTCTGTGACTTCAGAGTGGCATTACAATGACCACATCAACAGCGTAACGTTATTGAAACTTCTATTTCAAACAAACAGATACAAAGTCAAATGAGGAAGTTCACTGTTACATGCAGTGTCCAACTCAGATTCCTGCATTGAGTTATTTCCGATATCAGCTGCATTGTCAGCTCTCTCATGATGCAACTTCAAAAGGTTGGCATTGTAAATTTTGGTGTTCCCTTTGACACAGATCTCAAAGTACATCTGGTTAACTACTTCCTGGACTTCATTTGGTCCTTGCAATTTAGAGTCAGCTTGTTTTGCTCCGTTGGTAGCAACAATAAAACTCTGTCTCCAACCTTGAACTTTCTGTCTCTGGTTTTCTTATCATAAAAATGCTTCTGACTGCTTTGAGCTGCATGTAGACTCTCTTGTGCCAGTCGACAAGTGTCCTCCAGTTGATTACATAAGTCAACAATATATTGGTAGGCATTATGAACCTCCAACTTGTTCTCTACAATCCACAGTTCAACAACTGCATGGGCCCTTTTTGTGGTTCGTCCATAGAGTAGCTAAAATCGTGAGAACCAAATACTTGCTGGAGGCACCTCTCTGTAAGCAAATAGCACCGCTTGCAGGTGCCTGTCTCAATAATGTGGTCGCTCTTGACACGTCTTCTCATCATGCTCTGAATCCATTGACCAAAATCCATTGCACCTGGGGTTAGTGGTGTCGTGAAGAGTTGCTTCATCGCAATGGGTCGACACACCTCCTTCATCAGGTCCGATGTAAATTAGTCCATGGACCAGATTGACCCCCCGTGCACCACCCCCCCCCCCCAGGACAGTATGAGACTGTTTTATTTTACTCCTTAGACCTTCCCATACATGAAAAGTGGATGCCACCATCAGAAATTGGGATGGACTACCTGTATGATGTCACTTCAAATGGCGCGCAGCAAATCACCGAAATTTCAATTTTGCGCATATCTCAGCTGCTATCATAGCTAAAGACAAAATCTTGGTGTCTACACCCATTTTTTTTGAGTCAAGGAATACAATGGTGTGCCCATAAAAATCCTTAGTTATTGGATCATTTAAATTCAATAAAGTGGAAGGAATCCAGCGAAATCTCATTTTCGGCGAAATTTCAGTGAATCTGCTATACATGTTTCTGTTCATTGTTATGTTGTTTTTTTATTTCCAGTGTTGGGCCCATAGATAGTTTTAGTAATGTATGCTTGCCCTTTTGGTGATCAAATGTAGTTAGGTGCGAATAATAAATCTGACACATTACTTTTCAAGATGGCAATGCTGTGTTCACACTATGACAGATATCCAGGCAACTTTCAACTGATTTGCCATCAGATATTTGACAATATGCCCAAAACAACCAACTTCATCTTTACTACAGATTTGTATCAGGAGGGCTCCATCAAGAACATGGAACGACAGCAACGTGGGTCGGATGAAAAGCTAATTATTGGAGGTCCACTAATGAAGAAACCAGCAGATTGGAAGAGTTTCTCATGAATGGCAGAACAAGTCTCAGCTGGTGGATGTGATCAAGGATGTGTGGTCTTCAAATTCCTTTGCTCCTAAGCTTGTGCAGAGGAATATTGTGTTAGTGGTGCAAGGCCACTGCTATGCGTTGAATAGTGATGACGGGCTAACAGTCACAAAGAGAGACTATCTGAGCTTTATTCAGACCAAGAAGAAACAGACACCAGGATTGTTCTGTACTGTGCTACGCCCAGGCACAAGGTTATGGCACAATACGTTCGCAGCCCTGACAGTGATGTGTTCTTCATAATGCTACATTACGCATGAAGTTTCGAAATAACAATTCTTTTTGACACTGGTTCAGGTAACAAGAGGAGACTCTTAAACATTCTGATCTAGCCAGTCAATATGGTCAGAGAATGTGTACTGCACTGATGTCCTCCATGCACTTACACACTGTGACACCACCAGTGCATACAAAGGGATTGGGAAAGTTCGACCCATCAAACATCTCCAGAAATCAAAAGCCTTCATAGATGCATTGTCAAACTCGGAGACACGTGGGAAGTTCCCATTACATTATTTGGAGAAATTGAACACTTCACCTGTGCCATTTATGGACGAGGGCGCTTCAAGTCTGTGGACACAGCTCATGGAGCAATGTTGAGGGAGAAATCTGGAGGCACAGATGGTAATATCAAATTAAATCAGAAATAGATATGAGTCAACTGCCACCTTGCCAGAAAGCACTACAAAACATGTAAAACGTGCTAACAACCAGGTTGGTATCTGGAAAGTTGCAGATATGCCTCACCACAGACTGCCACGAGCAACAGTTGGTCATGGATGGCTTCTTAGTGATGGTAACATTCAACCAATGTGGTTCCGAGGACCATTGATTCCCCCTGAGGTAGCGCTGGAAGATGACAAACTGCCCAGTGATGATGATGATGATGACGATGATGATGCCACCTCATCCGATGACTTTGACCAAGATGGGGCATCTGACGCGAACATGTCTGGTAGTGAGAGTGAAGAGGATTGAATACTGAAGAACAGTCATGATGTGGTGATGTGCTAGTACATACATGTAAAACTAGAACGGGCACTCAGTAGAGTGCATACCTTCGCACGCTACATTTTGCCCCCCCCCCCAGAAACCGTTTATTGTGAGGGTATTTAATCCCATACCTATGCCATCTCATATGTGTTATGATGGCTTAAAAACATTCAATTTCCTGCTGTTTGACACTGATTCACGTACATTGTACAATTTCTGTATGAACTCCTGACCTTTTTGGGTGTCGGTGTCAAGTCAATCTGATGACAACTGGTCATATTATAAGAATCAAATATTACACATCACAGGATAGGGAATTTAATTCTAAACATTTTGAATCTACTTACATGCAAATTGTATAAGAATTGACCGCGTTATGATAATAAAGGTCGTTGACCCCCCTGAACTTTGACCCAAACCGCTAACAAAGGTAATGACGTCATTGTGTCATATCGTATATCACAAGATTGGGCATTGAATTCACAACATTTTGGCATTGGTTGCATGCAAATTGGATAAAAATCGACCGCACTATGGCAAAATGACGATTTTGACCTTTTCATGACCTCGACCTTGACCTTTGTACTCTTAATTTTGTAATTGGTATTAGAGTGTGGGGAACAGAACAGTCAACATGTTGGTGTTGGTTTCATGCAAATCGGATAAGAATTGACCGTGTTATGACTAAAACCGCACATTTTGCAATGTCGTGACCCCCCTGACCTTTGACTCCCAACCGCTAATAAGGGTTATTACGTCATTGTGTCATGCTACATATCACAAGATGGGGCATTGAATTCTGAACATTTTGGCATTAGTTGCATGCAAATTGGATACAAATTGACCGCGCTATGGTAAAAAGACGATTTTGACCTTTTCATGACCTTGACCTTGACCTTTGATCCGATCGCTCCCAAATCTAATCAAATGGTCTCTGATAATAACCAATCATCTCACCAAATTTGTTGCGATTCAGTTCAATACTTTTGGAGTTATGCGAATAACAAACAAACACACATATTCACAAATAATAAAAAATACACAGCGATCAAACATAACCTTCGCAACAAAGTTTGCGAAGGTAATATCTTGTGTGTGATGGCTGTTAATTTGTTTTACAATTAATTTATGTACCTCTAAAATTTGATTTATTTATTTCATGGTCTCTATAATGTGTAGTTTTTATTTTCAGGAGCTTGCATTCTATCTTCCCTGACAATCATTGTCAATGTTCTAGTCAATATAATTATGTTATTATTTTACCTTTTGTTTTGTTTTCAACAATGATATGATGAAGTAACATCAAGTTTTTTTTTATTTGTTTATTGTTTTGCTTTCATTTGAACAACAATAAAAGACCTTTCACATGTACGAGTGATTCTGTTTTTGTTGAATTCCATAACATATTGAATGCTCATACATAGACTCTTTCAGTGCAATACCGCAATTTTGTCAGTCATATAAAAGTCCATTGGATATGATAAACATGTCCATGAGATCCATACAAATCAACGAAAGCTAATATCCCATGCACATGGTAATCGTAGACGTGAAAATTTGTGCGAAAATGAGATTTCCGCTGGATTCCGTGTCCACTTATTGAATTTAAATGATCCAATAACCTAAGGAATTTTTTGTGTGCACCATTGTATTCCTTGACCTCAAAAACATGGGTGTAGACACAAGATTTTGTCTCTCACTATGATAGCAGCTGAGATATGCGCAAAATTGAAATTTCGGTGATTTTGCTGGCGGCCATTTTGAAAGTGACGTCATACAGGTAGTCCATCCCAATTTCGTGATGGTGGCATCCTTTTCATGTATGGGAAGGTCTAAGGAGTAAAATAAAACAGGTCTCATACTGTCCTGGGGGGGGGGTGCACGGGGGGTCAATCTGGCCCATGGACTAAATCGAGTACCTCGGTCACTCAGTACCTCTTGTGGAGTCTGACTCAGGAGAAGACTTCCAGCATTGCTTCATGCTGACCTCTCCATCTTAATCTTGGGGAACACAATTGCTTCAGGGTACCTACCGTAGGGATAGTCCACAATGTTCAAGATATACCGGTTGCCCTTATCGAACACTGGGGACAATGGTCCAATCAGGTCTATGGCTGCTCTGTGAAAGGGCTCCTTGATAAATGGCATGGTTCCCAATGGTATCTTGGAAACCCTCCCATTGGGGATGGTCCTCTGGCAGATGTCGCAGGACTTGCAGAATCTGCTGATGTCACTGGTTATCCCTAACCAATGGAAGTTGCTTGTTATTCTGTCAGTTGTCTTCTTTGGTCCAAGATGACCTCTAACAATCGATTTGTGTGCCAATTTCATCATGGCCTCTCGATACTTGGTTGGAATGATGATTTGCTTCACCTTGATTGTGTCAGTTGTGTAGACACGGTGTAAGACACCTTTGTGGACTTCGAGCCTGTACTTGTTCTTGTCTTGCATCTGATGATTTCTGTTATCCTGCACCTCTTTCCACAACCTTTGAAGTAAGACATATTCCTCCTGAGTTTGCTCGAGCTCTTGCACAGTTACCTGAGGGATATCAGATTGTGACACCTTCAATAGTTTGATGTCGTCCTTGCTGCGCTTGGTCTGTGCCCTGGTCACTGCTGTTTGTGCCAGCTGGTCCTCCATTCACATGGTTAACATGTGCTCTCTGCTCTCCAAAATGCCTTCTCTACTCCTATTTACACAGAAATGACGACTGGGAATAACATTCTGGGCAGAATCCTTTTAGCTTTTCACTGTTCTTCACAATAATCTCTGTGGGCAGAAGCAAACAAAGTGTGTGGCCAATGTTTTCCCCATGCTCACCTCACGTAATGTACTTGATAGCATCCATTTTCACATTCAACCTGATGGAATGATGAGACCTCTTGGCTGAAGTACTTGCAGGATGTGTTCCAGACATGGTGAAGGGTTTTCTGAAAGTTGTGTGCAAAAAAAGTCGATTAAATGCACTCGGTATCGAATCTTTCAAGAAGGGTAAACACGTCCGACTGAGGCTGACCCAAGTTAGCGCGATTCTAAATCGATGGGACGTGGTTAGGGGGAATGGACATGGTGTCTGATGGATGGGGCATGGCTTATGCTCCACAAGCTGAAAATTATGTGCGGTACATATTCAAAACGACGAAAAATCGGCTTTTGGCATGACCTAAAGTGAACTACGTTCCCTAATTTGTTAACTTGTTGGTCATGTTCCAGCAAAAAAATGTCATTTGGCATGAGGTATATACATATATATATATATGTGACTGGTCGGGTTGTCAGCAACTAAACCGTCTCCCCCACCAAATTTCTTGGTGAGTAGGGTTATGATATGGACACCCAGCAGGATGAAAATCAAAGCCTGTCAAAGGGTGGAGGAGCTCCTTGTGAGCCAACGGCCATCCATATCTCGTGCCCAACTGTGTCTGTGGATGTCCTCCTGTGGTTGGGTTACTTTCTGTGAGGATGTTGGTGGCAGGATTTGCACTCCAGCCACCATAAAACACTTCAGTCCACAAAAAATTACCAAAAGCAGAAAAAAATCAATCTTTGATGATAGGAGGGAAACCATGGGGTAACCTTCCCGGGTGAGATTGTGGGAGTGTGTGTTGGGGTGGTGCTGAGGTATCATCCACCAGACGGCGGTCTCCCTGGGTGGGTGCCTGGAATGTCCTATCCTGAAGAGAGGATGATCACCTGTCTCAATTGAGACATCTGAGTTGTTATCATCTGAGCTCAAGCGTATGTACATTGGTAATGCAGCACTCTCTGAGGTTCAGAGATCAGATTGTGGAAAGATCATGTTGGGTGGTTACACCTAATATTGGTCTGGTCATTCTGATGGTTACCATGCCCAAGGAGTTGCTGTAGCTGTGGCCAAGAAGCTGAATCCAATGATAACTGAGATAAGACCGGTCAATGGGCGTATTATGAGACTGAGGATTCATCACTCCTTGGGTGTCATTTCCCTGGTCTCTGTCTATGCTCCGACTGAGGCGAGTGATCTCACCATGAAGGATGCATTCTTTGCCACGCTCGAGTCTGTGGTTGATCACTGCCCCAGGCGAAATACTCTTCTGGTCTTGGGGCATTACAATGCATCGACTGGAACTGATAGGGATGGTTATGAGACATTTGTTGGTCCCCATAGGTCTGGAACTGTGAACCAGAATACCACTAAGTTCCTTGACTTTGCAAGAAGTCATGGACTTAGGCTGGTTCATGATTCAATGCCCACAAGCTCATCGTTGGACTTGATATTCCAACACTGGCGTGTGGCAAAGGGATTGACCATGTGCTCGTTGATGGTCACTGGAGGATGATCCTGAACTGCAGGGTTCACCGGAGTGCTCAATTTCTCAATAAACCACAGGATTGTTGTGGCAACTCTGAAGTTGCAGCATAAATCCAGGAGAATAGTACCATCCCAGCCTAGGCTGGATGTTGGCAAGCTCAAGGATGAGAGGCTCACTGAGGAGTTGCGAACAAGCTGAGTGGAGATTTGGGGGGTCTGGGTGCTTTGGCGGATCCTGAAGATTTGTGGATTGTCTTCAAGACCACCATCCTTGATGTTGCCAGTACATGTCTTGGAACTCACTGAAGGGTGAAGAAGAATTTTGTCTCTCAAGGGATGCTGGATACCTACTTCACCAGAGTCGTAGGGCCATGCTTAATAGCAAAGCTGAGCTGTTTAGGGAGCTGAGGTGTAAAACTGTGCATGTGCTAAGGGTGGACAAGGTGGCCTATGTGTGAGGAATCTGTTAGGGGGGGGGTAGAGCAACACGTGGTCAAGTGATTCTCATCCTGATTACAGGGGAATTCGCACATTATGTTCTCTCCAAGCCGGTCCCTCAGTGTACTGCAGTAAGAGCAGAGGGTGTGGGCTTTGACAGAGGAGTTTGAAGTGAAGGCCCGCTGGGCCGGTTACTTTGAGCGGTGTACCAGACTGATCCACCAGCTGTCTATTTGGATGTCAGGAGTGTTACTATCCCAACTGCTGACCCAACAATCAACTGTGGCCACCTTAGTCTGGTGGAAACACAGGCTGCAGTCAGGTCAGGTCAGGTATGGGAGCATGCACTGGAGCAGCGCATCGCTGTGTCCACTTTCCGCTGGTACTCCAAGGGCCTCTGTCTGGCCATCCCCCAGACAGATGCCTGGCCCATCGCCATCTCCTTCAGATGTTGATCAATCTGCTGCAACCACGGGGCACATGGTCAGCCCATTGGCCTCCTCCACTCACGACGCTCCCTTGCTGAGAGAATCTGGTGAACTGGATCAGCGTCAGGAAAATGAGCCCATGTCCATACAGTCACAGCTGATTCTAACAGACTATGCAGGTAACAAATCTCATTTGAGTTTCTCTGAGCAACCGCTCATTGGACTCAAAGTCTGACCAGCGATAGCCAACGTTTCTCCGAAAAGACCTGGTACCAAAAATATTAAGTCTCCATCTCAGATCCCTGGTCAGAATCCAAGTGTCACATCCATAGAGCAAGACTGGAAACACCAAAGACCTGAAGACTCGAACTTTCGTCCTCCCACACAGGTACCGGCAGCACCACACCCCATGATCCAGTGAATCCATGACTCCCCAGGCCCGGCCAGACGTCTGTTGACTTTTGGCTCACAGCCAGCAGAGACATGAATATCACTGCCAAGGTAAGTGAATCTCTCCGTGACCTCAGCATCCTCCTCACAAACAGGAACAGACAGGATAGCAGCATCCAATATATCATTCAAAGCCTGGAACTTAGTTTTCACCCAGGAAACCCTTAATCCCAGCGGCTCTGACTCCTCATTTAGAACCTCAAGGGCACCGCAAAGGATATCCAGAGTCTCTGCAACGATGACTGCATCATATGTGAAATTAAGGTCAGAGACATTCCCAAAGGATGCACCGCATCTTATCTCTCCGACATCCTCCCCAGAGCCCAGTCCGTAAAGTGCTGAAAAGTGTGGAGGCCAGGACACACCCATGATGAACTCCAGTAACAACTGGAAATAAGTCAGAGATGGTATCACCACATCTCACAGCACTCTCAGTACCAGAGTATAGTTCAGACATCAGATTGATCAGTTTTGGTGGCACCCCACGAAGACCCAGAATCCTCCAGAAGGCATCCCGATTCACTAAATTAAACGCTTTCCAGAGATCAACATAGGCTGCAAGCAACTCCTGCCGAAACTCTCATCTGCATTTGGTGAGGACCCGAAGAGCAAGGATACGGACAGTTGTTGACGTCTTTGGTGTATAGCCTGACTGCTCTGGACACTGGTGCTCAAGCAGATGGTGGCAAACCCTGACAATAATTATCCGAGCAAAGACCTTGTCCAGCACTGAGAGCAGTATCACCCATCGGTTGTTGTTGCAGTCTTCGTGATAACCCTTCCCATTCCAGAGGAGGACAACAAGACCCCTCTTCCAGTCAGTTGGCATGATGCCTGTGTTCCAGGCAGATCACAGAACTGCATGAAATGACATGAGTACAGCATTTCCACCAGCCTTGTGAAGTTCAACATGGATGTTCAGGTTCACCACAGTCTGTATTCCCACAAGCAAAGGTGGACAGCAGTTGATGGTTGGGTCAGCAACAGTGATTGCAACACCCCTTACATCCAACTCGACAGATGGTGGATCAGCCTGGTACAGCCGCTCAAAGTTACTGGCCCAGCGTGCCTTCACTTCGGACTCCTCTGTCAAGAGGCCACCACCATCTGCCAAAACTGCAGTACACCAAGGGACGGGCATGGACGAATGCAATACATGAATTCCCCTGGAAGCAGGACGAGAATCACTTGACCACAGGTGATGTCCACCCCCTCACATATTCCTTGCACGTGATCCTCCTTGTCTACACTTAGTGCATGTGCAGTTTTACGCCTCTGCTCCCTGAACAGCTCAGCTCTGCCATTCATCCTGGCCCTTTGACTCTGGTCAATGGTATCCAGTGTCCCTTGAGTGAAAAAATTATTCATTGCACTAGGGTGAGTTCCAAGACATCCACCAGCAACATCAAGGATGGTGGTCTTGAAATCCCTCCATAACTCTTCAGGATCCCCAAAAGCAACCAGACCACCCAAATCTCCACTCAGCCTGTTCACAAACTCCTCAGCTACCCTCTCAACCTTGAGCTTACCAACATCCAGCCGAGGCTGGGATGGTACCATTCTCCTGGATTGAAGGTGCAACTTCAAAGTTGCTACAATAAGCCTGTGGTCAGTGTTGAGGAACTGAGCACTCTGGGAGATCCTGGAGTTTTGGATTATCCTTCAGCGACCATCACCAAGCACAAGGTCAATCTCCTGTGCCACACCACAAGCATTGGAAAAGCAAGTCCAGTGATGATCCTGTGGGCGCTGAAACCATGAACCAGCCACCGTAAGTCCATGACTTCTTGCAAAGTCAGGAACTTAGTGCTATTCTGGTTCACTGTTCCAGACCCAAGGGGACCAACACATGTCTCAAAACCATCCCTATCAGTTCCAATTGATGCAATGAATTCCCCCAAGACTTGAAGAGTATCTCGCCTGGGGCACTGATCAACTACAGACTCGAGCATAGCATTGAATGCGTCCTTCACGGTGAGACCACTTGCCTCAGTTGGAGCATAAATAGAGACCAGAGAAATGACACCCAAGGAGTGACGAATACTTCGTCTCATAATATGCTCGTTGAACGGTGTTACCTCAATTATCATTGGAGTCAGCTTGTTGGACACAGCTACAGCAACTCCTTTGGCATGGTATCCATCAGAGTAACCCGACCAATAGTACTTGTAACCATCTGCCATGATCTCACCACAATTCGGTCTCCGAACCTCAGAGAGCACTGCAATACGGATGTCCAAACACTTGAGCTCAGATGATATCAGAGACAAGTGATTATCCTCTCTTAGGGAGAGGACATTCCAGGCACCCACCTGAAGGGACCACCTCAGGTTAACCCAAGGAGACCGCTGTCTGGTGGATGGCACTTCAGCACCACCCCAACACACACTTCCGTAATCTGACCATTGAAGATTACCCCATGGTTTCCGTCCTTTCATCGAAGATTGGGGGTCCTGAAGGCTTTGCCCCAATCCCGTCATCCTGTGAGCTGCCTTGTGAAGGGCAGCTGCAGAGGAGATACTCTCACAGAGTGGGTTATCAGATTTATTTTTGCTTTTGGTATGTATTGAGGGATGAAGTGTTTTATGGTGGCCGGTGTGCAAATCCTGCCACCAATCTCCCAATCGAATGTAACGCAAGTGCAGGAGGACATCCGCACACACAGTTGGGCATGGAGGGCCATTGACTCGCAACGACTCCCTTCACCCTTTGACAGGTTTAGTATTTAATCCTGCTGGGTGTCCATATCATACACCCTCCTCAACAAGGAACTTGGTGGGGGGGGGGGCAGTTTAGTCGCCGACAACCCGACCATGAAACGGTTAGTGCAGGTTTACGTGGTACCTGAAGCAATCACAGATCAAATCTGACCTGACCTGCAAGAGGCTGTGGTAAACCAGGAAAAATGGGGTGAAGCTCCTGGGATCTGTAGCATCCATGCTGAAGTTCTCAAGGTTTGTGGAAATGCTGCACTCTGTCATTGCATGCAGTTCTGTGCTCTGCCTGGAAACACAGGCATCATCCCAACTGACTGAAAGATGGGCCTTGTTGTCCCTCTCTGGAAAGGAAGGAAGGGTAATTGCCAAGACTACAACAACTACCGAGGAGTGATGCTGCTCTCAGTGCTGGGCAAGGACTTTGCTCAGATAATTATTGATAGGGTTGCCCACCATCTGCTTGAGTACCAGCATCCAGATCAGTCAGGCTTTACACCAAAGAGGTCAATGATTGACCCTATCCTTGCTCTTCAGTCCTCACCGAACGCAGATGAGAGTTTCAACAGGGGCTGCCTGCAGCCTATGTTGATCTCTGTAAATGTTTGATTCAGTAAATTGGGATGTCTCTGGAGGATTTTTGGTCTCGCGGGGGTGCACCAAAACTGATCAATCTGATGTCTGAACTATACTCTGGTACTGAGAGTGGTGTGAGATGTGGTGCTACCATCTCCGACTGATTCTCGTTGTTACTGGAGTTCATCAGGGTGTTGTACTGGCCCCCACACTTTCAGCACTTTCTGAACTGGATTCCGGGAAGGATGTCGGATTTATCAAACTGCGGTGTATCCTTTGGAAATGTCAAGATCTCTGACCTTGATTTTGCAGATGATGCAGTCATCTTTGCAAAGACTTTAGATATCCTTTTGGGGGCCCTCGAGGTGCTGAATGAGGAGTCAGAGCCGCTGGGATTACAGCTCTCCTGGATCAAAACTAAGATCCAGGCTTTAATGACATCATGGATGCTGCTATCTTCTGTACTGTATGTTGTGATGAGGATGTTGAGTCAGGAGAGATTCACTTTCCTTGGCAGTGATATTCATGTCTCTGCTGGCTGCAAGCCAGAGGTCAACAGACATCTGGGACGGGCCTGGGGAGTCGTGATTCACTGGATCATGGGGTGTGAATTGCTGCTGGTACTGTGTGGGAAGACGAAAGTCTGAGTCTTCAGGTCCTTGGTTCTTCCAGTCTTGCTCTATGGATGTGACACTTGAACTCTGACCAGGGATCTGAGACAGCAACTTAATTTCTTTGGTGCCAGGTTTCTTTGTGGAATCCCTGGCTATCACTGGTTGGACTTTGTGTCCAACAATCAGATGCTGAGAGAGACGCAAATGAGATGTGTTAGCTGCATAGTACATGAGTGTCAGCTGCGGCTGTATGGACCTGTGGCTCGTTTTCCTGACGCTGATCCTGCTTACCAGATTCTCTCAGCAAGGGAGCCTCGTGAGTGGAGGAGGCCAATGGCTGACCACATGCCTTGTGGTTGCAGCAGGTTGATGAGCATCTCAAGCAGATGTGAATAGGCCAGGCAGCTGCCTGGTGGATAGCCAGATGGAGGCCCCTGCAGTATCGGCGGAGAGAGGACCAGCGACGTGCTGCTCCGGCACATGCTCCCGTATCTGACCTGAACTGTCTGTATCTATGTATGTATGTATGTATGTGTATATATATATAATCTTCTTCTTCTTTCGGCTGCTCCCGTAAGGGGTCGCCACAGCGGATCATCCTTTATGATCCGCATACTGATTTGGCAGTATTTTACGCCGGATGCCCTTCCTGACGCAACCCTGGTCTCCTCTTACGACACAGGGATAAGGGTTGGGTTTCTCCATGATTCTGGGCTGCCCTACACCCTCTCATAGCGCGGCGCAGCGCAGAGCCCCCGTCCTCAAGCGATCCTCCAACCCAAGCCTCCGAGTAGCCGGATTATATGCGCACGCCACTACGCCCGGTATTCATATATATATATATATATATATATATATATATATATATATATATATATATATATATATATATATATATATATATATATACAGTGGGGAGAACAAGTATTTGATACACTGCCGATTTTGCAGGTTTTCCCACTTACAAAGCACGTAGAGGTTCTGTAATTTTTATCACAGGTACACTTCAACTGTGAAAGACGGAATCTAAAACAAAAATCCTGAAAATCACATTGTATGATTTTTAAATAATTAATTTGCATTTATTGCATGAAATAAGTATTTGATACATCAGAAAAAACAGAACTTAATATTTGGTACAGAAACCTTTGTTTGCCATTACAGAGATCAGACGTTTCCTGTAGTTCTTAACCAGGTTTGCACAGACTGCAGCAGGGATTTTGGCCCACTCCTCCATACAGATATTCTCCAGATCCTTCAGGTTTCGGGGCTGTCGATGGGCAACACAGACTTTCAGCTCCCTCCAAAGATTTTCTATTGGTTCAGGTCTGGAGACTGGCTAGGCCACTCCAGGACCTTGAGATGCTTCTTACGGAGCCACTCCTTAGTTGCCCTGGCTGTGTGTTTTGGGTCGTAGTCATGCTGGAAGACCCAGCCACGCCCCATCTTCAATGCTCTTGTTGAGGAAGAAGGTTGTTGGCCAAGATCTCGCGATACATGGCCCCTCCATCCTCCCCTCAATACGGTGCAGTCGTCCTGTCCCCTTGCAAAAAGCATCCCCAAAGAATGATGTTTCCACCTCCATGCTTCACGGTTGGATGGTGTTCTTGGGGTTGTACTCATCCTTCTTCTTCCTCCAAACACAGCGAGTGGAGTTTAAACCAAAAATCTCTATTTTGGTCTCATCAGACCACATGACTTCTCCCATTCCTCCTCTGGATCATCCAGATGGTCATTGGCAAACTTCAGACGGGCCTGGACATGCGCTGGCCTGAGCAGAGGACCTTACGTGCGCTGCAGGATTTTAATCCATGACAGCGTAGTGTGTTACTTATGGTTTTCTTTGATACTGTGGTCCCCTGCTCTTCAGGTCATTGACCAGGTCCTGCCGTGTAGTTCTGGGCTGATCCCTCACCTTTCTCATGATCATTGAGGCTCCACGAGGTGAGATCTTGCATGGAGCCAAGACCGAGGGAGATTGACTGCTATCTTGAACTTCTTCCATTTTCTAATAATTGCACCAACAGTTGTTGCCTTCTCACCAAGCTGCTTGCCTATTGTCCTGTAGCCCATCCCAGCCTTGTGCAAGTCTATAATTTTGTCCCTGATGTCCTTAGACAGCTCTCTGGTCTTGCCCATTGTGGAGAGGTTGGAGTCTGATTGAGTGTGGACAGCTGTCTTTTATGCAGATAACGAGTTCAAACAGGTGCAGTTAATACAGGTAATGAGTGGAGAATGGGAGGGCTTCTTAACGACAAAACTAACAGGTCTGTGAGAGCCGGAATTCTACTGGTTGGTAGGTGATCAAATACTTATTTCATGCAATAAAATGCAAATTAATTATTTAAAAATCATACAATGTGATTTTCAGGATTTTTGTTTTAGATTCCATCTTTCACAGTTGAAGTGTACCTATGATAAAAATTACAGACCTCTACGTGCTTTGTAAGTGGGAAAACCTGCAAAATCGGCAGTGTATCAAATACTTGTTCTCCCCACTGTATATATACGAATAAAATATATTCGTATATATACAGGGTGAGTCAAAAGTAGCGCCCAATTTCTGTTTTTTCGGCTGTCAGATTCTTTCTGGGAAGTCATGTTGTTAATAATTGTCTTGCAGATTATTAATTTTCGTAATTTATTTATTTTTGATTTTGTTTTGCAGGTTACTGTTACGAGTTTGGAAAGTTACTGAATTTGCACCAAATTGAACCATGAATTACCTTTCAATGAATCAATGCATTGCGGCGTGAAACATTACTACAAATGTAATGAACAACCAACGATGGCGGCACGCCGTTTGGCACAGGAATTCGATATTAACCCACCTCAGGGAACAAACATACGATTGATTGTCGAGAAATTTGAAGCAACAGGGTCGGTAGCCACTGCAAAGAAGTCCGGTCATCCGAAAACGGCAACGAATGTAGCTAAGGCTGAAGAAGCCGTCAGAAGACTGGAACAAAGTCCGCAAAAGTCAACTCGCCATTTATCTGCAGAGTTGGAAGTGAGCCAATCAAGTGTTATCCGTATCCTTCACCAGAAAAATGGAAACTTACATTCCACGCTTACTGCATGCCCTTCATGATGGAGATGGCGACTGCCGTCTTCAATTTTGTGAAGAGTTCTTAGCTAAACTTCATGAAGAGGACACAATGCTAGACAACATCTGGTGGTCAGATGAGGCATGTTTTAAGCTTAATGGCACAATTAACAGACACAATTGTGTCTACTGGGCTGTGAATAACCCAAGAGTGACAGTTGAGAAGGAGGTAAATTTACCTGGAGTGACAGTTTGGGCAGCCATATCTCCATTTGGGATAATTGGACCCTTTTTATTTGAGGGATCTGTCACTGCAGAAATTTACCTGGATATGCTGCAAACCTTCTTTTGGCCCAGGGTACAAGATCAGTACTGTTATTTCCAGCATGATGGAGCTCCACCTCATTATGGACGTTATGTTTGTCAGTGGCTTGATGAAAACTTTCCCAGAAAGTGGATCGGCCGCCGCAGGCGCATCGAGTGGCCGGCACGTTCCCCAGACCTTACACCTCCAGATTTCTTTCTTTGGGGCTCATGAAAGACCTTGTTTATCGTGAAAAGCCTCATACAATTCAGGAATTGAAGGCTCAAATCACTGCAAAGTTTGAGGAAATTGATATAGAACTCTGCAGACGTGTGTGCCGCTCTGTGCCTGCTCGGCTGCAATTGTGCATCGATCACGAGGGAGGCACTTTGAAATTGCAAGTAAAACAGCTTGGTACAGTTCCATAATAATTTTTTCTTGAATAAATGGTTAGATAAACATGTCATTCATTTATTTCTACCTTCTTGTACACTGTAATACAAATGGCAAACAAACAATCAACTGACAGAAATCGGGTTCTACTTCTGACTCACCATATATATATATATATATATATATATATATATATATATATATATATATGTATATTATATATAATATATATATATATACATACATCTCCCTTCCCCCCTCCCCACCCTCCTATTTTATCCACTTCAGCATCCAAGGTGCTACACAGAAGCTTCAGCAGGCAACAGGGTACAATAATCCAATGTGCTGCATTCAGATTCTGTGATGTAAGAAAGTAAGGGCTTCAACACCTTATCAAATGTGTGTAATGCCAACATTCAATGGGTAAATGCAAATCAGTGTTTATAGCATCTCATACCACACATTTGAAAACAGATAGATGCTTTTCAAAGGACAAAAGCAGCCAATCAAGAAACTGCTCCAAGTACAACTCTTCCAGTCTCGTAACATGCTTGCAAAAGTAAACAACGCCTCATGGGCGACCTATGATACACCACATACAGTCTTTCTCAGACCTCCATCCCGACTGCCGGAATGTCTCCTGTCTCATCATATCCATTTGCAGTCATTTCCAGATCACGATTCAGTGGAAGGAGGAAAAGGAAAATTAAGCTTTATGAGCTTCATCATCGTTGATTTTATGCTCTATCCATGTTTGTAAGTGCTGTGGTCTTCTATCATATATACATGTATGTGCCATTGAGGGAACACTTTCTTGCTCATTTCCCGATAAGCACCATCTCCACCTTTTCATACTTCAAGGCCCTGTCTGTTGGTAATCTGGAAGTGTGATATTGAGGGTAAAGTCTGCTGGTAAGCTGGAAGTGTGATTTTTTTGAACGAGTTGGCATGAGTTTCACGTGAGTGTGTCTGGTATCGTTAGACAATGAGTGTGCTCTTTTGCTTTGAAGAAAGTTTCATCCCAAAATGTTGGTTTGCCTTCTTTCATACCTTTCTCAGCATTTAGTTGAGAAAAGTCATTGTCCTTATATTCTGCCGATGCAGAGCGACTCTAATGTACATAACCATTTTAAAAGCTGACTTTAACCACACACTAATCAGGGACTCGATGCCGAGAAAGGCAAAAAATAGTGCACTGACCTGGAAGTACATGAGAGAGAAAATGTTTGCATGACAAGCAGTATCGTCTTACCAGATGATGCCACTTGCAAACCTAGATAGAGCAGATGATTTGGGATGATGGTCTGCTCAAGGTTTAATATCTTTTTTATTTTTCCTTCCACTAGCACGTTATCTAGAAATTGCTGTGAAGGGATGACATAAGGCAGGACCTGTGTCAGGGGGCCGAGAATAAAGGCCTGAGGAAGTGTATGGTTCAGGGTGAAATATCACCCCATGCCACATCTGCAAGAGGTGACATTTCGTTATAAAATTATAGAAGCAGTGCTTAGCACAATTTAATGATTTCCTTATTTGATGAATGGATAATACAAACTATCATAACCTAATGTGGAGAGATATATGTGTTTGCTTTCTCACTTTTTTCCCCATTTCTTCTTTTCAGATCTCAAGGCCCATTGCATAATTACATAATAGCAGGTTGTTACAAGTGGAAATAGAGATGAGTGGACGTACTTGAGCCGAAAGTTGTTCTTTCTCCTCTGCTGTATCTCGGTTCCCTCATATTTCAATAAAAGTTTTGAATGAAGACAAAGTGAAACATAAACTTCTTTGTTTTTCAACTCCATCTGCAGTAAGTGTCATTCCTAACCCTGGGGCCAGCCATTTGACATGAAGGAAGTGGTGGGCTAGCATATTTCCCAATTAGGATGCAATTAGAGAGACAGAGTTGACACGATGAAATCCTTCGGAAATTAGACAGAGTTTTGGATTACAGCTCGACTCCCTTGGAATGTCTACCCCCAAGTGCACAACCTGATTCCTTTCCTTTACATTCCGTCCACACACATTTCCAAACAACATTCTCATCCTATCCTTCTTCCTTCAAGTTCGATCAATTAATTAATTCACTCATCGTATTCTGCAATGAATGGATGCACGCTTGACTTGGGGAAATAAGGGCTGTTGAAGTCCTGAACAAAGCCGAGCCTTTTGGGTTCACCGCCGCTCTCTGGAGATGGACTCACAATATCAACAGGCAGTTTTTCTCCTAACCAGCAATCCAATTCCTACACAAGCTGCTCGAAGAGATGTTTATTTAATGTGGATTATCACGATGTCACTGCAAAAGTTCTTTTTTTAATGCACTTACCATATACAAATGGCTCTGACAAGGAAGCTTGCTACTTGGTGTCAGGTAACTGTCACAAAATTTCCAATAACAGTATCAAATGTTAGCTCAAAAACTGTAAATCATACATCATACATATCGTTAGCTCTCTTCACTAAACACCCTGTGTGTACGGAAACAGAGAATCATTGTTATACCTGTTAAAGTGCTTCGGCAAAAATATGTGAAGTTTGAGTTGTGGATAGTTTTCTCTTTCTGCATCGTCAGGGGAGAGAGACAAATATGTCTGGATGATTGAACTCTTACTGCACTGTCAAACTCTCATTGTTCCTGAAATTTAACTGACATATATATGCACCTACTAATGTCTTAATGATAACATATTCGAAAAACTAGAGGAGTCGAGGAAAGCAGGGAAAGAAAGAGACGAGGATGGGAAGAAAAGGTGGAGAAAGACACACCGACAGACAGAGAGAGGTTTCAGGTAGTGATTGATTATAATCAATCACTTAATAATTGATTGATATAATCACTTAATAATTATTAAGTGTATATTGCCTTATTGGCAATGGATGCAATGTTTTATAAAGAGCACACAACTAAGTCATATTATTTACGGGTAAATCCTAATAAAAGGACCCAAGGGTTACCTGTCATGTCGATGATGAATTTCATGTCCCTTTGGCCTTATGAGGTTTTCAGCTCATTTTCCCTCTCCTTCCTCAAGGAAAGAACAATATCCTTTATCTCCACACCCATTTGGACATATCCCGATTTTGCCACACACGAGGCCAGGATTTAGTGGTGGGTTATAAAAGAGACCCTAAAACAAAGGCGTTGTTCAGTACTTCACTTCAAAAAGGTCATTCAGGTAACCCGTTCTGAAACGAGCGTATTTCCACCACCACGATTAGTACAAGTAACACTATTCATTTTACCCAAGCTTATATACACCTTCCTCCTCAGAGGACATCATTTTTGCATGACAAATCCACGTATAAATGCATAGCTCAAAGCTTATGGTAAATACTCAGTATTTGAATTTATCAGTGTCAAGCTCCATCATTTTTTGACCATTATATTGGATGTAACAGATGAGGATATGAAAGTTGGACTGGTGGAAACCCGAATTTCATCCAAATTGAGACATACCACACTGATGTTCCATTAACTTCCTGGACAATGCTGAAGAATTAGGTGGCTTGATAAGGTCTTGCCCTATGATCCTTCCTCAAAGCAGCACTAGATGTAGGCCATTGACCTGGTCAATAATAGCCTAATGCACAACGCTATAGATTGGCCTGTGACACATAAAATTCTAGAAAGTGGACATGTTTGAGGTGGTAGAGCAAGCAGAATGCATATAAGGTGATAGAGCAAATGGAGGTTTGTCAGTGGTTTGTTGGTTGATCATATAGATGAGAGCAATGGCGAGGTTGATGTGACGTGTTTGTGTGTGTGTGTGTGTGTGTGTGTGTGTGTGTGTGTGTGTGTGTGTGTGTGTGTGTGTGTGCGTGAGAGAGACAAGTTGTGCGAGTGTGACGCAGGGAGAAGCAACTTTAGCTCACTTGTTTGGGGTGGTGTCACATGCAACCAGAGCTATGTGCTTTCTGCCTGCCGGCGAGCTACTGGCAACATCAATGCTGGTGTTCATCATTCTGCATCCCAGTCTTCCAAGCACAACTTTTGGGAAATGTTGTGACCTTGCACCATGTCCCTACCATCGGCAACTCCAAGCTGTATCTTTCACTCATTTCTCCTAATGGAATGCAAGTGTTCACCGAGGTGTGCCACTATATTAGTCCGTTTTGGTTTCTATAAATTATAGCGTGGTCTGTCCTCCACATATTAGTTTGGTCTCTAAATGGCTTGATATTTAAGTAACTTTAATTGGAACCAGCGCCAGATTTAGAGCAAGGCAGACTGGGTAGTTGCCCAGGGGCCTCCACAAAACTGTTTTGAAAAATGAAAAAAGAAAGTTCAGTTTGTATATTACTTCTGTCTCTGCAGGCATGGACAGTAATTCTAAAATCTTACATATGATACGACAAGAGAGCCATTTGTCTGTGTGTCTGTGTGTGTGTCGACATTTTTCTCAGTGATGGCTGAACGGATTATTAGTGAGTGCCGAGGAGTGTTTTAGGCTTAACGAATTTTGAAAAATTTGAAAAAAAAGTTTATTTGTATGGATTTTTTTTTAGATCACTCTGTGTCTCGGTATTTGTAGCTATGTGAAGGGTAATATGAGATGAACCTCAACCCCATTCGTTGCTGGATGTCGGGAAGTGTTTTAGGAACCCACAAAAAATTTGATTTCTTCAAAATGCCAACAGGACTAGAACAACACCGGACAATGCCGGGAACCACCGGGCAATGCTAGGTACCCCTACTAGTACTCAATAAAATTGTTGTATGATGCATATTTGTGTTCAAAATGATAAAAAGTTGTGTATGCTCAGAAGTCCAAATTGTCGTTGGTAGGGAGGAGTGAACTATTGTCATAGAATGACTGGTGGATCACTGCCCAGGGTCCTCCAGAGTCCTGAACTGCCCATAGCACTCCACAGTCCTAAATCTGGTGGTGCTGATTGGTACTTTAGCACCTGCCGAGGGGGTGTGACTTAATTCTGCCTCCCTTTGGGATGTGGTTGAGCCTTATAAATGCCAAGTGGCATTCGTAGCTGGATTGCTCCCATGACAATGCTTTTTATTAAATACACATCAATACTAATTTAACAAATGTGTTATCCAGTTTTATATTTACTCACATCACCATTAACCCAACACCAGGCTTACTAGTTTAGGTGGCTGCCTGAAGAACATAGGGTCTTGAGTTTGAGCCCCTGTCACACCGTTAAATAACACCAGATGGGTTGACTCAGCCTGTCATCCTTCTGAGGTCGGTAAAATGAGTAACAGCTTACTGGAAACAAGGGGCACTGCATCAGTGGCACAGCCATGCTCCCAGCAACGATGCCACGAGCAGCCACAGGCTGGATATGAAATAATAAGCAATACATCAAGAGTCATTCTGATTCAAAGAGTTTCATTTGTTATTTATTCCGTTCAGTGCTTCATTCATTAAAAGAAGGTACTGTGCTGACATATTACATGCAGTATTTGGGGGGGATAGTATAAATATCACGATTAAGCTGTCTTATCTGGGGTTCATCCACATCAGAATCAAACATCATTAATAATGAAAGTTCCGGCAGGGGGCACTGCATATCAGAGCATGCCTTCCTTCATAAGTAGGCAAACAGCCAGCTGTACAATCTGTATTTTGGTTGTGGACGTTAAAAATCCTCGATAAGAGTAGGTACCCATACCAGATTGTCTTGTTGCAAATGTTAACGGAATGTAGATTTGAAGTGAGATCAGGTTTAAGGTGAGAATGTGGTTTCATACATGAGAACATAAGTAAAGCAATAAAATGAGTTAACAAGCCTTGTATAAAGCACACACATGATGGACTAAATGGCCATCTCTTGTTGTCCTGTTTCCCCGTGTATATCTCGAATGTAAATTTCCATCAATTGCCACTAAAGTATTGTTAGAAACCAGGGACAGAACACAATACTTATTGTAAAATAATCTCATATATATTATGGAGGCCTCGAGTTTGTTCATTTGTTTTTGAGACTATTTTATGATACATCACGGAACGATATGAATCACAATTCTCAACTTATTCAATGCATTTCTTCAGTTCTTGAGTGCAAGGCCATGATTAAGTTTCGTATTTTGAAAATCGTTTTTCAAGTTCGAGTTGAAACTTTAAGATGCAAACAATTCTGGCATTCGGGAAATGCACCAATATTGGAGTAATGTATGCAGGCTTTTGTACATTGGGTTAATTATGGTGTCAACTCGGCACAGACTTACTGGAATACCGGGAACAATATCATGGAATGTCTATCAGGTCAGGGGGGTTGGGAGCGAGATCCTAAGTCTATCATCGCTTCTCTCATCTGTAAGCTTCATCAATCACCAGCTGTCAACCTCCCGCTGTCCTTCTGCCCTGCGCTGGGCCTCCGCTTGCCTGGATGCAGTCCCATGGGCCTCCTGCTCAGCCTAACCATGGTCAGCTTTGTGCAGGGGATGAGACAGCCCTGGATAAAGGAACTGGTAGACATCGAGGGCAAGCGGATGGAGGAGTAGGATAAGGAGGGGTTGTGGAGGAAAGAGGAAATGAAGTTTCATTTGTTCATCTTGATGTTTCTGTCTCAATCTGTAGCGCAATGATGGAAAACGTTATGTCTCTGGATTTGGTATTGTGAATTCCATTCGTCTGATTTAAGCACAATGACGATTATTTATGATTCAGCTCCAAATGTAAAGAACATCCTATAAGAGTTAGCTATAATGTGAGGAAATGAGGTGTTATTGAACAAATATACTTAGTTAAACCCATTAAGTGCTTGCAACATTATGTATATGGTTAGGGTTACCGTGAGGTTCAAGATTATGGTCAGGGTTAGGGTTAGGGTTCGATCAAGAGTTTGGGAAAGGATGAGGGTTAGCTTTAGGAAATTCAGCTGTTTGTGTTTCTAATTAAAGCAAAGTATATTTTAACTTATTCACTCATTAATGAAAACTAAACTTCTTTCCTATATCTTAACTCACAATTTACGATTCAAAGTTGACCTCCAAAGTGTTCCCATGTGAACCCACGGTTCACAAGGCACGGATGCAAGGTTCAAATCCCATATGCTGTTGGGATTTGGCCATTTTCAACGGTATCCATGTAATTCATGAAGAAGGACACTGATGTCTCATAATGTCTTTGCCTTTGCAATTCATGTGATCCTGAGATCACTGTACTGAAGATGAAACCATTATGGATGTTCTCATTGGTTGTAGTAATGATTTGGCCCGATGTTTATGCTCAACTGTTTATGTCAATGTTTTTTCTATCAGTCTCTCTCAAAGTGTTTACAGGTGTGTGTGTGTGTGTGTGTGTGTGTGTGTGTG
>CM068955.1:137929875-137940519 GCA_035128595.1 Eptatretus atami | reverse complement strand
TTGCATACTAGTCATACAGTTTTTGACGGATCGGGCTGAAATCTTTTGACAAAAAGGTTGATTATAGTGCGCATAAAAGCACTGAAGCCGATTTTTGATTTTCGAAAAAAAAAAGCTAAAAATATTTTTCGGATTTTTTTCAAAAATTTCAAAGTCCCGTTGCAAGGCAACGGGTGGTGTCCATAGCAACAGTGCTCAAAAGCATACACCTAGATCCTGGTATTAACCTACCAGTAAAGTTTCATCAAAATCAGTTGACCCCTCTGGCCTTCTGAGCTGTCCATTACATACAAACAAACAGACAGACATATAGACAAACCGGTAGGTGACATGGGTGGTCGCTATATAATTGCATACTAGTCATAGTTTTGACGGATCGGGCTGAAAATTGACAAAGAGGTTGATTATAGTGCGCATTAAAGCGCAGAAGGCGATTTTTGATTTTCGATTTTTTTTAATTTTTTTTTTTGGATTTTTCAAAAATTTCAAAGTCCCGTTGCTAGGCAACGGTGGTGTCCATAGCAACGGTGCTAAAAAGCATACAATTAGATCCTGGTATGAACCTACCAGTCAAGTTTCATCAAAATCGGTTGACTCCTCTGGCCTCCGGAGCTGTCCATTACATACAAACAAACAGACGGACATACAGACAGATGGAAAACCTGAGACTAAGGGTAGTCTAGTGACCACCCAACAGCACGGGGTGAAAACATAACCTCCTTCACCTTCGGTGGTGGAGATAATAAGTCATAATTAGAACTGCCACTTTATGAATGCTGGCAGTGATGACTGGTTCAGCCATTTCAGAGAAGATTTTTGAAGGTTTAAAAAAAAAAATGGCTGCCGAATGATGTGACCGATGACTTCAAAAAAAAAATTGTGGACCATTTTATCCCAAGATGACTCAAAAATTTTCATACTGATCGGATGTATCGTTCTACATACTCAATTATGACATTATAACGAAGGCACCAATGACATCATAAAAAAATCACTTATTCCCAATGAGGAGTACTTGCTACGTGCCAAGTTTCAATTTTTTTCCTTCATGCAGTTTCAGAGATAGAGGTCCAAAGTTTTTCCATTTTACCAACATAGCTGCCACACCAAGTGACCGGTGACATCATAATTATCATTAAAATATTCTACACGAGTAGTTGCACCAATGGTAAAAAAATTCGTCTCAATCCAACTCATGGTTTTGGAGAAAAACACAAAAGTTCTGTGCGGACAAACAAACAAAGCGACATAGAAGAAAAAGATGTGCAGAGCAAGACACTTGCAAAATCCACGCCCTCTCCAAAAGTTGCCATGGATACATCAAATTGTCTATTTCATTAAGATTGAAATTGAAAATCTTAATCAAAGTCCAGGTCAATCGGATGAAATTTGATGATTTTCGAAGTTTGACATTGAGTTGACCTTCGACCTTTTGACCTCAAATAGTTGGTTTCCCAATTTAGTGATGCAATATGCAAATCATGTTCAACTTTCAAGTCAATCAGATTAAAAAATGATGATTTTAGAAATTCGACCTCACGATGAACTTGGACATTTTTTTCTTGTGTGTACACTGTCGAGGCTCGTATTAGAGCTAATACACAGAATGTACAACAAGGGGAGCAGGGACAAGAGGGGTGGGAGAGAGAAGGAAAAAACAGTGTGGAACAGAGACATGAGGAGATCTATGGAATGGAGAGAGATGGGGCGGGGAACATGGGGTAAACAAGATGGACACTCCAGGGACTTTCAGGTCTTTACACGACAGGGACTTTCAGGTAGGAAAGCAGGGAATTTGAAGGAGGTGGGTTTGGGATGGATGAGCAGGGGTAGAAATTATGGTGGTTTTGGATGGGGGGAGATAAGAGATGGTGGTGAACAGCTGTTTTGAAGATCTGGAGGGAAGAGTGGGATTGAAGAGTGTGTGGGAGTTTGTTCCAAAGGTGGGGAAAAAGAGGAACGAAAGAGTGAAGGTGAGCAGAGCAATAATTCTTGATTTTGATAGTTTTACCAGAAGGGGTTGCTGGCGGACCTTGAGCACCCTGCAGAAATATGGGGGGGTGGGGGGGACATATCTCAGACAGAGCATGGGGCGAGGCTGGAGAGAGGGATGGTGGAAGCCAGAAAGACCATCGACCTGCCTGCTGTGAGAGAGTGAGAGACCAAAGACTCGGCCTCATCGCGGGAGATGCCAATGATCCTAAATGCCTTGGTTTGCCACAGCATGAAGCCGAGAAAGGTGAGAGGCTGGAGCACCAGCCCAGAGGGGAGAGGAGTACTTCACCAGGCTGTGGTCGAAAGCTTTGCATGTGGTCAGGAGCTCAGGTGTGCCAATGAAGGACTTAGCATGACAGAGGATTCCCAGTCGGAGACTGGCTTTGGCGGCCAGCTTGGAAATGTCGCCTTCCCAGGAAAGATCATGGCAGATAGTGAGACCCAGAAGCTTGTATGGAAGGACTTCTTCAAGAGGATTGTTGAGAAAGTAGATGGGGGGGGTGGATGGGGGAGATTTGTCAATATTGAAGGACATGTTCCACGTGTTGGACCAGCTTGTGATTTTATCCAGATCTGTAGAGAGTGAACAGGCTGCTGCTTGCAGATCTGAGGAATGACAGATGGTCTGGCAGAGGGTGGAGTCATGAGCAAGATATAAGGAGGATTTTCCACAGTCAGAGAGATCATTGATGAAAATGATCTCAAAATCAACTCAATAGTCTCAACTTTGACCTCAAAATCAATAGACTTCTCAGTTGAGACGACCTCTACAACTTGGTGAAGTTTCATGACAATCTGTTTGGGATTGTTACGTGTAGGCAATTGACAAACAAACAAAGACAGAATCACAAAATCGACTAACCAATATGCTTGAAAAATTGAAGATTTTGCAAGTAACAAACAAACAGACACAAATGCCCTACCCTCTCCTCTGGCAAGAGTAATATAATCATAACTCGACAGTTCATGGAACGATATCCCGCACAGTGTTCAAGTATATACAGGAGGACTTTACCGTTCATGGGGATTACATTCTTAAAAATCCCCATGAACCGCAAATCAACAAACTTAAGGGGTAATATGGAAAATAGGTTTGGGGACTTCAACTTAGAAAACTTGACCAAACTGTACCCTTAATTAAATTTTTTGTGCATTGTTTTTGTGCTATTTATTTTCATGAATAAAAGAGTTCTTAAGAACATAAAGTAAGCAAATATTGATATTTTTTTGTATGCATCCTGTGGCTGCTGGTTGCATCATTGCTGGGAGTGTGACTGTGCCGCTAATTCAGTGCTCTCAGTTTCCAATAAGCTGGTACTCATTTTGCCGACCTCAGAATTAATAACTATGCTCTAGTAAGCATTCATTAACCACTCGGAATCATTTCTGCAACTATGTGTGTGTGTGTGTATACATATATATATATATATATATATATAATACTATATGTAATATATAATATATATATATATATTATATTATATATATAATATATATGTTAGCGAATTTCGCGCCCGGCGTGCGATCGGCCACGTAACTCAAATCACGACGCGTCGCCCACCGGAATGGACAATTCAGTCGTGACCCTCCTGGAACTACCGCCGGGAGCCTGTCACGGGTGGGGGTTTAACCTCACCACAACCCAGTCCGCATTCTACCCGCACGAAATAGGGTGAATCGCCGAATGTCGATATACCTAAGTACCCGTGGGGGTAGCGTACCGAGGAGTTGTACCACGCCGCAGGTCGACTTCGGACACGAACCGCTTAAGCGGCTCGTTCCGTGCTAAAGGGATAACCGAGCGGAGTTATCGCCGACCTTGACGGTTCAGTTTTACTTATCGGGTGTTTCAACCCACTACCAATCCTTACGTGATGCAAGATGGAACTTTCAAACGAAGGAAAGGACGCAACGAAACGGGAAACAGTTTGACAAGCACTTTTAATTCACACTCAGACAAGCACGTATTTACAGTTATAGCAAGAATGCACATATAACAGTCAAAACAATAAAAGCAACGCAGAGCTACAACCGAATAAAGCAATGTACAAGCACTTATACGGGTTTACTTAATAGACTGGCGCCACACACACACATTTACACCAAAAGCAAAGAAAATACAAGCCACCCTCACAGGCAAGGAGGCAGACAGGTCCGTGGACCAAATGAACGTGGGACCTGGGTGATCGGCCAGGTCCACGAGACCGAAGGGGTCTTACCCGCGCCCTCGTGGCGCGATGGCGGGCTAGCCGCAATGTCGCATAACGCGCCTGACTCCGTGCCCCTGGTATGGTCGGTGAGCTCCTTTGGCGTGCGTTGCGCAGGCACGTGTTGGTCGGCCCACGGTTGGGTTGGGGAACGGACGGGGTTACCGGCGCTATCTCAGCGCGGATGGGGGGTGGGGGGAATTGTTGATGCTCGGAGTCGGGAGAGGGAATGGCGGACGCTTCGTCCCGCTAGCGGAGTCTCGCGACCGCACCGACTCCGGCGAACTCTCGCCCCTGAGTCCTCCTCCGCGTCCCCGCCTCACTCCGCGACTCGTCCCTCGACCCGGCAACGACAACCTCCACGATGACCTTCGTCTTGACTCGACCAGCACAGCACAGCACAGCACAGCACAGCACAGCAACAACACAACACAACACAACACAACACAACACAACATGGTTCCGAGCGGCCTGTTTGTTTTGCATCCCGGACCCTGTCCGCAGCAGAGCGGGAATATGCTCAGATCGAGCGCGAGGCTCTCAGCCTCGTCTGGGGTGTGCGGAAATTTCATCAATACCTGCTGGGGCGGCATTTCACGTTGCAGACGGATCACAACCGCTGCAGTTCATCCTGAGACCGAACGCGGGGTTCCGGTGGTGGCGGCCGCACGGATACAGCGGTGGTGTCTGTTTCTTGCTGTTTACAATTACGATATTCAGTTCCGGAGCACCGAGAAGCATGCTAACTGCGACGGGCTCTCACGCTTGCGTGCGTGGAGGGCCCAGCTGCGTCTGAGTCGGCCGACCGGGTCGATGTGTTCGCACTTGGCCGAATCCAAAGCGGGCCGATTACGGCCAAACAGGTCGCGGTGGAATCGGCTCGTGACCAAGTGCTCGCCCGTGTCGTTCAGGCGATTTATACGGGGAATTGGAGCGATCTACCTTCAACGCCGGCATTCCAGCCTTTCACATCGCGCGCATCGAGGCTGTCGTTGGTCCAGCGATGCGTTATGTGGGAATGAGAGCGGTGATTCCACCGAAGTTCAGACAGCGGTGTTTGGAGGAGCTGCATGTCAGTCACCTTGGCATCGTGAAGACAAGAGTCTTGCTCGTAGCCTTTTGTGGTGGCCAGGGTTGGACAAAGACATTGAGCGATTGATTAAACATTGCACCACGTGTCAAACAGATGCTGATAACCCGCGTCGAGCCTCGGGACTATGGCCGGCCCAGACCGGGCGTGGCAGAGGGTCCATGTAGATTTTGGGGGCCGGTTAATGGCAGAATGTTTTTGATTGTGATCGATGCATTTTCTAAATGGCCGGAGATTGTCGTGATGCAGCATACGTCAGCAAACATTACAGTGGAAAAACTGCGGACGATCTTTGCTAATAAAGGATTACCTGAGGTCCTGGTCTCTGATAACGGTCCGCAGTTCGTGGCAGGTGTATTTGATGAGTTTATGCGTCAAAATGGTATTCGACATCTAAGGTCCGCACCGTATCATCCTGCAACGAATGGGGAGGCAGAGGCGTTCGTTAAGATGTTGAAGCGGGCGTTGCGCAGGGGGGTGTTGCACCTGTGCAGACGTGGTCGATGTCTTTTTGCTCCAATACAGGAACGCGGTTCATTCTGTCACGGGTGATTCTCCTGCCATTCGTCTCTATGGACGGGCATTGCGGTCCAGACTGGATTTGCTGCGACCTGGAGAGTCGGCGAGTGGGGCGGTGTCGCGCCGGACGCTGCTGCGCGGTTTTGATGTGGGACAGCGGGTAATGGTGCGCGATTATTTTCACGGTTCCAAATGGGTGCCGGCTGTGGTCTCTGTGGTACTGGGGCCGGCGAATTGCATGGTGCGGACTGATAGTGGGGAGGTGTGGAAACGTCACGTGGACCAAATGCATGATCGCTGTTCAGCGTCGCCCCCCCCGTGCCAAGCGATGTGGGACCCCCGCCTGTGATGTCGCCGTGCCAGACGTGGTATCGCCAGGGCCGGTCGTGCCGACGCCCGCGGGCTCACCAGAGCCGGTCGTCCCGACGCCCGAGGAGTTGAGCAGGCCGATCGGCCGGGGGCGGTTGTTATTGCGAATGGGGCGAGTCCGGCGAGAGTTTCACCTCGACCGAGCCGGGAGGCGTCTGAGCCTGAGCCGTCTGGCGTGGCTGGCCGCCCGAAGCGGGTCAGGAGGCGGCCGCGGTACTTGGAGGATTTTGAATAGCGAGTGGTTTCGGTTGGTCATGTTATGAGTGTTTTTTTTTTATTTTTTTTTTTCATTGTTTGACTTGTCATTTTACGAGGGAAGGAGTGTGCTGTACCACGTGGTTGGGGTTTCGTATATCATGGCTCGCCCGCTAGGGGTGGCTCAGTGTACATCGGATGCGCAATAAAGCAGAGTTGCCTACTGACGCTCTTGCGTCCCATGCCCGCTGCACCTCGGACATCACAACACAACACAACACAACACATGCCCCAACTCGACACACGCGAGTCGCCTTGTGCTTGCATCTTTAGAGACCGGAGGAGGAGCGTGTATGCTAATTCGCGGATCAAAACGCGCTTGGAGGCGGGGCCACGCCACCCGACGTTCAGCATTGGTCGGGCAAAAAGGGGCGTGAGCCTCTCCTGATCCGAATTCCTTCCGAAAAGGAGTCCACATGCATCGCGCTTGGGGGCGGGGCCACCACCCGACGTTTAGCCATTGGTCGGGCAAAAAGGGGCGTGAGCCTCTCCTGATCCGAATTTCCTCTCCCGTAAAGGCATCCATTTGTACTCGCCGCTCGACGCGTTTGGCAACAATTACCGAATGGGCCCTGGACAGCACGACGTTCGGTGTTGACTGGTGGTGTGGTTGATGGTTGTGGAAGGAGAAAGGCGAAGATGGTGGGGGGTTTGCTGTGGTGGTTTGGTTGTTGGCGGGCGTCGTTTGGGAATGGCGGTGAAGCGATGTTTGCGGGATGCAGTTGTGGAGGTAAAGAGGCGAAGGTGGTGGTGTTTGAGTTGTTGGCGGCTTAATGGTCCAAAATAACGATAGAGAAAGAAAAATGGCTAACTCAAAGCGTCGCAGCCGGATGAATCACACATATTCCTCTAAACAACAGGTGTGGGCTAACTACACATGAACTTATCGATATATCGAACCTGAGGACCTTTCTGGTGTATTGCAAATTTCCACAGCCGCAACAATATATATAGATGTGTATATATATAATATATATATATATATATATATATGTATATAAATATATGCATATAATATAAATATTTGCATATATATATATATATATATATATATATATATATATATATATATCTTCTTCTTTCTTCTTCTTTCGGCTGCTCCGGTTAGGGGTCGCCACAGCGGATCAACGTCTCCATTTCGCTCTATCCTCCACATCTTCCATTGACACTCCAACCGCCCGCATGTCTGCCCTCCATGAACATCCATGAACCGCATCCATGAACCTCTTCTTTGGCCTTCCTCTTCTCCTCCTCTGCTGGCGGCTCTATCCTCAGCATCCTTCTCCCGATATACTCCGCTTCCTCCTGTGGCACATGTCCAAACCATCTCAATCTCGCCTCTCTCACTTTGTCTCCAAACCGTCCTACCTGCACTGTCCTCTAATATACTCATTCCTTATCCTGTCCATCCTCGTCACTCCCAACGAGAATCGCAGCATCTTTAACTCTGCCACCTCCAGCTCCGCTTCTGTCTTTTTGTTAACGCCACGCCTCCAAACCATACAACATAGCTGGTCTCACTACCGTCTTATATACTTTCCCCTTCACTCTGGCAGCTACCCTTCTGTCACAAATCACTCCTACAACTCTTTCCACCCACTCCATCCTGCCTGCACTCTCTTTTTCACTTCTCTACCACACTCTCCGTTACTTTGGACAGTTGATCCCAAGTATTTAAACCCATCCACCTTCCACACCTCAACTCCGTGCAACCGCACCATACCCCCACCCTCCTCTCATTTACGCACATGTACTCTGTCTTACTCCTACTGACTATCATTCCCCTTCTCTCCAGTGCGTACCTCCACCTCTCGAGGCTCACCTCAGCCTGCTCCCTACTCTCCCTACAGATCATGATGTCATCCGCGAACATCATATTCCATGGAGACTCCAGTCTGATCTCGTCCGTCAACCTGTCCATCACCATTGCAAACAGGAAAGGGCTCAGAGTTGATCCTTGGTGCAATCCCACTTTAACCTTAAACCGGTCCGTCATTCCTACCGCACACCTCACCGCTGTCACACTGTCCTCATACATATCCTGCACGATCCTCACAACTTCTCCACCACTCCCGACTTCCTCATACAATGCCACAACTCTCTCTTGGCACCCTATCATAAGCTTTCTCTAAATCCACAAACACACAATGTAACTCCTTCTGGCCTTCCCTATACTTCTCCATCAAATTCCAAAGCAACATCGCATCAGTGGTGCTCTTTCCTGACATAAACCCATATTGCTGCTCACAAATCGTCACCTCTCCTCTCAACCTAGCTTCCACTACTCTTTCCCAACATTCCTGGTGTGGCTTAACAACTTTATCCCTCTGTAATTTCCACAGCTCTGCACATCACCCTTGTTCTTAAAAATCGGAACTAGTACACTTGATCTCCACTCCTCCGGCATTCTCTCACTTTCCAAGATTTTATTAAACAATCTGGTTAACAACCCCACTGCCATCTCTCCTAAGCACTTCCATGCCTCCACTGGTATGTCATCTGGGCCAACCGCCTTTCCACTCTTCATCCTCTTCATAGCAGTCCTCACTTCATCCTTACTGATCCACCCCACTTCCTGATTCACTATCTCCACCTCTTCCAACCTTCTCTCTCTCATTTTCTTCATTCATCAGCTCCTCAAAGTACTCCATCCACCTTCTCAACACACTCTCCTCGCTCGTCAGCACATTCCCATTTATGTCCTTTATCACCCTAACCTGCAGCACATCCTTCCCAGCTCGGTCCTCTGTCTTGCCAATCGGTATAAATCATTTCCCCTTCTTTTGTATCCAACTTCTCATACAGCAAATATATATTTATATATTTGTATATTATGCAAATGTATATATATATGTCAAATATATATATGCAAATATATATATATATATATATATAATACATATATTATATACCTGGTTGTTGGCGTAGTGGTTAGGGTAGCGGCTTGGATCCAAAAGGTCCTGAGTTCAAGCCCCGTTGGCCGCTTGAATTAATACACACCAGGAGGTTGACTCAGCCTGTCATCCTTCCGAGGTCGGCGAAGTGAGTACCAGTGTACTGGCCGGTGTATGCCCCGGTTAAGAATAGGTGTACCATATCCCTGTGTTGTAAGAGGCGACCAGGGTTGCGTCAGGAAGGGCATCCGGCGTAAAACTTGTGCCAAATCATTATGCGGATCACAACGGATGATCGCTGTGGCGAACCCTAACGGGAGCAGCCGAAAGAAGAAGAAGAAGAAGATATATATACAGTATATAAATATATGTGTACATAATATATATATATATATAAAAATATATGCATATGTATAAATATATGCATACATACATATATATGTATATATATGCATACTTTATATATAATATATATTATATATATACACATCCAGCATATAAATATATGCATATATATCGATGTATATAAATATATGTATATATATATATATAAATATATGCATATATACAGTATGTATATGTATATACATATATGCATATACGTATATGTATATAAATATATGCATATATATAAATATATGCATACATATATATATATATATATATATATATATATATATATATACAGATGTTGGTGCAAAAGAAACTTTAATATGGATACAAACAAACACGACATAATAGTGACCGAAGCTTTTCGTGCTGCACTCTTCAGGTTAAAAATCGCAGCAAGTGAAGAAGGAAGTGAAGACGCGTGCAATATTTGCAGGTCTCAATAAGGTAGATGCTGATTGGTTCAACCGTAATGACATCATGGTTAATCTGAACGCCCATTGTTTGGCTCATGATCTTCACCTCGAGCTCCCATTGGCTGGAGCAGAGTTCGTCGATGATTGACGTTTGCACATCCTGGAGAGAGGGGGGATGGGTTTCCCAAAGGTCCATTCACCATTTGTTGCCGTACTTCCCTTGATCTTTCCATGCTGAAAGAGACAGAGATCGTACAAATTCCTTTTGACGACATAGTATTGGATCGGTGGTAAGGATGAAGGTTGCTTCCAACATACGTATATGAAACGAGCTCCGACCTCGGCTCAATATCCTGAACATATCTGCATTGTACTGCTGCACAGATAGGGTTGACAACCAGGTGCTGTGCAATGGCAGATGAAGCAGGTACAGTGGCCGGTGGTTGTTGGATATTTCTACTTGCTCGCACTGGTTGTGTTCTAACCTTCACAATCTTTCTTCGAATCGC
>CM068955.1:137885328-137898164 GCA_035128595.1 Eptatretus atami | reverse complement strand
TTCACCCAGATGACTTATTTCACCCAGATGACATATTTCACCCAGATGACATATTTCACCCAGATGACTCATTTCACCCAGATGACTCATTTCACCCTGATGACTCATTTCACCCAGATGACTCATTTCACCCAGATGACTCATTTCACCCAGATGACTTCTTTCACCCAAAGACATATTTCACCCAGATGACTAATTTTCACCCAGATGACTCATTTCACCCAGATGACTCATTTCACCCAGATGACTTCTTTCACCCAAAAGACATATTCACCCAATGACTAATTCACCCAGATGACTAATTTCACCCAGAGGATTATTTCACCCTGGTGACTTATTTCCACCTGATGACTAATTTCACCCAGATGACTAATTTCACCCAGATGACTTATTTCACCCTGATGACTTATTTCACCCTGATGACTAATTTCACACTGATGACTAATTTCACCCAGATGACTAATTTCACCCAGATGACTAATTTCACCCTGATGACTAATTTCACCCAGATAACTTATTTCACCCTGATGACTTATTTCACCCAGATGACTAATTTCGCCCAGATAACTTATTTCACCCTGATGACATATTTCACACTGATGACTAATTTCACCCAGATGACTTATTTCACCCAGACGACTTATTTCACCCAGATGACTAATTTCACCCAGATGACTTATTTCACCCAGATGACTTATTTCACACTGATGACTAATTTCACCCAGATGACATTTCACCCAGATGACTTATTTCACCCTGATGACTTATTTCACACTGATGACTTTTCACCTAGATTTGTGATTTCACCCAGATGACTTATTTCCCCAGAGGACTTATTTCCCCAGATGAATTATTTCACCCAGATGACTTATTTCACCCAGATGACTTATTTGACACTGATGACTTATTTCACCCAGATGACTTATTTCACACTGATGACTTATTTCACCCAGATGACTAATTTCACCCAGATGACTTATTTCACCCAGATGATATTTCACACTGATGACTTATTTCACCCAGATGACTTATTTCACACTGATGACTTATTTCACCCAGATGACTTATTTCACACTGATGACTTATTTCACCCTGATGACATATTTCACCCAGATGACTTATTTCACCCAGATGACTTATTTCACCCAGATTTCTGATTTCACCCAGATGACTTATTTCACCCAGATGACTAATTTCACCCAGATGACTTATTTCACCCTGATGACTTATTTCACACCGATGACTAATTTCACCCAGATGACTTATTTCACCCAGATGACATTTCACACTGATGACTTATTTCACCCAGATGACTTATTTCACACTGATGACTTATTTCACCCAGATGACTTATTTCACACTGATGACTTATTTCACCCAGATGACTTATTTCACACTGATGACTTATTTCACCCTGATGACTTATTTCACCCTGATGACATATTTCACCCTGATGACTTATTTCACATGGATGACTATTTTCACCCAGATGACTTATTTCACCCAGATGACTTATTTCACCCAGATGACTTATTTCACCCTGATGACTTATTTCACCCTGATGACTCATTTCACCCAGATGACTCATTTCACCCAGATGACTCATTTCACCCAGATGACTCATTTCACCCAGATGACATATTTCACCCAGATGACTTATTTCAATTGTCATCATCCAGATGATGAATTGTCAAATCTGGGTGATGAATTGTCATCCAGATGCTCTTCAAATGCACCAGTGGTAGGCATATCGTAAAACATAATACAATTAAAAAAAATTTTTTCATCTTGGAAATAGTTATTCAAGGTGCTTTGCAAGTCATTCGCCATTCAATATCCCACAATTGCTGCTAAATAAATAATAATAATAATGATTCATTCTTCACCTTTAGAGAACCCTGCTTTATCCACTTTAACAATACCCTTTCCAACATAATCTCCCATTAGATTTAATGGCTCACTGGACAATTTGGCAGCATTAACATAGACATTCTATCTCATTGATGAGTGAACCATTAACATTATAAAGCTTTCAGCAACAGGTATAAGGCCTCACATGTAAAAACAATCTTTTCAAAGGGTACATGTAAGAACCATCATTCACCTTCACTTGGTGGCACACTGAGTGTCATTCAGCTCCAACAGGGCAGCTGTGGCCTGTTTAGCATTTCAATGCAGGCCTGGCTCCACCCCTCCCCTCCTCCCCTTTTTACTCAGATAAAGTTTAACAGTTCAGTAATGTCCAAGTAATCCTGCCAATCAACCAGGAGTCTACCAAAACAGAAAGGTACTTGGATTCACCACCCACTCCTTTGTTTTCTCCATCAACTTAGACTATGGCCCCAAAAACATGAGAAGCACGATGACATCATTAAAGTGGAATTGTTATCATTAAATTGCAAATTTATGCACAAAGAGTACACAATTTATCAGGGAGCTAAAATTGCTATTTTTTTTTACTTCAAACACATTTCATTAATTAATGGGCATTAATGTATGGACAACGAAAACATACACACATCTTAAAACTTACTAAATCATCAGCTGAACATGATTAATTATCATTGGGTTTTATGGACGAACACATTGACTTTCACAATCCAAACACATGTGGAGGCCGATGATCACCTCGTTTATGGGATAATACTCAATTTTAAACATATTGAGGTTGTTAAGTTAAAAAGTGAAAACCGTTAACAATCTTCTTAAAAAACAGCAACTATTATTCCCACTTGTGGGGTATGGGAAGCTTGGCCCAAGTCTTTCATGAACCGGCTGGCTTGGCCTGACGTTCGACTAAGTAGTTATGGCAGAAATTTGTAATTTGGTTATGGTGCCAACGATAGCTCAGCTACTCTTCGCGAAGGTCACCATGGGCTCTTTAACATCCAACAACTAATGTCGATAGATGAGACGCCCGCTTAACGTCCATCCGAGGGACGGCACACACGTTGATGAATCACCCTGCCTGTGAAACACCAAGATGACAGGTTCTAGCTGGATCGACCGTCAACAATGAAATCAAGAAATTTCATCAATGCCGGTCAAAGACTTTTGAATGTCAGTCCAATGGCTTTACCGGTGACTAACCCATTGTGGTTTCCATCATTTGTTATGAGAACTGAAAATGCAATTCTAAGGGAATCAGAAACAGGAAAAGACTACTTTCCATATAATATAATATCTATATATATATATAATATATATATATATAATATATATATATATATATATATATATATATATATATATATATATATGAAACCAGCATTCGATTACCCGCACAAACATACGAATAGTGCAGAGGAAGGTTTTCAGAATATTTTATGATTTGAATGGAAATTCATACCAAGGGAAATATTTGTTGATATTGCAAATTTTAAATTTATTTTCATATCATTATTACAACATTTAATTTGGAATGGCCCTGTGATGGTGTTACCTTATACAACGTATTATGAACTTCATTACAATGAGACTGAAATACCTGCCAAGTTACATCGTTTGAACCTCAACTGTAATCAAGTGTTGCCAACTGATGAGGTCATTTATCACACTTGCCAATCATGTATCACTTATTTCGTTTTTCGCCTAATAACTTACAGATCGCATTCCTAAGCTGGTGTTCTTTCAATGTTTAATTTAACAAGATTGCCAAACCATGATCTTTTCCACCCTTATTCTTCCCCACCACCCCAATCCCTCCTCCCACCAAATTTTCAGTTTTCCCTCCTGAGAGTTTACTTCTGTATCCATCTTGTCCATCCCATGCGATTTCTCCTGCCCCCCCCCCCCCATTCCCTACCCGCACACCCATTGTTTGTCCAAGTCTGCCTATATCTTGGCCTTCAACTCTGCGATTGGTGTTTCCCCCTTCTCTCAACTGTTCCTTGTGCCCCGTCATGTCCTGATCCATTCAGTGTATCAGTACTAGCTTTTCCATGAGCCTCGACTATGTTTTCAAAAAAAATCCCTCTGGGTCCTTCAGGATCAATACAACATACAATAGATCTGTGATTTGTAAGACAAAACTCATGCACAAAGTGCAGTAGCACTGGAAAGATCCAATACAATTAAAACATCTCCAATACTACAAGGGCACTCAGGAGAGTGCATACCTCTGCCACGTAATGCCTGATCCACAAGAGCATATTGGGCCCAATACATTTTTGAGACATCATGCTATATATCGTTTTTGGCCCAATCTATCAATGGTGAAGAATCACTTAAAAAATTATCAGATCCGGATTTGGATCATCACCAAAAATTTAATCAGTTCATCCTTGTCACACACCCAACCTGTCCACAAAATTTCCTCCGAATCCGTCCACAACTTTTTGAGATATCCTGCACACAGACAAACAAACAAACAAACAGACAGAAAGGGGGTGAAAACATAACCTCCTTCACCTTCGGTGGCGGAGGTAAAAAGCTTCGGTGATAGCATTGTGTGCCTTACTCGTGTCATGTAGGCCGCATCTGGGTCATCCTCCAGAACACGTGACAGGCCAAAGTCAGAAACCTTGCAGACAAGATTGCCATTAACCAGAATATTTCTGGCAGCAAGGTCACGGTGTACATAACTCATATCCGCCAGGTATTTCATCCCTGATGCAATTCCGCGCAGCATTCCAACGAGCTGCATAGCCGTGAATTGCCCATCGTTTTTCTGCGGAGAGAGTAAAGATGTTAGTGCCAAGCCAGGGTCATGTTATAAGTGTGACATGCGACCGTGCGCCTTGTTATTAGAGCTTGTTGAGCTATATTCCATCCTTCAAGTCTGGCCAAGAGTTCACAATTTGATTTGGGTTCTCTAAGTTACTGGTTGCGCCCGATGCAGTGTTGCACCTTGCCCAAGAGGAAAAAGCAATCCTCAAAGGCCTCATATGTCCCCTCACACTTAAGAAGTAATTTTCAATGGCATCATAATTATGTTGGCATCTTGTTTTACATTCATTACCCAACTTATGGAAAACATTTTCATTACACGTAAAAAATTGATCACGATGTCTTCATAGTGAGGACTGAAGGCATACGCCCAGCTGATCTGACTCTCTCACAACATGACTTACAGATGGAAATGGAAGAATTTTCAATGGAAAGCTCTCATTTTAATCAAATGAAGTATCAGGTATTGACAAGAAAAGAAATGGAGATTTATTATAAGATGGGGGTTCATAGTTGATGCGGACTTCCATTGCAGAATATTCCATCTAATTCTTCCCTCCGGGGCTTCACGACAGCTCATAACCACCTCTCAGGTCATCCCCCCACCCACAACACTGATGTTATGTATCCCCATGAGTCCTCCCCTAACCCTACTCTTTTTGGGGGTTTCCAGTTCTTCCTTCAACTTCTGTGAATGAGAGTTTCCAGCTGTATCCATCTTGTTTACCCCTCTGTGTCCTCCCCTTGCTCTCGTTCTTCCCCACATCCCATATTCATCCAAGTCTTGCTCTGGTTTGTCTCTCAGCATTGCTATTCATGTCCCCCCTCTCTTTCTCCCGTTCCTTTCACTCTGTCACGTCCTGATTTGTTCTTGCTCCTGCACCACTGTATGCAAAAAACATGTAAAAATAATAGGTCGGTCCTGAAATATTGTGCAATTATATCATCTACCCTGAGCAAGTTATACAGGAAGTGGCATCCTTACGTCTTATAATGCTTACGACGTGTCCTGCAATTAAAAAGCTCAAAGTATTGTCGGTCAAACCCAGATGGTGGTCAACGGTCACATTGGCTCTCCAACAAAAGGTGTATCATCAAGTTCCTTGTGCAGAAACATCAAAGCAACTGCAATTCACTGGAGACTGCGTGCACGTTGTGATGATGATGCGAGTCCTTCACGTAGTTGTGTTTGAATGGTGCGGCGTGTACAAAAATGTGCGTGAATTGGGGAGCGGTATCAGATACGCTACCAAAACGCTGTGATTCAAGCAAACATGAAAACCGAATGAAGAGTCCATGTTGAAGAAGCACTGAATGACAATGCATGAAATTGCAGAGTAATTGGAAGCATGGAAATCATTATTCATTCACACTTGTCGTTCAATAAGGTTAGTGCAATATGTGTACCAAAGCTCAAATGGCCTGGACAGTTCGGGAAGTTCTAAATCATCCCCCATGCAGTCCAGACTTGTCGCCTTGCGATCTCGTTCTCTTCGGACCTCCGAGAAGCACATGGCTGGATGACATTACGTTGACAAATGATGAAGACATCAGAATATGCGTCTTGAAAAGGCTGTGTACCCATCGCAAAGATTTCTCTGCAGATTGCATTGCAAAGCCACCAGTGGGATTTATTTATTCGTGTGGCTGCATCGTTTACTGGGGGCGCGGCTGTGCTGCTGATGCAACGCCCCTGTTGCCAGCACGCCGGAATTCATTTTGCTGACCTCGGAAGGATGGCAGGCTGAGTCAACCCTCCCTGATGTTGATTCAACGGCGTGTCAGGGGCTTGAATTCAAGACCATCGGATCTTAAGCCAAGCACCTTAAGCCAACTCCACCAATGGGATGATTGTGCAGTACGTGCATCAGGGAAATACCTCGAGGACTAAGTTACATTTCCTCAACTCCCCTGCACTTTTTCATTTTACATTATAAAACGTCCACATCATCTGTTTGAACGACCCAGGCTCGTCCGTAAGCGTTTGTTCCAACATGTTCAGCCCTGCAGTTTGGAACTGTCTGCGAAGTGTGTGCAAAAAAAAAAAAAAATTCTTCAACTGTTCAAGTGCGGATCTAATCAAACCGTTTGCTTGAGGTTTGTTTTCACAAGTTTGTGTCATTATGTCACAAGCACCGATGGGCTTGACGCATGGGTGAGAGAACGGGTCTCGTGAGCTTAGCGGAGGATAAGATACGAATTGATTTGGCTTGCACATAACAATTTCATTCCATCTACATGCCTTACGCATTCACGTCCTGTTTTGATTGCATGCCAATCTCTGAGATGTAATGATAACTCCACAATATGTCCCAAATGCTCACCATCGAGTTTTAGCCAAATATTTATCCTGGTAATCCTCGCATGTGTTTTGCATTTGAACGAATTTCTGCGCCCTGGCATAATGTGTGCTCGGCATAATTCAACTCTTAAGTCCATAGAAAAGCAAAAAGACAGAATCGACGGATTGTGCACTGACCGAGGCAGTGAGGAGACGACAGATAATCAAGATCAGCACGCATCGACAAAATTACAGGCGGATGTACAGAGCGAGGTTAGAGAGAATGGAAAAGATCATGGGAGTGCACAGAGGAGAACATGAATCGACGGTGAACGGCCACTTCAACTGTGAATGTTTTCCATTCGCAACGTCCGTTGAACGTGTACAAAATGCATCCTTTACCGCTTATCGTGCGAACATTGGCCAACCGGAGCCATATTATACGACGACACCCAAATTAAACACCACGCTGCACACCAGGATTCCCCCCTTTCCATCCCACAAAAGGATCTTGCACTCGGTGGAGTGGATGCATGCAAACTGCAATCCCTTGTGGATTGACAGAGACAAATGGCTTCATTAGCGCTGACAGGAGGCTGGTAATCATTGTCAAGTGTTACGGTGTAGGCCGTGCGGCGATCGGTGGAAATGAGCCAATTCCCAGCCTATGCAAATATGTGGCAAGGCCTCTGCTGGGGCTATTAACGCCCTGACCTTGCACCTCCTCAAAGCACCGGGCGCTGAGGGATAACGTTTACAATCAACACGGAGAGGCCTATTAATAATGCAATTACACCGGCAAGCATCATCAAGGGTTAAAACTGCGCCGTTGACGGACTTAGGCAAATAGCATCATTTGTGCCACTTTTCGCAATCCCGGAAGAGCTAAGTTCCTTTTTCGGACACAAAATGGCCTGCAAATTGACGTACCAAAAAACTTATGCAATCATGATTATAACATGTGAAAAACAGTGTTTCATAAATACATCTGAAGCTCTGATACTTTAACTTTGAATCGGCTAAAACACAACTTTGAATCAGGAAAAACAACAACGACAATGACAACAAGAACAACAATTATGGTAGACGTGTTCACAACATCAACGAGACCACACAATTAAAGGAATCCAAACTGTAGTTTCTCTTGAAGAATTCCCAATATGAACAAGACACGGCCTCGTGACATTGTGCGTTAGAGACTCGGTGGGCCGTTCTTTCGTTCCCAGCAGTTAGCCATATGTTTGCACTTTACGAAGGAAAAAGAAAAGCCAAACTCACCCGGAGAAAAAGATCGAGGGAGCCATTCTCCATGAATTCCGTAATAATCATAACCGGCTTGCCTGCAAAAAAAAAATGCCACGAACAATATTAATGGCACACGCTGATCAAAATACAAACAGGTTATAAACAAACCGTGAAAGGAATTACGTTTATTGAGGCCCGCTGTGTTCGGAAGACTATTACACATTCCAAAAAAAAATTGCTTAAATGATTACGATGACTGTAATAAGCAGATCAAAGGGGTCCTATACTTGGAGGGAATTTATCACACTTGGGCCGTTTACGAATGCCTGGACTGATGGTAGATAAACATACTTTTGGTTATGACGCCCTCCATGTGGATGATGTTTGGGTGGTCGAACTGCCCCATGATGCTCGCTTCACAAAGGAAGTCTCTCCGCTGTTGTTCTGTGTAACCGGCCTTCAGCGTTTTAATGGCCACACACACCTCTCGACGACCGAGCAGCTTCAGGTACCCACTGCAGACCTCACCGAACTCGCCTGCGCCAAGGAATGAATTCAGTGTTAGGGGGTTAAGCGAACGAGGCATTTTTGAAGCTTGTGCATCTGATTAATCACATCGTTCTGAAAATACAAAGCTGTGCAAAACATGATGAGCCTACAAGCTTGCGGTCTGGGCCTTCGAACGTATTGACTTTATTTTGGCGCAATCACGAATGCCCCGTGTTCAAAACTCCCGTGATGCAAAAATATAGATGAAAAGTTCGAACCAATACAACCACAGCTAAAAACACACCATGGCTGAAGGCAGCAAAGGAAGAGATCAACTGTGAAAGTCCTGGATGTTTAAGTTTTCCTCAATCCCATTTTAATGGACTATTAATATTCATTCCCACTGCGGGACAGTAAACACCTGGTGCATTTCAGACCATGTAGGCTGTATATTAATGTTGTGTCTTGTTTGTCCTGAAAAATGGAGCTGCCATCACCATTATATTCGGTATTAGTCCTATGCAGCCCTTCACACAACCACTACTCAACCAACACACACACACACAAAACACACACAAACACACACACACACACACACACACACACACACACACACACACACACACACACACAAACACACAAACACACAACACACAACACACACACACACACAACACACACACAGTTTTTTATTGTTTGTTTCTCACAAATCTAATCACTTATTGAATGGTAACAGCCATTCCTAATTTTATTACATAACAATATGCTTGTTCGTGTGCGCGGTATGTGTGTGCATGTGTACGTGCGTGTGCATGTTTCTGTAACAATCCTTCCCACTGATTGTTTGGACAGCTGCCCCGACTCCACCCACCCACAATTTCATCCTGATGAAAAAAATCTTATGGCAGCCATTTTGGTGCTCACTGTTTTGCAAAGCCAAAGACGCCTCTGAGCTGTTATATTCGCAAGCGATATGCACTCCCTATACATTTTCCCTTCAATGTAAAACTACCAAAGCCACATTTAAAAGGATTTTAAGCCGATAGGTGTCGTGGCGTTGTGAAGATCGGCCTCAGCGATCGAGACACAGTCTGTTAACTATGCACCACCCAAATAATTATGTGGCATTCTCTCAAGCAGAGCTTAAACCCATGTCATAAAATGTCTTTGTCCATGGTCATGATTTACTTTTAACGATGTGTGTGTGTCTATAATACTGTGTATATATATATATATATTATATATATATATATATATATATATATATATATATATATATATATATATATACATTGGTTTTGGGTCGCTGATTGTCACATTTCAGAGATAGGAGACAAAAGTTGGGAGATTGAGGTTGAGGCTGGGGGTGGCGTGGGGGGCGGTGGTGAGGATTGAAAACTTGGATTGAGGTCATATCTTGCATTACACAGAATTTCTCCAGGTACCTTCTCGTGTAGTGTGTTAACATTTAAAGGAATTTGTAGATGGTACTATTCTTACAACATGCTAAACTTATTTTCATTGCAAAGCTCTAAATAGTTGTGTACCTAAAGTTGAACTTTATTAACCTGTAAGCATTTGATAGATTCTTTGACTGTGGGGTCATCAGCTGGGCTCTGTTCTTCATCGAGGTTTTGACACTTTCCTCCACAGAACCTCTGTAATCGGTGGTCCACAACCGCTGCCGTGGGTCTACATCAGTATATCCACAACCTCAGTTGATAAACACAAATCTCTCTTCAAGCAAGAAATGTTGAATTGATTACACTTTAAATACCACTGGGAATAAGCAGGAGTAAAATGGAAAAGCATGAAGTGCAGAATTAAATAATTTATAACATCAATGTGATTATATTTGGAACAACTCTAAGGACACTCGGTAGAGCACTTACCTCTGCCACGTCATGCCTGATCCACGAGAACATATCGGGCCCAATACATTTTTGAAATATCGTGTTATATATCGTTTTTGGCCCTATCTCTCAATGGTAAAGAATCACTTTAAAAATTATAGTTGTCGGATCCGGATCCGGATCTTCACCGAAATCTAATCAGTTCGTCCTTGTAACACGCCCAACCTGCCGACAAAATTTCATCGGGATTCGTCAACAACTTTTTGAGATATCCTGTAAACAATCAAACAAACAAACAGACAAACAATCAGACAGAAAGGGGTGAAAACATAACCTCCTTCACCTTCGGTGGCGGAGGTAATAATGGCAATATATGTTTTAAAAAACAAATGGCAAAAGGCGGTCCATTACCAGGTATCAGCGATGTCGAGACCACTCGATAAAACATCCCTTAAATGATTACAATTCTTTACAGAGGTCATCATATAAACACCAAGTTATAAAGAACCAACAAAACAAATCGAAATTACAAATCACATCAATGAAAAGTGATTCACCAACCTGCCCCGATGACCTTCTCAATTTTCACACAGGAGGCGTCTATTTCCTTTGCAAAGTCATGCACAGCCTGGTTGGGATCTTCGTAGGTGTGAGGGTCGATGTATACCTTCAGCCCAGGAAGTTTTACTGCGGCACAAGCAGGTGGGGGAAATGAGTAAGTGTTTAAAAACTACTAATCTCTCATCAACCGGCAAACTGTAATCATCCTGCAGGCATATGTACTCTCACTTTGGAGAACCAGTCTCGGTTTCAGCAGAGGCTGTACAAGCTTGCACCACTATCTTGTGTTTACATCAATTAAAACAGCTTTATACGTTATGACAAGCCTGCTGTGGAGATTTCAGCAAACATGGAATTTTAACAAAAACCCTTCGGAGCACTTGGATGTGGAGCTTATAAACCTCTACACGCTTTCGGGCTTATGACGTCAATTTAATTAAAAAAAAATTCATGTTTTTATTACTTTGTTATTACAATCAAGATAACTTCATGGTGGTCGATTTGTTTTGAGCTTACTCTGGTTCTAGGTCAAAATGCAGTTGTGATGGAGGCATAACAGCAACGGCTGTGGTTCGAGCACTATCCATCGACAAATGGGTTAAATTATTAATGTACTAAAGGAATGCATCTCGGCGGGATACCCAACATTATTCAAGGTTGAGGATTCGAATAGTACCAAAAGCTGTAAATGGTGGGAGTAGAAATTACGTCAAGGTCTGATCGTATCTCCAGGATGCAAGTCCTCTGACAATGGTCCTGGGGGAGAGTGTTTTTCATTTATGCATTTATTTAATTCTATACCGAGTGCAAACAGACAATGCTGGGACGTTTTTTCGTTATCATTACTCGGCACGCGAGCACCACTCCCTTTCCCAAAAATGATCCACAACGCCCTGGGGCACTGCTTCGCCATTTACCGTGACTCGCGCAGGAAAGGGCAGATCTATAGAGTTCTCCTTATTCCAGTATGGCTCTGAAAGTGGAGCCAAGCAAGCATATAAGGTCATCAGCGAGGTGATTCTCCATCTTAGCTATGTAGCTCCAAATTTAGGAACTACCTGACCACAATCATCTATCTATAATTCCAGCAATCTCTGTGTGTGTGTCTGTCTGTTTGTCTGTCTGCAACCGCCGTTTCTCCGACGAACCGCCAGCGTCCGATCTTCATTGAACTTGCCAGGAATATTGCCGGGGACCCGCGGATGTGCCTTTTCGAGGTTTTGATAATCGATCGGACGAGCGTTCCCAAGTTAGCGGCCATTTTACTGCTTTTTCAGTGTTGAAAAGGTGTATATATGGCAGCTGAAGGTGTCGTTCCCACCTTTCACCTTATCATGCCAATTTTCCCCAAATTATTAATAACGGACGACCACCGGTCCGATCGGATTGAAACTTGCCAGGAATATTGCCGGGGACCCGCGGATGTGCCTTTTCGCGGTTTGATATCGATCGGAACGAGCGGTTCCCAAGTTATGGCCATGTATCTGTGAACCAATGACAGGACACGGTGCTATGACATCACAAATGACGTCACAATTAATGTTTATTTAATTAATTAAATTTTTTTTTGAAGGATTGACGTCACAATTCTTCTTCTTCGTTTGGTATGACGTCACAATCGACACTGGGAACCTGGGTATGTGCCTTTCTCTGGGTATGTGCCATACCCGGGTATGTGCCAAACTCCCAAGGTTTGATTATTATTCAAATTATTAATTAATCCCAAGGTTTGAATTTTC
>CM068955.1:137874382-137885303 GCA_035128595.1 Eptatretus atami | reverse complement strand
CGAGGGAAACAAGCTGTTTCCCAAGGGTTGAAAGCTGTTTTTTCCCAAGGTTGGAATTAATCGTTGTGCTTGGTAGAACATTTGTGAATACATTTACGAGAGAGGGACGAGAGAGGAGGGGGGAGAGAGAGGGGAGAGAGGGGGTGAGAGAGAAGGCGAGAGAGGGGTGAGGGGGCAAGGAGAGGGAGGGAGAGAGGAGGGGGACAGAGGAGGGGGAGAGAAGAGGGGTGAGAGGGGGGGCAAGAGAGGGAGGGAAGAGAGAAGGGGACAGAGGAGGGGGGAGAGAGAATGGTGAGAGGGGGGTGAGAGGGGGTGAGAGGGGGCAAGAGAAGGGAGAGAGAAGGAAGGCGAGAGAGGGTGAGAGGGGGGCAAGAGAGGAGGGAGAGAGGAGGGGACAGAGGAGGGGAGGAGAATGGCGGAGAGGGGGTGAGAGGCAGAGAAAGGGAGAGAGAGGGAGAGAAGAGGGCAGAGAGAGGGTGAGAGGGGGCAAGAGAGGGAGAGAAGGAGGGACAGGAGGGGGGAGAGAGGAGGGGGAGAGAGGGGGGAAGAGGGGGCAGAAGAGGGAGGGAGAGAGGGGGCGAGAGAGGGTGGGCGAGAGAGGAGGGGAGAGAGGGGGAGAGAGGGGGAAGAGAGGGGGCGAGAGAGAGGGGCGTCACCAATTCTTCTTCTTAGTTTTGATTTATGACGTCACAATTGATGCTGTGGACGCTGATACTGCAGGGCGACGTGAAGTGCACATACTGGCACGCACCTACGGGCCCGCACTAGTCTATCGTATAATTCAAGCATCTGCGTGCTGGTTGTTTGTGTCTGTCCTTCTGTCATGTATTGTCCTCTTATCACCTGCTGTTTCTCGACAACCACTTGTCACTCTATCGAATGAAACTTGCCAGGAATATTAGACTTGCCAGGAATATTGCTGGGGACCTGTGGATGTGCCTTTTCAAGGTTTGATATTAATCGGACAAGTGGATCCCAAGATATGGCCATTTATTTACCAACCAATGACAGGACACGGTGCTATGACATCACGAGTGTCGTCACAATTTTTTTTTTTTTGATATGATTGTCACAATGACACTCGGGACCTGAGTATGTGCCTTTCAAGTTTGATATCGTTCTTCTTCATCTGTTTCAGCTGTTTCCAAGTTATGGCCATTTATGATACGTTGGTCCGATCTAATTGAAACATGCCCAAATCCAGTCCTCGTTTACGAGAAAGGAACGAAGCTGCACGTAGTGCACGCACAATGGAATCGGACGAAGCACGAGCTGCTCGCTCGACACGCGACGCTACGCGCGTGACAAGGAATCGTGCAGCTGAAACGGATGAAGCACGAGCTGCTCGCTTGGCAGACAACACTGGACGCGAGGCAAGGCGTCGTGCAGCTGAAACGGATGAAGCACGAGCTGCTCGCTTGGCAGACAACACTGAACGCGTGACAAGGCATCGTGCAGAAGAAACGGACGAAGCACGAGCTGCTTGCTTGGCAGACAACACTGAACGCGTGACAAGGCATCGTGCAGCTGAAACGGACGAAGCACGAGGTGCTCGCTTGACACGAGACACTATGCGCGTGACAAGGCGTCGTGCAGCTGAAACGGACGAAGCACGAGGTGCTCGCATTGACACGTGACGCCTACGCGCGTGACAAGGCGTGTGCAGCTGAAACAGACGAAGCACTGCTCGCTTGATACGCGACGCTATGCCGTGACAAGGCGTTGTGCAGCTCATTTGTATCCGCCTGATCATTTGTATCGCCTGAGTTCCTGAACACCCTCTGTCCATCTGGTATGCCTCCACATTGGATCACTCTCAAGGTGGGTGTGGAAACGGCCTGTGTGGTTGTTGTTTCCGGCACGCGGTTTGAAAGTTTTTCTGTTGTTGTTGTTTCACGCACCTATGGGCATGCACTAGTTTTTGATAAATACAGCATACCGTTGCCATCCTATCCCATCTGTTACAACAATATATTTTTGATGCCATGCTCTTCCATAGAGATTACTCAACATATTTTAAGCTGTAAACTTAATGGAGCACATCTGAGGAAGGACTACCATATGGATAATTCAGCATATATTGTGATGAGATTGATTCCTATGCGAGCAAGAATAAACTATGAGGAGCGGCTGACTGAGACAGGGCTTTCTACTTTGGAAATTACAAGGGGATCTGGTAGAGTTGTTTTAGATAACTAAGGGTAATAGACAAACTAAATACAGAAACACCTTTTTCAGAAAAAGTGGACAGTGATCGTATCACAGGCCTCAGCTTAGAGTAAAAAAGAGGAGCACGAGGATTATAGTGATGTACAATAGTGGCAATTTCATTCAGAGAGAATAGTTAATGGATGGAATGGTCTCTCTGGAAAGGCAGTGGCAGCAGAAGCAGCAAATCGGTTTAAACTGGAAGTGGATATAACCAAGAAGCTTGGGGGATAGAGGGGTATATGGATATTGGCAAACATGGTGGGTAGTTGAGGTTTGGATGGGTGACTGTACACGTGTGTAGCGATGGTGATATCTGTGAGAGGGTCTCATCAAAAGGCGAATTCGCTGTTTGTTCATTCCTCACCTACAACCGTGTAATTCCTCAACGACACCCCATCTTCCCCCACCCAAAAAAAATTCCACAAAAAAATTATAAAAAGCTTTTTTTCAACAAAATAATAAAAAAAAATTCTTTGTTTGTTTGTTTTATGTATCATGTTGTACAGACACCATGGTGATGTCCCTTTGCCCATCCCACTGTTGTTCTCCCCACCCCCAGTCCCATTACCCCTCCCCACCCCTGCAGTCAATCAAGTAATACTTTAGATTAATGTGGTGGTGGTGGTCGTATGGCAGCTTAGCTGCCGGGGTAGCTATCATTTCTTGAAGCGTGACTGTGTCGTTGATGCAGTGCCCCTCTACCAGTGCACACACTGGAACTGGTACTCATTTCGCCGACCTCAGAAGGATGACAGGCTGAGTCAACCCCCTGGTGTATTAATTCAGCAGCCGACGGGGCTTGAACTCAGGACCCTAGGATCCCAAGCCACCACCCTAACCACTGAGCCAACATCAGGCAATTAATGTGGTGTTCATATAGTGCAGGCAGAATGTGCCAAATGGCTTGCTCCTGTGATAAAGTCCCTCGTGTATATCCTTGTGATTCTCACAATCCATCCATCCATTGGGACCATACTCTGTGTAGAGCGTTGGTGCTGCCTAAGCAGTCTCCTTGGCTACTTGACACAATCCTGGACGGGTCACCACTCTGACATAGGATACCAGCAAGCTGGCACTCATTTTGCCGACCTCAGAAGGATGACAGGCAGAGTCAACCCCACCTGGTATTAATTCAACAGCTGAGTGGGATTTGAACACAGGATCCTAGGATCCTAAGCCCACCGAACCATTAAGCCAACACCAGGCACCACCCGACCACTCCCAGGTTCGTGTTTAAAGTCTTCTTCGTTTTCGACCGACTAACTTACCCTTTACAGAGGGGTTTGTCATGAATACGGGATCAGCTTTGACTCGGAATTTTAGGAAGCATTTGATTTAATATGTGTGTAACAAAGTTGAAAAATTATTGCAGAGCTAAAATAGCATTAAATATTAGGACGTTTCCATGAAAATGCACAATGGTCCCTCAAAAAACCGACATTTATTAATAATAATGGAGGCCCATACTCTTGGCATGTTCTGGGCATTCACGGCAAGTTGAGGAACACTTCAAGGACGAGAACCGATCCTATAGACAGATAACCAACCCCACCCCCAGCCCATTCATTGATTAGCAGAAGACAAATTACTCCGAGAAAAGCATTTTTTGTTTAATGAATATATAATTATATACCCGAGACATCAACAGAATATCACAGGTATTGCAAGAGACGACTGCATAGAACGATGTTCTAACAGTTGCTCCCCTTACCTTGACCACTCCGGAAACGCGTTTTTTCCTCATCATATTCTTGTTTCGCTTTGCTGTACCCACAGCGCCTTGAAGGACAAAAAAAGAAAAACACACCTCGTTGTGGTCAGTTAGTATTCAAAACCGCATTATCGACTGTAGCCGCGTCCACTATGGTTTTGGCACAACTGTGAATGAACAGCCTCAGAGACCGGCAAATTCTCAGAAAAGCTCTCTGGTGGGCACTTACCTTCGTTTGAATAAGAAAATGACCATTGCTAGCAAGAGGACCACAATGATGGAGAAAACAAAGGCCCAGATGAGTGCATCTTGTTTCTGCTCACTCGGTGCTGCTACATCTGCAAATATAAAGTAAGGGTTAAACCTCAACGTCAGTGTTCGCAGGACTCCCCCCCCCTCCCAAGTTGGCCTTGCAAGAGTCACTTTCAGTCTGTGGTTGAGAATACATTTAAATCCTATTTACCAGGTTGTTCCTCAAACCATTAATTTTTATATATTTTTGAAATATGAAAATATTTGACTGCGCATTGTCCAAAAATGGCTACAGAGCAGGAAGATTTCATACAGCAGCCTTGAGTGCATATACAAAAGAGCTTGCTCAGTGAACGGGATTATTAGAATGTCACCATGTTTCATAATAACGTTGCCATGATGACTCGATTAAGGTTATGTATGGAGTAATTGTCCAAGACAATGGACAGAGGTCCAAATTGCAGAACCATAAAAATAAGGAAGGCATGACTCTTATCACGATGACTCGTAGCTTTGTACAAAGAGGAATGTTTCCCAGCCTCAGCAAATTGATTGTTCCCAGAACACTCTTCCAAAAAAAAATAAAAAATAATTCATCTCCGTCCGAAGAACACGATTGTCCGATGGTCGGAGGACTTTTAACGTCTCAATCTGATAAAATTTAGAGGTCAGGTGCAGTGCACAGCTCACTGTGGCAGGTGTATTGCGGTACACAGACACGTGCTTGCATGAACACACACATAAATGCTTCCCAGCTGAGAAAGTTTTAATATTAAAATGTTAAAGTTCAGCTTCTTTGTTAACTGTTAAAATGTTTCAAATTTGAAGTTTGATTTTACTTTGATGACAGTCCAAGTCATCTCAAGGGCCACAGCGGCACATTTTCTTGAGATAAGAGTTACTTTCTTTCAATTTCCTTCCCTTGCATGCATGGCACCACAAAAGAGTGTGCTTTGTTTTTAGCGAGATATAGTGGGGGGAAATATCGCGGAGAGAAAGGAGGCGGTGGAAGGGGGATGGAGAATGGCATTGACTCATAAGATCCAGGGAAGAATGCAATTCCCAAACTGAGTTTTCTTCACCAAAATAGCATGCATTAGTGAGAGATTAGCAGAGAACAGCAAAGAAACTATTAGGGCATTTTGGACTCGAACCAAAAAGCACATAAAATCAGCCACGGCATTGGCGATCGCGGTAGGCCTGCATGTGTCTGATTTTATTTAGTTTATTGGACAAAAAGTTAGCGAGCCTTAAAGCAAGGCATTGCAGCATTGTTTATTTTTGTCAATACTCATCCAGTAAAGTGGGACACTAATCTCTCCTGAGATTTATTATCCATCTGGGTGCAAGGGCCGCATTCAAACCTAGTTCAACAAAAAAGCCTACAAGTCTAGGCCTCTCGTTCCTTCTCTCATCGCTATCAATGAATCTCTGTCCATCTAAAGTTAACGTTCATTATTCACTACTAGTCTCTGCTGTCTGGTCCTGTCGTTAATAATTAGCTCTGTTCTTATGAATGCTTCCTTTTACTATTAGACATGGTTCAGCCAGTCAAGTGCATCCAAAGCATGAAACTTCATATAAACATACAGAGGGGCTAAGCCATGTTTTTTTCCTTTAATCTCCGTTAAAAAAATCGATACCAAAATCTATATTATATTAAAATACACCCGTGCGGGAGTGACGGTCATCTCTGCGAGAAATAATATAGCCTCCGAAGGTAGGGCAGTTTTTGCAAACTTTGAAGTCACGTGACGCGAAAACGAAAGCGAAATTCGAAAATCGTCCTGACCAAATTTAGATATTGTCCCATAGATTCATATGCCACAATCAAATTCAAGATTGCTTGAGAAATGTAGGAGATAGATTTTGAAAATCGTCATTTTCGCATTTTTTGCCAACTTTGAAGTCACGTGACACGAAAACGAAAGCGAATATCGAAAATCCGGCCTGACCAAATTTAGATATTGTCCCATAGATTCATATGCCACAACAAATTCAAGATTGCTTGAGAAATGTAGGAGGAGATAGATTTTGAAAATCGTCATTTTCGCATTTTTTGCCAAATTTGAAGTCACGTGACACGAAAACGAAAGCGAATATCGAAAATCCGGCCGACAAATTAGAATATTGTCCCATAGATTCATTGCACAATCAAATTCAAGATTGCTTGAGAAATGTAGGAGGAGATAGATTTTGAAAATCGTCATTTTCGCATTTTTTGCCAACTTTGAAGTCACGTGACACGAAAACCAAAGCGAATATCGAAAATCCGGCCCGACCAATATATTAGATATTTTCCCATAGATTCATTAGCTACAATCAAATTCAAGATCGCTTGAGAAATGGCGAGGAGATAGAATTTGAAAATCGTCATTTTTGCAACTTCAAAGGCCTCGTGACCTTGACCTTGACCTTCGGTGACCTTGAAAGTCATACCATCGTGTACGTCTCATCGACCTCTATCAGGATCACTAATGACCAGATCTCCCGCTTCAACTTCATTGTGAACGGTACGACGGACGGACGGATCGTCACCTCTCCTCTCAACACCAATATTATTAGGTCATGCTCGAAGAGAAGACCTAAAAAGGAGCCGCGTCTGTCTATTTGTTTGGTTGTCGTGCTATAACTTGAGAATAGATTGACGGATTTCAATTAAACGATTGACGGTGGATTCAAGCAATTCCCAGGAAGGTTTGTGATGCAAAAAAAATAAAAAAAAGATTAAAAAAAGGAAGGAAGGTTTGTGTACTGCATCGGCACACGTGGCAAAACTGCAATTGCCAACTTGAGACCCCTCTGTTAGCGGAGCGATGGGTGGTACTTGCTTGTGACAATAACAAGAGTAATAAGAGCAGCAGCAACAACAACAATAATAAAAATAATAATAATAATAATGGCTGGTGCAGACAGGATACCCAAGATGTATGTACACTCACCTCTGAGCTGCCTATCCTGGGTTAGAATCCCAACCCAGCTATAAACTGTCATCCTGTAGTTTTGCATGCATTGCGAGGCATTAATGCATCTGCCGTCCCTTGGATGAGCATTAAACTTATTTTCCCATTTGCGATACCATTTGTTGGTGGATGCTAAAAATCCTATGGTGTCATTCCTAAATAGTAGGTGAGCTCTTGCCGGCACCCTGAACAAATTCCAAATTCCTGTTATCCTGCATCAGAATGACAACCAGTCCAGGATTGTACCCCAGCAAAGAAACCGCTTCGACAAAACCGACATTCTGTATAGAATATGCTGAAGAATAAGAGGAAGGAGTACAAAAATGAAGACTAAGAAGAAGAATGTAATTACACTTTTATTTGACCTGAGAAACAGACGTACTGCATGTAAAATAAGGCGTTCTGGAATGGTGAATTTTAAGGATGAAAACTGAGATAAAGATAAGGCTGAGAAAACCAAAGATGGCCAAAGGTTGATGGGATTCACTTAAGTGCTAATAAGTATGAGGTCATAGGGTTCTACTTCTGTTGTTCCCTAAAATAAGTCCATCGATTCTGATCTGAGTAACAAAATGATTGCACTCACACTCCTGGCTGGACTCAAACTCTTCAGCAGGACTATAGTCGCCATAGCCAGCGGCTGTGCGAGCCCGGATCTGCAGTGCATAAACGACGCCTGCTTTCAGCCCCGTTATGCTCACCGTGGTGACATTGGAACGAAGGGTTGTGTATTTACTATCTTTTTTGTCCTGAAAAACAGTGCAACAGAGTTTAAGAATATTATAATAAAATGATGTGCTCTCTGCCAACTCAGTTAAAACTTTACTTGTCAAATCACTTAAATAAATGGTCAATTAAGTTCTGTTTCCTGTAAGACCAATGATTAAGCATGTATTCTCGACTACATAGAATTGACTATATACGAGTGTTAAGGAGAAAGCATCACGCCAATCCAATGGTAACTTGAGTCACATCAAAGAAAACTTCAAATCAGTTGCTCATGGGCTCTAAATATTGAATTTTAACTGTGAAATACATCAGGATGCTCCATAATACCAAAGAAGGATTTGATTTGAAAACATTAGAATGAATATAGTTTGTAATTAAACTTGTGCAAAGACGCTTCACCAACCTTCTCATAGTACTTCACTTCATAGTCGAGGATGATACCATTGGGATGTTTGGGTTCATTCCATGACAATTGGATTGCATCATCTGATGCCACCACCTTTTGCACGTCAGTTATCACCGATGGGGCTGCCAAAATTGAATACATTTGTGAGATGTATGTTGAAGCAGTTCGACAAAAGGTTTTCCATTAGTTGCAGCAAATGCTGAAATAAAAACGACTGGACATGATTATCATAGAAAGTTACTAAAGAAAAGTGAACAAGTGGAGGTACATTCAAAATATGACGCCCCAATGCCAAATAAATAAATAACATATCCTCATCCTCCAGCGCGAGACATTGCTGGACCAGCGATTCCACCTTGCAGCTCATGGAGACAGAATTGGTTGAGAGTGAGCGGTGTACAAGAATTGATTAATTACATGTTAAAAATAAATAAATAACAAACGTAAAATAATTAATTTATTTATCAATTGGCTGATAGCATACCTAAACCACCACTGTTTCATCCGAATGTGTAACTTTTTTGAAAATCAAGTAATCCATCAAAAAATTAAGAATTCATTGATTAATCAATAAATCAAAAATACCCTTTGTAGCCAAATCACTTGTTAACTGTCATGTCCAAATATCAGCTTACGAGCTCAAAAGGTTGTCTAAGGAATTGCCCAGATGAGAAATAAAATAAATAAGGAATTAATAAATCAAGAATAATTAAGTAATTAATAAATTAATTGATTAATCAAAAAATCTCTTAATTTGTTTTTGCCAAAGAAATCTTCACTTTTGTCCCCAAATTCCAGCTTCCGAGCTCAAAGGATGGCTCAGATATTGCCCGGAAAAACAGAAAACAAGAAAAACAAAACAAACGGAGTAAAAACTGAGTACACCCTTCCTTCGGAGCCCGGAGATTATGTCATGCATCACCTGGATATGGAATTGAGAATGAGCGGTGGACAACAAACAGCAGTAAAAACTGAGTACTCCCTTCTTTGGTGCCCAATGAGTCATGCATCATCTGGATATGGAATTGGGAAGGAGCAGTGCACAACAAGTTGTACACACACAATGCACTCATTTTTGTATTCAGCCCTTTGCTTTAAAAGAGTACATTATATATATAATATATATATATATATATATAATATATATATTATATATTATAATATATATATATATATATATATATACAACACACAACCACACACACACACACACACACACACACACAACACACACACACACACACACACACACACCACCACAACAGTACACAAAAACATTAGGAACATCTTGCTCTTTTCCATGAAATAGACTGATCAGGTGAATCCAGGTGAAAGCTACGATCCCTTATTGATTGCACCTGTTAAATCCAATTCAATCAGTGTAGATGAAGGGGAGGAGACAGGTTAAAGAAGGATTTTTTTTAAGCCTTGAGACATGGATTGTGTGTGTGTGTGCCATTCAGAGAGTGAATGGGCAATACAAAAGATACGAGTGCCTTTGAACAGGGTATGGTAGTAGGTGCCAGGTGCACCAGTTTGAGTGTGTCAAGAACCACAACGTTGCTGGGTTTTTCATGTTCAACAGTTTCCCATGTGTATCAAGAATGGTCCACCACCCAAAGGATGTCCAGCCAACGGCAGGCCAGTGGTCAAAAACGGCTCATTGACGAAAGAGGCCAAAGAAGGCTGAAACGAATTGTGCAGAAAAACAGTTAGTCAACTGACAGTCCAGGACAACAATGGTGCCGAAAGACCTATAAAATAATGCTCAATTCATCATACCTTGACACGAATGGGATATGGCAGCCGACAACCGTACAGAGTTCCACTTATTTCGGCAAAAAACAAGAACCTGCAGTTGCAGTGGGCTAATCAACGAAAACACTGCCGCTGGAGGATTGTAAAAACATTGCCTGGGCTGATGAACCCCAGTTCCTGCTCTTTCATGCTGATGGGAGGATGAGTGTATGGAGAAAACCACATGAGTACATGCATGCATCATGCCGTGTGTCAACATTGCAGGCTGGTGGTGGTGGTGGTGTGGTGGTGTGATGGTGTGGGGTGTGTTTTCATGGCACACATTGGGCCCCTTGATAAAAGTGGAGCAAGGTTTGAATGCCACAGGATATCTGAACATCATTGCCAATCAGGGGCATCCCTTCATGGCAGCAGTGTATCCATCTGTGAATGGATTTCTTCAGCAGGACAATGCCGCATGCCACAAGCCGAGGATTGTCCAGGAATGGTTCCACGAACATGACAGTGAATTCGGCTTACTGCAGTGGCCTGCCTAGTCATCAGATCTCAATCCAATTGAGCATCTGTGGGATGCGATGGAACGGGCTATTTGGAGTCGAGATCCACTCCCAGCCAACTTGACACAACTGTGGGAAGCATTGGAGTCAACATGGACCAACATCCCTGTGGAATGCTTTTGACACCTTATAGAGTCCATGTCCCAACGGATTAAGGCTGTTCTGATGGCAAAAGGGGGTGCAACTCAATATTAGGAAGGTGTTCCTTATGTTTTGTACACTAAGTGTGTGTATATGTAAATATATATATATATTATATATACATATACATATACATATATACATACAGGATGTAACAAAATAACAAAATTTTGGAATCGTAGGTTAATTTTTT
>CM068955.1:137840601-137857178 GCA_035128595.1 Eptatretus atami | reverse complement strand
TTTTTCGTAAATTTATTGATATAAATTTTTATGTATATGGCTATGTTAATTATATGATAAGTTAGGATAAGTAGATATGATCTAACTCATGATAAAATTTAATAGACTTCAATATATCTAGTAGAAATGCATTATTATAACTTAAGTCAGATAATGAGTAAATTTTATAATTAAATATTAGATATGTTTTTATTAATATATAGTATTATGATGTTATTAAAAAAACCAGTCAAATAATATTTTAGTTATTTATTTTAATATAAATTACTTATATTATCCATTTGTTATATTTAAAGTGATATGAAAAGTACATTATTGAATATTAGAAATCGATGATGAACTATATAAATTACTTTGTATATTATATATAGGATTAATTGTTATTTAGTGTAATATAATACTATTAGAGAATGAATCTAGATATTATGCCCTATTTTTTCTAATCCATTATAAGATAATAGTCGAATTATTGAATCTATTTAATTATATATATAATTATATAACTCAGTTTACATTTTAGTTACTGATGTTTCTATAACTAACTAGTAATTATCTTCATTATTAATACAGTATAAGATTTCGTTTTTTAAATATATTATATATATTAGAAATTACTATATACTAATGTTTTAGTATTATCATCAAAATATTAGTAGTAGTACTAGTTATATTGGTTATCATATATGTAATTTACGATATAATATAGTTAATTACATATAAGATAACATTTAATAATATTTATATTTACTATTAAATTTACTTATAGAACGTGTATTTATGAGATGATAGTAATTATGCTTTTTATATACCTACAATAATATGTCTTATTTTTTATTACTTTTAGTTATTTCCAGTCTGATAATATATATTCTACTTAATTATATTACTTCTAAGCCATATAGTATATTTTATAAGTTTTAATTCTAATGGCCTATAGTTTTATTGTATATACTTCTTCCTTTTTATATAAAATGAATGTAAAAATATAGAAAATTATTCTAGTTAACATATATTTATTTATTAAATTAGATACTAAAGTATTTTTATATCGTAGTATCAATAATCAGTAAATGTTTATATACTAATTACTATGTTTAGTCTATATCTATTCTAAGAGCTACGAATAATTTATAATCCTTCTCTCATCGCTATCAATGAATCTCTGTCCATCTAAAGTTAACGTTCATTATTCACTACTAGTCTCTGCTGTTCTGGTACCTGTCTGTTAATAATAGCTCTGTATCTTATGAATGCTTTCCATTTTACTTATTAGACATTGGTTCAGCCATCAAGTGCATCCAAAAGCATGAACTTCATAAAACATACAGAATGGCTAAGCCATGTTTTTCATTAATCTCCTGTTAACTACCAAATCTATATTATATTAAAATACACTCCGTTGCGGAGTGACGGTCACTCGCCGAAAAATTATAGCCTCCTGAAGGTAGGGCAGTTTTTGCAAACTTTGAAGTCACGTGACGCGGAAAACGAAACGGAAATTCGAAAATCCGTCCGACCCAAATTTAGATTATTGTCCCATAGATTCCATATGCCACAAATCAACATTCAAGTGCTTGAGAATAGTGGAGATAGATTTTGAAAATCGTCAACATTTCGCATTTTTTGCCCAACTGTGAAGTCACGTTGACACGAAAAACGAAAGCGAATATCAGAAAATCGGCCTGACCAAATTTAGATATGTCCCATAGAATTCAGTTATTGCCACAATCAAATTCAAGATTGCTGAGAAAATGTAGTGAGGAGATAGATTTTGAAAATCGTCATATTTCGCATATTTTTTTTGCCAAATATTGAATCACATGACACGAAACGAAAAAGCGAAATATCGAAATCCGGCCCGACAAAAATTAGATATATGTCCCATAAGATTCAGTATGCCACAATCAAATTCAAGATTGTTGAGAAAAATGTAGGAGGAGATAAGATTTTGAAATCGTCATTTTCGCATTTTTCGCCAACTTTGGAAGTCACGTGACCACGGAAAACCAAAGCGAATATCGAAAATACCGGCCCGACCAATATTTAGATATTGCCCATAGAATTCATATGCTACAATCAAATTCCAAGATCGCTTGAGAAAATGGCAGAGGAGATTTAAGAATTTGAAAATCGTCATTTTTTGCAAACTTCAAAGCCCTCGTGACCTTGACCTTGACCTTCAGGTGGACTTGAAATGCATACCATCGTGGTTACGTCTACATCGAAACCTCTATCAGGAATCACTTAATGAACCCAGATCTCCCGCTTCAACTTCATTGTGAAACGGAAACGGAACGGAACGGACGGAATCGTCACCTCTCCTCTCAACACCAATATTATATAGGTCATGCTCGAAGAAGGAAGGAGCCTAAAAGGAAGCCGCAAAATCTGTCTATTTGTTTGGGTGTCGTGCAATATAACTTGAGAATAGTATTGACGGGATTTCAATAAACGATTGAACGGTGGATTCAAGCAATTCCCAGGAAGGTTTGTGATGCAAAAAAAAATAAAAAAAAAGATTAAAAAAGGAAAAGGAAGGTTTGTTGTTTTACTGCATCGGCACCGTGGCAAAAACTGCAATTGCCAACTTGAGTACCCCTTGTTAGTCGGAGCCCGATAGGTGTACTTTTGCGATTGTGACAATAACAAAGAGTAATTAAGAGTTCATGCACTAACAACAACAATAGGATTAAAAATGAATAATAATAAATAATGAGCTGGGTGCTAGACAGAGATACCCAAGATGTTGTACACTCACCTTCTGAGCTGCCATTATCCTGGGTTAGAATCAGGACACACCAGCTATAAACTGTCATCCTTGTAGTTTTGCATGCATGCGAGGCATTAATGCATCTTTCCGTCATCCTTGGATGAGCATTAACTTATTTTCCCATTTGCAGATACCATTTGTTGGTAGGATGCTAAAAAATCCCTATGGTGTCATTCCTAAGATAGTAGTGTGAGCTCTTGCCGGCACCCTGAACAAATTCCAAATTCATGGTTATGCCTGCATCGGAATGCAAACCAGTCCAGGATAGTACCCACAGCAAAGAAACCGCTGTCGACAAAACCGACATTTCTGATATAGCAATATTGCTGAAGAATAAAAGAGGAAGGAGTCAAAAAATGAAGACTAAGAAGAAGAAATGTTAATTACACTTATTATTGACCTGTGAAACAGACGTACTGGCATGTGTAAAATTTAAGGCGTTCTGGAATGGTGAATTTTTAAGGATGAAAACTGAGATAAAGATAAAAGGCTGAGAAAACCAAAGAATGGCCAAAGGATTGGATGGATTCACATTATAGTGCTAATAAGTATGAGGTACATAGGGTTCTACTTCTGTTGTTCCTAAAATAAGTCCATCGATTCTGATCTTAAGAAGAAAAGTACAAAATGATTGCACTCACACTCCTGGCTTGGACTCAAAACTCTTCAGCAGGACTATAAGTCGCGCATAAGCCAGCGCGCTGTGCGAGCCCGGATCTTGCAGTGGCATAAACGGACCGCCTGCTTTCAAGCGCCCGTTATGCTCACCGTGGGACATTTGGAACGAAGGAGTTGTGTATTTACTATCTTTTTTGTCCTGAAAAACAGTAGCAACAGAGTTTAAGAATATTATAATAAAATGATGTGCTCTCTGCCCAACTCAGTTAAAACTTTAAATTGTCAAATCAACGTTAAATAAATGGTCAATTAAGTTTGTTTCCTGTAAGGACTCAATGATTAAGCATGTATCCTCGACTAATAGAATGACTATATACGATTAGAGAGAAGGAAGCATTCACGCCAATCCCAATGGTAACGAATTAATCACATCAAAGAAAACTTCAAATCAGTGTTGCTCATGGGCTCTAATATTGAATTTTAACTGTGAAATACATCAGGATGCTCATACATACCAAAGAAAGGGAATTGATTTTGAAAAACTTAGAAATGAAATAGTTTGTAATTAACTTGGTGCAAGACGCTTCACCAACCTTCTCATAGTACTTCAGCTTCATATCCGAGGCATGAACATGGGAATGTTGGGTTCATTCCATGACAATTGGATGCATCTCTGATGCCACCACCTTTTTTGCACGTCAGTTATCACCGATGGGGCTGCAAAATTGGAATACATTTGTGAGATCGTATGTTAAGCAGTTTCGACAAAAGGTTTCATTAGTTGCAGCAAATGCTGAAATAAAAAACGAACTGACATGATTATCATAGAAAGTTACTAAAAAGAAAGGTGAACAAGTGGAGGTACATTCAAAATATGACGCCCCAATGCCCAAGATAAATGAAATAACATATACCATCCCAGCGCGAGACATTGTGGAACCAGCGATTCCACCTTGCAGCTCCATGGAGGACACGAGATTGGTTGCAGAGTAGCGAATGTACAAGAATTGATTAATTACATGTTAAATTAATAAATAAATAATCAAACCGTAAAATAATTAATTTATTTATCAAATTGGCTGATAGCATACCTAAACCACCACTGTTTCCATCCGAATGTCGTAACTTTTTTGAAAATCAAAGTATCCATCCAAAAAATTAAGATTCATTGTTAATCAATAAATCAAATACCCTTTGTAGCAAATCACTTGTTAACTGTCATGTCAAATATCAGGCTTACGAGCTCAAAAGGTGTCTAGGAATTGCCCAGAAATGAGAATATAAAATAAATAAGGAATTAATAAATCAAAGAATAATTAAAGTAATTAACTAAATTAATTGATTAATCAAAAAAATCCCTAATTTGTTTTTTGCCAAGAACATCTTACATTTTGTCCCCAATTCCAGCTTCCGAGCTCAAAAGGATGGCTTCAAGATATTGCCGCGAAAAACAAAGAAAACAAGGAAAACAAAACAAACGGAGAAAAACTGAGTAACCCTTCCTTCGGAGCCCGGAGATTTATGGTCATGCATCAACCTGATATGGAATTGAGAAATGAGGCGGTGGACAACAAACAGCAGTAAAAACTGAGTACTTCCCTTCTTATGGTGCCCAATGATGTCATGCATCATCCTGGATATGAATGGGAAGGAGCAGTGCACAACAAGTTGTAACACACACAATGCACTCATTTTTGTATTTCAAGCCCTTTGCTTTACAAAAGTACATATATATATATAATATAATATATATATATATATATATAATATTATATATTATAGTATATATATAAATATATATATATATACACACACACACACACAACACACACACACAACCATCACACACACACAACACACACAACAACACACACACAACACACACACACACAACAGTACACCAAAACATTAAAACATTCTGGCTCTTTCCGATGAAATAGACTGATCAGCGTGAATTCAGGTGAAAGCTACGATCCTTATTGAGTTGCACCTGTTATCCAATTACATCAGTGTAGATGAAGGGGAGAGGAACAGGTTAAAGAAGGTATTTTTTTTAAAGCCTTGAGACATGGATTGTGTGTGTGTGTGTAGTGTCATTAGAGAGTGAATGGGCAATACAAAAAAGATACGAGTGCCTCTTGAACAGAGGTATGGTAGTAGGTGCCAGGTGCACGCAGTTTGAGTGTTCAGAAGAACCACAACGTTGCTGGCGTTTTTCATGTCAACAGTTTTCCATGTGTATCAAGAATGGTCCCCACCCAAGGATGTCCGCCAACGGCAGGCCAGAGTGGGTCAAAAACGGCTCTTGACGAAAGAGGCCAAAGAAGGACTGAAATCGAATGTGCAGAAAAACAGTTTAGCAACTGACAGTCCAGTGACAACAATGGTGGCCGAAAGACCTATAAAATAAGCTCAATTCATCATACCTTGACACACGAATGGGATATGGCAGACCGGACAACCGTACAGAGTTCCACTTATTTCGGCAAAAAAAAGAACTGCAGTATGCGTGGGCTATCAACGAAAAACACTGCCGCTGGAGGAAATTGTAAAAACATTGCCTGGGCTGATGAACCCAGGTCCTGCTCTTTCATGCTGATAAGGGAATGAGTGTATGGAAGGAAAACCACATGAGATACAGCAGCACATTGCCGTAGGTCAACATTTGCAGGGCTGGTGGTGAGGTTGTGGGTGGTGTGATGGTGTGGGTGTGTTTTCATGGCACACAATTGGGCCCCTTGATAAAGTGGAGGCAAGGTTGAATGCCACAGGAATATCTGAACATTCCATTAGAATCAGGGGCATCCCCTTCATGGCAAGCAGTAGTTATCCATCTGATGACATGGCATTTCTTCAGCAGGACAATGCCGCTGCCACAGAGCGAGGATTGTCCAGGAATGGTTCCAACGAACATGAACAGTGAATTCGGCTGACTTGCAGTGGCTGACGTAGTCCATCAGATCTCAATCCAATTGAGAGCATCTGTGGGTGCGATGGAAACGGGCTATATTGGAGTCACGAGATCCACTCCAGCCAACTTGACACAAAACTGGGGAAGCATTGGAGAATCAACAGTGGACCAACATCCCGCCTGGTGGAATGCTTTTGACACCTTATAGAGTCCATGTCCCAACGGATTAGGCTGTTCTGATGCCAATAAAGGGGGATGCAAACTCAATATTAGGAAGGTGTTCCTTATGTTTTGTACAACTAAGATGTGTGTATATGTTAAAATATATTATATATATTATATAACAATAACATATACATATATAATACAGGATGTAACAAAATAACAAAATTTTTGGAATCGTAGGTTAATTTTTTTTTTTTTTCAGGATATTAACCTATGAAAAATGAGATGACACGATGTAAGACAAAGTTAACTGGTGCCTCTTACATGGCCAGAGGTTTAAGCCAGAGAAGAAAACTTGTCAAACAAAGTTCCATCGCCGACATCCAATGAAGCCAAGCCTCAAAAGGAACAGTGTCAAAGTTAAAGAAAATAAATTCAGTGAAACTGTTAAGTGTAGGCAGACAAACAAAGAAGCTAGTCGTCCTTGCTTCAAGTGCGGATCCTGATCCACACCGCAGATTGTTTAGGCAAAATTTTGTTGTGCAGCCACTCATCGATCAACTGAAAAATTGGTCAAGAATCGGGAATAGAGACACATATGTCCTGTTTGCACGCATTCTAAGAGAAGAAACAATACCACCCTCACAAGAGTCCAACGTCTGCAGAGCTTTATGGGAATGATTGCGACAGACATTGAAGAAGTTTATAATTTGACTGAAAAACACACAAGAATTAGTGGCAACCTTTAATTTATGTTACAATGTTATGTTTTCGTGATGAGGCGATTTTTCATCTCAGTGGAATGGTAAGACCATCATTACGGGTGAATGAGAAACCCTGATATGGACAGAGGAGACCCATGTTGCAGATGATTCCAGGGTCATGGTCTGGATGTGCATCATGAAACAACGCTCAAACTCAAGACCATTACTTTTTAAGCGACTAACTGGAGAAAACATATGCTAGTAGACAAATGTTGAAGTCTTAGAAGCCTATAGGCCTAGTCACATTTGGCCACGGCCGGGCCGTGGGGCCTCCAAAATCTACGGCCACTAGCAATTAACTACGGACAGGCCGCAGTATTTCCACGGTACCCACAAATGTAGCAGCACAGTAATTTTGTATTTTTCGGGGAGCCGCACGCGTATTTAGGCCTAAGAGTCACATTTGCCACGCGGCCGTGTGGGTCTCCAAAATCTACGGCCATTAGCCAATTATACGGCAGCCCCAGTATTTCCACGGTCACACAATGTTAGCAGTCGCATAGTTTTTAATTTTCGGGACGCTGCACGGCGTTATTTATAAAATGTGTGGAGACCGAAAACGTGGGGTTGCGGTACGGTCTTTATTTGATGTCGCACGGTGAACCTTTAGGGCTTCCTGCGCAGCGGCCAAATAGAATTTTCAAGGCAGTGGCAAAGGTGCCCGCAAGGCGAGCGCAAGGCGACCGCAGGGGGCCCTAAGGTGAACGTGCGGCCAGACGGACGGTAACGAATGGGTTAATATTTTTTTTTTTTAACCAGATTTTTTTTTTCGGCGTCTTGTCGAATTGCTACGGCGAACGTAGACATGAAAAAGTTATAACTCCGCGTTATAATTCCACGGCGACCTTATGCCTGTAAAAATATAGCCATACGGCATAGGGCCACCAGAGGCCACCTCAGAAACTCTGCGGCCGCCGCACGTTCTGTCAATTCAGAGGACGCGTATGGCCGCCATATCCTCGCCGTAGAGCAAATGTGACTTAGGCCTTAGGTCTTAAAATTCTGGAGACCGAAAACAGTGGGGTTGCCGTACGGTCTTTGATTTGATGTCGCACGGTGACCTTAAAGGGCCCTGCGGCGGCCATAGAATTTTCAAGGCAGACGCAAGGTAGCTCTCAAGGTGCCCGCAAGGCGACCGCAGGGGGCCCTAAGGCGAACGTGACGGCCAGACGGACGGTAACGAATGGGTTAATTTTTTATTTTTTTAACATTTCTTTTGTTTCGGCTTGTCGAATTGCCTACGGCGAACGTAGAAATAAAAAAGTTATAACTCCCGTTATAATTCCACGGCGACCTTACGGCCTGTAAAATATAGCCAAACGGTGTAGGGCCACCCTGAGGCCACCGCAGAAAACTCTGCGGCCGCCGCACGTTTACAATGTCATTCAGAGGGCGTACGGCCGCCGTATCCTCGCCGTAGAGCAAATTGGACTTAGGCCTAACTGAGATGATACGCCACTTGCAACGTCAGGACGTTTCTGGGGTTCACAGGAAGGGGCACCTCCACATTTTGCATTGGTAACTTGGCACCGTTAGTTGCCATTTATATCAGGACGATGGATCAGCGACGTGGACCAGTGGAATGGCCCCCGAGATCACCAGACTGACTCCTCCAGACTTTTTATTTCAGGGCCATTTGAAATCTGTTGTGTATGCCATGACACATTTAAAGAACGTATTTGAGAGGAATATAACAAAAATCAATATGGATACACTGCATGCAGTCAATTGAAACTACAAAACACTGAGTTGAGAAACTTGCAAAGCACACACACGGATTACAATTTGAACATGTGCTAGAGAAAAGCTTTTGATACCAGCATTTTTGTTATGCAAAAAAAATGAAAAAAACAATAACCTGTGATTCCAGAATTTTGTTACAACCCCTGTGGATTATATAATATATATATGTATGTATATATATATATATATATATATATATATATATATATATATGTATATATATATATATATTGTTATGGAAAATGGCCTTTATTGGATTACTAATTAGGATTAGCTCCAGATCCCCCATTAAATGGATGTATAGTTAGGTTGTTTGGTAAAATGGACGTTACATGTGTGTCAGGAGGTGTAAGAGGCTGTATTATTGTTTGTGCGGGTGTGGTGGAAGGAGAGCCCCCTCTTCTTCCCCATCCGGACGAGGCCCCGCCCAGTCGGCTGAGAGGGTGTGGCCAAAAAGAGGAAGTGAAGCTAAGGGAGGAGTTTTGTCGGCTTTGAAGAGGGGAGGAGCCAGTGGCTCGCAGCGACGAGCGAACGAGGACCTCGTGAAAAGGTTCAGTTTGGCAGAAGTACAAAACTGCGGTCGGTTGAGAGGGTGCTCGTGTGTCGAAGGAAGCGAACGAGAGAGAAACAAAGGCTTCATAAAAAAGGAGGTGAGTGTGTGGAAAACAGTCGGGTTTTCGAGAGCGTGCTCATGGTATCGAAGCGAGCGAACGTAAGAGAGGCGGTCTGCACGTCGAGTCTGCCTTTTTGGGGCAGTGTGAGAGGCGGCCTGCACGTCGAGTCTGCCTTTTGGGGACAGTGGGAGAGGCGGCCTGCACGTCGAAGTCTGCCTTTTTGGGGCAGTGGGAGAGGCGGCCTGCACGTGAGTCGGCGATCGACTTATGAAGAGGTGACTTGCCGTGAGAGAGACGGAAGCGGCTTTGAGAGGCGAGCGTGGAAAAGGAAAGAAAAGGTGATTCGACAGAGAGAGAAACTGAGAGGACGGAGTTGGAAGTCGGCTTCGAGGCGGGAAGGCAGGAGAGGAGACGCCGGAGCCTCTGACGGTCCCTGCTCAAAACCAACGGCTCGACACGTTTGCCGATCCGCTTGCCGAGAGCCACGGCACCTCGATTTGGGCCTTGTCTGGTGAACAGGCCAGGCCTGATTTGATATGCTGGACCTTGAGAGAAATCAGCTGAGGCCCATCGTCGACTTTACGCGGGGTCAGAAGCGCAGCTGGAGACCGCGTGCGGTGGGGAAAGAGGAAAAGAGTGCGGGCCGCCATCTTGCCACGCGGCGCATTCAGCTGGGGCTCGAATCCGTGGACACCGCTTGTTACGAGTGACATTCGGCTTTTGACACTTTTCTCTCATCCATGAAGACATCACCAAGTACTCTGTCTCGCATGCATGCTGTCTGTCTGTCTGTCTTTGGTCTGCACGTGTTGTATAAGGCATAACTCGGGAGGGACCCCTTCGAACCTGTATTACGTAGTCCCTAGTTAAGAACCGGTTAAAGATTGTTAATAAAGCATTGTCGTGAATGTTTTGCTTGTTGTCGTATTCCCCGAATGTTCCCCAATAAATCTGGTTGATTTCGGATGAAGTTGCCGCTTGAGTTAATTTGTGTACGCGTCGAGGAACGATCCGTTTTGATTGGTCATATAAAACCAAAATGGTTATAGAATGGCAGAAACGCTCCGGCATCTGACACACAGCTCTGTAACCGGGGTTCTATTTCCCCAACTGGTAAAGTACAAGGTTACGTTGGTATCGCGATTGAAAGACACGTGACCCGAGGCCTGAATGCCGAGCCGCGCGGGCGTTATAAACCCGGAGACGGCGGTAGGTGAGGTGCGCAAGAGCTCGGGTGAGAATCCCGCCACCCCGGATCCGCAACAATATACATATAAATATAATATATATGTTATAGTATATGTATATGTATATGTATATGTATAATTATATATATATATATATATATATATATATATATATATATATATATATATATATACCGGCATTCCTACACTTAACGACCGAGTTCCGTTCCTACGACTATACTAGGTCATTAAGCGAATTGGTTGAAAAGCGAGGATTTATTTTTATACAGTATTTTTTACTTTTTTATGAGGATTTTTTAATGTTTATACAGTAGTGTACTGTATACTGTAATAAACAGAATTGAGGAAATCAGCTCTAATATACATTACTCGGTTTTGCATACTGTAAATACAGGTAATTGTTTTATTTTATTCCGAATAAAGAAAAGGTTTAAAGGAAACTCCAACTTGATAACTTTGTTTTAATTTGCATAACTCTTTAAATATTACAGAAACATAACTAGAGGGGGAGCACTCGGGAGAGTGCAAAAAACCTCCGCCGCCAATACTGCTGGGTCATTCAAGTGTGAACCTTATATCTTATTCATTAAATACGATGTCAACAGTGCTGACAAAGGTTATAGTTCTTTTCTCCAACATTTTTTTTTTGGGGGGGCGGGGGGTTGGAAATCACTTAAAGCATGTAGAAATGCAAAAAAAGAAAAAGAAAAATTTCTAAACAATTTTTTTTTTGGGGGGGGGGACCAAGTCCCAAAATCTAATGGCATGATCCTTGGACCATACCTAACCCCCCACCAAGTTTCGTCGAAATCCAGTCGAGAGTTTTTCCGTAATACTGTTCACAAACAAACAAACAAACAAACAAAACAGAAAGGGTGAAAACAAGTACCTCCGATCTTCGATGGCGCGAGTTAAAAATACAATCAGCAAAATATATAACCAGAGCGTTGGTGTCAAGTCACGCAATGCTCGACTGTTTATACAATTTATCGTTTTTTAAAAGACTAGTCAATAATATTTTTTATAAGCATTGCAGTGAAGTCTGATCAAATAATTTTAGAGCAATATATGTATTTGTTATTTAATCAGTAAAAAATAGTGTGGTAGATAAAAACATTAGAAAGGAAATAACTTGCACCAAAACTTTAACATTTTCATGCTCACGCTGACGCTCAGCCTGGGTATCGCTTATAGCTCTCTGTTCTTCGAACAGGCGAGCTGAAAATGATGTACCAAAAAACATTAAAGTTATAAAAAAAAGACATTCAAATTAACATTTTAGTCATTGAATCCTTAAAAGTGTGGTAGTGGTTCGGGGTCATCAGCGTCATCATCGGAGTTACCAGCAGGGTTATCAGGAGCTGTAGAGGGCCCGGGTAATGCGATGACAGAGAGGGAAATGGAAGGACTTGTAGGGGTTAGGGGTCCTGGGTGTAGCTTCGAGAAGAATCCCGTTAGTGGTGGTCTGCATTGTAATTTTCTTTTTTTATTCATAAATTCACGATAGCATCGTAAAAGTTTCATTCATTTGCCGTTCACACTTTTGTGAACCGTTCACATTTCGGGTCCATACCCTCTAGTTCTAATATAGCCGCATTCACTTTCAGAACACACCAGCTAACCCCTTTACAGTGAACTTCTTTTGTACTTCTTCCATTCTTTCCTCTTCTTCTTACTCTTCAAGTGCTGCTGTGCTTCCAACTCTATTAAATCTTCGTTAGTTAGCTCTCCTCGACATATTCCACTAATTCTTCAATATCTTCCACTTCAACATCTAAATTAAGCATGTTAGCAAGTTCCACAATTTTTTTATTTCTGACATCGACGCTGCCGCCACTTCCTTTTCGCCGACATCTTGTACGATGGGGTGCACAATAAATTACAAATTATAGATGAAATATGTAGTCTTGGAGATTGCGAACGCTAGTGTAGTGAATACCGACCGACTGCGGAACTATTATATATGAAATAAATATTTATATAAATTAAATATAAAAATATATATGTATGTATGTATTTATATAAATATATAAAATATATGTGTATATATATATATTATATATATATACACACATATATATATAATATATATATATATATATATATATATATATATAATATATATATATTGTTACGGATCTGGAAACCATATGCATTCAAACATACAGATGTCCCAAGAGTCAGTTATTCCGTTAAGTACATGTGAGACAGGTCCCTTCCTTTTGTCTCGAGGGAGAATCAAAGGTGTGCGTTGCGATGTCCTTTTAGGTAGGTTATTACATCTAACGACCATCCAACAAACCATCTAACGACCATCCAACAAACCATCTAACGAACCCTCCAACGATCATCCAACAGAACCATCCAACAACCAACCACAGGTACCTTCCAGCGCTTGCAACCCTCGCCTCATTGGCTACAGCATACGGGGCAAAAACGTCCAGTCCGCCGCTTCCTTTGCGCTTCTACAAACGTTCCTTTTCAACGTTGGATCTTCCCCTTGATGAGTCTCACGCATGGAGGGGGGCGGGCCTCCCGGTTTGGCCGAGGCCCGCCCAGAAAGGGCGGACCCCATGAAGACCCTGTCCAATCGGGGCGGATGGTGACGTCTGTGTTTCACCGAGCCCCTGCCCCATTCGGGGAGGTCCATAAAAATCTGACGCGATCCCCAGTGTAAGTTTTTTGGAGTTGAGTTGGTTGGTGTGCGTTGTGCGTTTTAGCTGGAGTCTGGGGCGTTCGAGTGGAGTTCTGCATTTGGCTGGCGTTCGTTGGAGTTTTCCTGGGTCCGTCCACGACCCTGATCTCCGCCCGGGACTCCGACTGCTCCACTTTGGTTCCTCCAGGGGCACGAGCCCATGCGTGTGACTGTGGGCCGAGCCGCACGACCAATAGCAGGTGCCGCACCTCCTCCCTTCAACATGCAGGTACCCAGCGAACTGCGACCCCCAGCTCATCTCTCCCTCTCTGGCTTCGGGGGACTTTTAATAAATCATCTGAGTGTGTGGGCCCGTTTCGTAAGTAGAAACTGTTTAAGTGTTTATTCCATCATTGTAAATCTTGCTGTGAATATCTGCGATAAAGTCTTGCTCTGTGTCTTCTTATTGTAAATAAATTATTATTAGAAATGTTCCCAGTTCGTTTCCGTCCTTTCTTTCATTGGTCCAGCATGGTTCGGATCTGAGTTTTAGCCGGGTCTTTATACCCGATAATCCATTACATAGCCGACACGGCTTTGGCAGTTCTGCTCGACTGACCCGAACCGGAGTTGGTAGTCGGTAGTTGGAACTCTACCGCAGTTGGTAGAGTGACCCGGTTCGAGCAAGACGTGCCGAGGAAGTGGTCCCCGGTAGTCGAAATCGCATCGTTAATTAGGTAAATTGGTTCTAGACAACAAAGACCTACGCTACGAGGTGAGATATCGGCATCCACGGTCGGTTAAGCGACCCACCACCTCACGGAATTATCTGGAGCGACGGTCTACAATTCCGGAGAGTCTGGTGGGAGACGACGTAACCTCCCCCACTAGTGGTCGTTCTCGCCACCGGACATCCGCGCCCACAAATATATATATATATATATTACTAATATATATATACATATACAGTGGGGAGAACAAGTATTTTGATACACTGCCAATTTTGCAGGTTTTCCCACTTACAAAGCACGTAGAGGTCTGTAATTTTTATCATAGGTACACTTCAACTGTGAAAGACGGAATCCAAAACAAAAATCCTGAAAATCACATTGTATGATTTTTAAATAATAATTTGCATTTTATTGCATGAAATAAGTATTTGATCACCACAACCAGTAAGAATTCCGGCTCTCACAGACCTGTTATTTTTGTCTTTAAGAAGCCTCCCATTCTCTACTCATTACCTGTATTAACTGCACCTGTTTGAACTCGTTATCTGCAAAAGACAGCTGTCCACACTCAATCAATCAGACTCCAACCTCTCCAAAATGGGCAAGACCAGAGAGCTGTCTAAGGACATCAGGGACAAAAATTGTCGACTTGCACAAGGCTGGGATGGGCTACAGGACAATAGGCAAGCAGCTTGGTGAGAAGCAACAAACTGTTGGCGCAATTATTAGAAAATGGAGAGAAGTTCAAGATAACAGTCAATCTCCCTCGGTCTGGGGCTCCATGCAAGATCTCACCTCGTGGAGCCTCAATGATCATGAGAAAAGGTGAGGGATCAGCCCAGAACTACACGGCAGGACCTGGTCAATGACACTGAAGAGAGCTGGGACCAAGTATCAAGAAAACCATAAGTAACACACTACGCCATCATGGATTAAAATCCTGCAGCGCACGCAAGGTCCCTCTGCTCAAGCCAGCGCATGTCCAGGCCCGTCTGAAGTTTGCCAATGACCATCTGGATGATCCAGAGGAGGAATGGGAGAAGGTCATGTGGTCTGATGAGACCAAAATAGAGCTTTTTGGTTTAAACTCCACTCGCCGTGTTTGGAGGAAGAAGAAGGATGAGTAACAACCCATGAACACCATCCCAACCGTGAAGCATGGAGGTGGAAACATCATTCTTTGGGGATGCTTTTCTGCAAAGGGGACAGGACGACTGCACCGTATTGAGGGGAGGATGGATGGGGCCATGTATCGCGAGATCTTGGCAACAACCTCCTTCCTCAACAAGAGCATTGAAGATGGGGCGTGGCTGGGTCTTCCAGCTTGACAACGACCCGAAACACACAGCCAGTGCAACTAAGGAGTGGCTCCGTAAGAAGCATCTCAAGGTCCTGGAGTGGCCTAGCCAGTCTCCAGACCTGAACCAATAGATAATCTTTGGAGGGAGCTGAAAGTCTGTGTTTCCCAGCGACAGCCCCGAAACCTGAAGGATCTGGAGAAGATCTGTATGGAGGAGTGGGCCAAAATCCCTGCTGCAGTCTGTGCAAACCTGGTTAAGAACTACAGGAAACGTCTGATCTCTGTAATTGCAAACAAAGGTTTCTGTACCAAATATTAAGTTCTGTTTTTCTGATGTATCAAATACTTATTTCATGCAATAAAATACAAATTAATTATTTAAAAATCATACAATGTGATTTTCAGGATTTTTGTTTTAGATTCCGTCTTTCACAGTTGAAGTGTACCTATGATAAAAATTACAGACCTCTACGTGCTTTGTAAGTGGGAAAACCTGCAAAATCGGCAGTGGTATCAAAACTTGTTCTCCCACTGTATATACATATATATACATATATACATATATAATGTACCTATATATTGTTGCGGAAATGGCCTTAGTGTGTTATTAATATAGGATTAGCCAGATCCCCCATTAAATGTAAGTTTAGGCCAGGTTGTTCGGTAAATGGACGTTACATGTGCGTCGGGAGGTGTAAGAGGCTGTTTATTTTCTCGGCAGTGGTGGTGGACCGAGAGGTTCTTCTTCTTCGTTCCCCTCTCCGAAGGAGTCTCCGCCCAGTGCTCTGGGAGGGAGGAGGTTTGTCGGCTCGTAAAGGGGCGCGCCCCCAAAAAAGAGGAAGTGAAACTGCAGGCGCCGAGAAGACAGGTGTGCTGAAACTGAGAGGCGAGCGAGCGCCGGGAAGGCGGTGGTGTGAACTGAGCGCCGAGGTGGCGCGATGGGTTTTTCGTGAAGAGCGAGGCCGAAAGAAAGGCAAGGAGAGTAGGCAAGAAGTCTCTGTCTGCCATCGGCTGGAGGAGAAACTCGCAGTGCATGTGGTCGGCGATCTGTAAGAGAGGAACGGCCTGAACCTGTGGGTCGAGCTGACATCTGCCGAGGGAGTAACTGAGCCTGAGTG
>CM068955.1:137782760-137840182 GCA_035128595.1 Eptatretus atami | reverse complement strand
CAACACGCTTTTGTCAGAGCGCCTTCGGGCCTTTGACACTTTCCTCTCGTCCATGAAGCATCACCAAGTATTCTGTGTCTTGTCTGCATGCTGTCCATGTTTGTCTGCATGTTGTTCAAGGTTTATCTCGTTCGGGTCCCCTTCAGAACCGTAATCCATAGCTCCCTAGTTAAGAACTGGTTATAGATTAATTATAACATTGTCGTGAATGCTTTTTGCTTGTGTTGTATTCCCCGATGTGTCCCCAATAAATCTGGCTGAGTAATACGAGATTTGCCGCCTTGAATTAATTTGTGCCGCTGAGGAACGATCCGCTCGATTGGTATATAAAACACAAATGGTTACAGACTGGCAGAATTCGCTCGGTCTCTGACAAAACCAGTCTGTAACCGGATCTATTTCCCCGACTGGAAGGTCAAGGGGTACGTTGGTATCGCGATTCGAGTAGCTGACCCGAGGCCTGTGCCGAACCAGCCGGCATATAACCGGAGACGGGGTGGTAAGTGAGCCGAGTATTCAACATTTGGCTGTCGAGAGTAGGGTGCGAAAACCCAAACTGGTTACGGACAGTGATTGACATCACTCGTCGAATCCCCCCACCGGAATCCATAACAATTGGTGTCGGAGTGGGGCGAGAATCCCTCCGTCGCCAATCCTTAACATTAATATATATATATATATATATATATATATATAAATATATATAATGTATATATACAAGTACATATACTATATAATTTTATATCAATCTTTTATACAAACTTGGGGTGTTCACGCAATTTTGTGGAGGTAATCAGGGCATCTTAACCTTTACAAACACTTACATTACTGGTGTCACGTTGATGACAAAATGTTGAAGATGTGTGCATGATAACATTCACAAAATGATTGACATGAAATGGTCGTGTATTTGCCAATTTTAATCACTGTAATTAAACTTGTGCAAAGATGGTTTCCAACCTTCTCACAGTACTTCTCTTCATTGTCGTTATTATTCTCATTTTATTTTTTAAGTGGACTATTCAAATTTAATCAGACCGTCGTTGTCCATAAGGTAAGCATGTACCACGTGTCATGATCAACATCATCATTTACGTTGAGTTCCCGTTTACCAAAACACGCATCCAAAAAATGCTCATTTCACGTGCGACATGTACGAACCCGTCGTAGACGGGTACCCTGATAGTTACTGTCTGTTTCATGATGCATTTTTAGTATAAGGATGTGTGTGTGCTGACAGTCTGGCTAAAATGTAGCACTTCGTCTATGAGCTGTCCAGCTTAGGTTTGAATCTCGACCTCGCTATAACTTTCACCCTGGTTTTTTGCAGAAAGGGTGATTCATCAATGTGTGCTATCCCTCAGACAGATGTTAAACTAGGCATCCTATCTGAACCATTAGTTGGTGGATGTTAAAGATCCACCGGGTCCTTCACGAAGAGTAGGCAAGTTATCGTCAGAAACTGGAAAAATTATAATATTTCTGCCCGGAATACAGGTAGCAAGTCTTCTCATCTTGGAGGTTCCTTGACACAAGGTTACACTGCGAGCTATACTTCGAGTATTGATTGGTCCTGTTTCGGAAGCAGCTTCTGCACTAAAAACAAATTAACCAGGTGGTTTGCATGTTTCACGTGAATGGCCCCTTCGGACACAGAAGGAAACCAAGAGAGCACAGTAAAACAATGTAAAAAAAGAAATATTTCATCAAGATCCAATGTAGAAATTTCAGTTAAAATACATTTGATTTGACATGAATAACAGAAATTATATGAAATTAATAGTCACGACACAGTGTCAAAACAAAGCTAAGCTTTTTACAATTCTCAAAAAGAAAACTTCACATGAGTCACAGTGATGTTTTTTCTTATTAAAAACATTACAGAAAAGAAAAAAAAAGATTTGAGTTATACAAACAAGTTGGCAGAGAACTCCCATGTGGAAAGCCAAGGGTGCTTTGAGGTTAAATCATTTTAATTTGAACTTCCACTAACAAGAAAGAGAATAAATTGGAGCCTTTACAATATCCTTTTGAACTCTGGAAAGACATATTGCAAAAGTGCACAACATTTGCTATAAATGGGAATAATAACAATAATAAAGCATGACCGGCAAAAATGTAGGTCCCTGCATAAAAGAGATATGACACAAAAGCATCGGGTGCAGGTGCATGAATTTGGAGCTGAAATGCCAAAGAGACACAAGAAACACTTCTAAGAACGCCCCACGGCTTTGGTTACTGCACACGAGGCCATCCGTCATGGTCTCACGCCATTGATGCTTCGATCTTTTCAGCAGCGCTTCTTAGAAAGATATACAAGCCAGCTTTTGTAACTGCAGAGGCTTTTAAGCAAACATTCTCGCAATTTTCAGGTCACATTTCTGCAGAACTCTCCTCTAGGTTTCTGGTGGCGCTATCACAATCCGAGGCTTTGCTGGCACCGAAAAGGGTATAATTAGGTTATCTGAAGATCTGCGATGAAGCGGCACCACAATTGCCGATAAGCCCCTCTTGCAAACGCTCGGCCAATTCCATATCAAATGAAAAGGAAATTGTGATGTGAGGACTGTGATGGTTCAGGGTGGAGGATCTATTGTCCGGTCCACAGAGGCCGATCAACACTTTACCCGACATCAACACGTCCCTTGAAAATTGAAAAAAAACGCAACTGCTTCAATATACAGATGATTCGTTAACTTACTTCAACAACTCACAAAATGAATTGCTAACAAGCATACAGCAACAGCCCCAATTGGGTAAAGGATTTTAATCGACTCACCAAAAGTACGTGAAATGTGTCTCATTTTTAACATTTTGGTGTTGATTTATTTTCAGACATCATCAAATTCATCGGAATCATGGTCTCATTCTGATAACGTTTTGCTGACAGACCAAATTGGCCAAAGCAGTTTGTGCAACAACAATAAGAGAAGCACACACTCTTTAGATCATTAGATACCTGAGGCACAAGTACTGCTTGGGTAAACATCAATATGTTTCTTTATTCTTGCAATAAAAATTGATTTTGAATAAATGAGGAATTGCAGAGAGAAGCAAATTATTCCTACAAGAGACCAGGCCTTCACATCAAGTTTTATGGACGACATTTCAAGAAAGGAAAACATGTTATTTCTTCTAAACAACTATCAAACGCACATTATATTATTATTATATTATTATTACTATTATCATCGTCATGCATAATGATTATTTAAGAACAGATTATGGAATATATTTGAGACGACTGTGTCGGTGGAAGGCGACTTTTAACTGATGTTTGATTTGGTGCGTGGAGAAGGGATGGATATGATATCAGCGCATCATGACCCGCTGATAAGAATGAAGCAATTTTTTTCAATTTTTTTGGGGGTGGGGGGGGGAGTTGGGGAGGACAAAATGTGTGCTCAACAGAGCGAGGTCATGGAGGGAAAAAGACAATTAATGGCAAGGACAGTGGGGGGAAAGGTGGACACAGTAAGGATGGGATGAATAAACAGGAAAAAGAGAGAGCCCAGTAAAGAAACAAACTTGCATGTAAGAGAATCGATTTAAATAGGGTTAATGGGAAGAGACAAGATTGTGTGGAGGGATGAGGGGGGACATGAGATGGTGGGTAAAACCACCTCCATCAAGCTCTGGATGGAAGAGTGGGAATGAACCATCTCCAGAAGGCAGTTAACAAATGGGAGAAAGGTGATCAAAGAGATGGAGGTGGAGAGCCAGCCTGTATTTTGGGATGCATCTCGGAGTGCATAACTGGAATATTTAGTTCATTTATTCAGATAATGTTCATTTTGGGTGTCAGTATGTAGTTTACAAAGGAGATTTCTATGCAGCCTTATCATCATCTAACTTACATATTTTCATCTCTCTAAGGCTGAAGCAACAAGGACAAGCACAGGGGCTTTTAACTATTACCCTCGCTAAAGGGGCTGTCACACTTTGACGATTTAGCAGCGTATGCCGATTTATGAAAAATTTGTTCTAAAACGCTGGCACACGTCGAATACGTTATGGGTACGTTTTGTGTACGTTAGGTGCAGCTGAAAAACACTACACAGGTCGTATTACGCTGGTTTAAAACGTTGTACTTTTTCGTTGTCCAAAAAATTTTGCATGCTGAAATTTTACGACGTACTCGGCGTTTGGTCTCACACGTTCGCTACGCTGGCCATAAGTTGTAGGCACGTTATCCGATCGTTGACACACGTTAATTGTATGTTACTCATAAGTCCGAAACACGTAGAGGTAACATTCGCGTACCCGAAACTTATTTCTAACCTATGAGTAACGTTTTGTAAGCACGCTACACGAACGTTGTTCACACTTCGCAACACGCTACTTGAAGTTCCTCATACGTCGAAACACATCATAATAATACCGTGAATGATATAACCTATGAATACGTGCTTGGGAATTATTACGCTATGCATATGCTAGACTATCTTGGGCATAGTTGTGGACGCACCAAACACGAATAAACAATCGTTGGTATAACTTATGTATAAGTTATCGAAGCGTTCTGTGTTATTACTAGTACATTATGCATTTGTCAAAGTCGTTTTTTAATACTTTAAAAGTAAAACAAAGAAATATTATCATGGATGAGAAAATTAGCCGAAAAGAACATCGAACAATGGTGCAAAGTAGTCTCCTATTCGTGGACGATAAGAGGATCCATCACACCAACACCCTCCCCATCACGCTCACTACTATACTGACATGGACCTACCACTACTACTACTACTACTGACATAGACATACTACTACTACTACTATACTACTACCATTAACTACTACTACTACTACTACTGACATAGACATACTACTACTACTACTAACTACTACTACTACTGACATAGACATACTACTACTACCAATGCTATACTACAACTTACTACTACTATTACTACTGTCACGCACACCAACTACTGCTAATAGTATTACTACTACTGATACTACTGGCATTGACATCTACTCCCAAGTACTCTGTGTCTTGTCTGCATGCTGTCCATGTCTTGTCTGCATGTTGTTCAAGGTTTATCTCGTTCGGGTCCCCTTCAGAACCCGTAATCCATAGCTCCCTAGTTAAGAACTGGTTATAGATTAATTATAACATTGTCGTGAATGCTTTTTGCTTGTGTTGTATTCCCCGATGTGTCCCCAATAAATCTGGCTGAGTAATACGAGATTTGCCGCCTTGAATTAATTTGTGCACGCTGAGGAACGATCCGCTCGATTGGTATATAAAACAAAATGGTTACAGACTGGCAGAATTCGCTCGGTCTCTGACAAAACCAGTCTGTAACCGGATCTATTTCCCCGACTGGAAGGTCAAGGGGTACGTTGGTATCGCGATTCGAGTAGCTGACCCGAGGCCTGTGCCGAACCAGCCGGCATATAACCCGGAGACGGGGTGGTAAGTGAGCCGAGTATTCAAATTTGGCTGTCGAGAGTAGGGTGCGAAAACCCAAACTGGTTACGGACAGTGATTGACATCACTCGTCGAATCCCCCCACCGGAATCCATAACAATTGGTGTCGGAGTGGGGCGAGAATCCCTCCGTCGCCAATCCTTAACATTAATATATTATATATATATATATATATATATATATATATATATATATAATGTATATATACAAGTACATATACGTATATAATTTTATATCACATACTTTTATACAAACTTGGGGTGTTCTCACGCAATTTTGTGGAGGTAATCAGGGCATCTTAACCTTTACAAACACTTACATTACTGGTGTCACGTTGATGACAAAATGTTGAAGATGTTGTGCATGATAACATTCACAAAATGATCTGACATGAAATGGTCGTGTATTTGCCAATTTTAATCACTGTAATTAAACTTGTGCAAAGATGGTTTCCCAACCTTCTCACAGTACTTCTCTTCATTGTCGTTATTATTCTCATTTTATTTTAAGTGGACTATTCAAATTTAATCAGACCGTCGTTGTCCATAAGGTAAGCATGTACCACGTGTCATGATCAACATCATCACTTTACGTTGAGTTCCCGTTTCTACCAAAACACGCACTCCAAAAAATGCTCATTTCACGTGCGACATGTACGAACCCGTCGTAGACGGGTACCCTGATAGTTACTGTCTGTTTCATGATGCATTTTTAGTATAAGGATGTGTGTGTGCTGACAGTCTGGCTAAAATGTAGCACTTCGTCTATGAGCTGTCCAGCTTAGGTTTGAATCTCGACCTCGCTATTAACTTTCACCCTGGTGTTTTGCAGAAAGGGTGATTCATCAATGTGTGCTATCCCTCAGACAGATGTTAAACTAGGCATCCTATCTGCAACCATTAGTTGGTGGATGTTAAAGATCCCACCGGGTCCTTCACGAAGAGTAGGCAAGTTATCGTCAGAAACCTGGAAAAATTATAATATTTCTGCCCGGAATACAGGTAGCAAGTCTTCTCATCTTGGAGGTTCCTTGACACAAGGTTACACTGCGAGCTATCTTCGAGTATTGATTGGTCCTGTTTCGGAAGCAGCTTCTGCACTAAAAACAAATTAACCAGGTGGTTTGCATGTTTCACGTGAATGGCCCTCTTCGGACACAGAAGGAAACCAAGAGAGCACAGTAAAACAATGTAAAAAAGAAATATTTCATCAAGATCCAATGTAGAAATTCTCAGTTAAAATAACATTTTGATTTGACATGAATAACAGAAATTATATGAAATTAATAGTCACGACCAGCATGTCAAAACAAAAGCTAAGCTTTTTACAATTCTCAAAAAGAAAACTTCACCATGAGTCACAGTGATGTTTTTTCTTATTAAAAACATTACAGAAAAGAAAAAAAAAGATTTGAGTTTATACAAACAAGTTGGCAGAGAACTCCCATGTGGAAAGCCAAGGGTGCTTTGAGGTTTAATCATTTTAATTTGAACTTCCACTAACAAGAAAGGAAATAAATTGGAGCCTTTACAATATCCTTTTGGAAACTCTGGAAAGACATATTGCAAAAGTGCACAACATTTGCTATAAAATGGGAATAATAACAATAATAAAGCATGACCCGGCAAAATGTAGGTCCCTGCATAAAAGAGATATGACACAAAAGCACTGGGTGCAGGTGCATGAATTTGGAGCTGAAATGCCAAAGAGACCAAGAAACCACTTCTAAGAACGCCCCACGGCTTTGGTTACTGCACACGAGGCCATCCGTCATGGTCTCACGCCATTGATGCTTCGATCTTTTCAGCAGCGCTTCTTAGAAAGATATACAAGCCAGCTTTTGTAACTGCAGAAGGCTTTTAGCAAACATTCTCGCAATTTTCAGGTCACATTTCTGCAGAACTCTCCTCTAGGTTTCTGGTGGCGCTATCACAATCCGAGGCTTTGCTGGCACCGAAAAGGGGTATAATTAGGTTATCTGAAGATCTGCGATGAAGCGGCACCACAATTGCCGATAAGCCCCTCTTGCCAAACCGCTCGGCCAATTCCCATATCAAATGAAAAGGAAATTGTGATGTGAGGACTGTGATGGTTCAGGGTGGAGGATCTATTGTCCGGTCCACAGAGGCCGATCACACCTTTACCCGACATCAACACGTCCCTTTGAAAATTGAAAAAAAAACGCAACTGCTTCAATATACCAGATGATTCGTTAAACTTACTTCAACAACTCACAAAATGAATTGCTAACAAGCATACAGGCAACAGCCCCAATTGGGTAAAGGATTTTAATCGACTCACTCAAAGTCCAGCTGTGAAAATGTGTTCATTTTTTAAGTCATTTGGTGTTGATTTTATTTTCAGACATTCATCAAATTCATCGGAATCATGGTCTCATTCTGATAACGTTTTGCTGACAGACCAAATTGGCCAAAGCCAGTTTGTGCCAACAATGGAAAGCACACACTCTTTAGATCATTAGATACCTGACAGGCACAAGTACTGCCTTGGGTAAACATCAAATCTGTTTCTTTATTCTTGCAATAAAAATTGATTTTGAATAAAAATTGAGGAATTGCAGAGAGAAGCAAATTTGATTTCCTAATCAGAGAGCAGGCCTTCACATCAAGTTTTATGGGACGACATTTCAAGAAAGGAAAACATGTTGATATTTCTTCTAAACAACTATCAAACGCACATTATATTATTATTATTATTATTATTACTATTATCATCGTCATGCATAATGATTATTTAAGAACAGATTATGGAATATATTTGAGACGACTGTGTTTCGGTGGAAGGCGACATTTTAACTGATGTTTGATTTGTGGCGTGGAGAGGGATGGATATGATTTCATCATTCCTTAACAGCCATCATGACCGCTGATAAGAATGAAGCAATTTTTTTCAATTTTTTGTGGGGGTGGGGGGGGGAGTTGGGGAGGACAAAATGTGTGCTCACAGAGGGCGACGGTCTGGAGGGTAAAAAGACAACTTAATGGCAATGGAGCAGTGGGGGGAAAGGTGGACACAGTAAGGAATGGGATGAATAAACAGGAAAAAGAGAGAGCCCAGTAAAGAAACAAACTTGCATGTAAGAGAATCGATTTAAATAGGGTTAATGGGAAGAGACAAGATTGTGTGGAGGGATGAGGGGGGGGTGACATGAGATGGTGGGTAAAACCACCTCCATCAAGCTCTGGATGGAAGAGTGGGAATGAACCATCTCCAGAAGGCAGTTAAACAAATGGGAGAAAAGGTGATCAAAAGAGTGGAGGTGGAGAGCCAGCCTGTATTTTGGGATGCATCTCGGAGTGCATAACTGGAATATTTAGTTCATTTATTCAGATAATGTTCATTTTGGGTGTCAGTATGTAGTTTACAAAGGGAGATTTCTATGCAGCCTATCATCATCTAACTTACATATTTTCATCTCTCTAAGGCTGAAGCAACAAGGACAAGCACAGGGGCTTTTAACTATTACCCTCGCTAAAGGGGCTGTCACACCTTGACGATTTAGCCAGCGTATGCCGATTTTATTGAAAAATTTGTCTAAAACGCTGGCACACGTCGAATACGTTATGGGTACGTTTTGTGTACGTTAGGTGCACGCTGAAAAACACTACCACAGGTCGTATTACGCTGGTTTAAAACGTTGTACTTTTTCGTTGTCCAAAAAATTTTGCATGCTTGAAATTTTACGACGTACTCGGCGTTTGGCTCACACGTTCCGCTACGCTGGCCATAAGTTGTAGGCACGTTATGCGATCGTTGACACACGTTAAATGTATGTTACTCATAAGTCAAACACGTAGAGGTAACATTCGCGTACCCGAAACTTATTTCTAACCTATGAGTAACGTTTTGTAAGCACGCTACACGAACGTTGTTCACACTTCGCAACACGCTACTTGAAAGTTCCTCATACGTCGAAACACATCAAAGTAATGTTTAGGGTAACCGTGACTATTTTATAACCTATGAATAACGTGCTTGGGAATTATTACGCTATGCATAGCTAGACTATCATTGGGCATAGGTGTGGACGCCTAAAACACGATAAACAATCGTTGGTATAACTTATGTATAAGTTATCGAAGCGTTCTGTGTTCATTACTAGTACATTATGCATTTGTCAAAGTCGTTTTTAATACTTTAAAAAGTAAAACAAAGAAATATTTCATCGTGGGAATGAGGAAAAAAAATTAGCCGAAAAGAACATCGAACAATGGTGCAAAGTAGTCTCCTATTCGTGGACGATAAGAGGATCCATCATCACCCACACCCTCCCCATCACGCTCACCTACTACTACTGACATGGACCTACCACTACTACTACTACACTACTGACATAGACATACTACTACTACTACTACTACTACTACTACTGCCATAGACATACTACTACTACTACTACTACATAGACATTACTACTACTACTACTACTACTACTACTACTGACATAGACATACTACTACTACCAATGCTACTACTACAATACTACTACTATTACTACTGTCACGCACACCAACTACTGCTAATAGTATTACTACTACTGATACTACTGGCATTGACATCTACTCAACATGGAGTCTGGAACAATGATGGGTTCCTCTTGTGAAGCCATTTGTATATACCAATTCCCCTTAATGCTGCCAATAGCCATTACACAGTAGATGTAAGTTAGGAACACGTTCAGTAAGTGCTGTGGTCGTCCGGAAGACGTCAATCTAATTCGTCTACATACGACAATGTGCGTTTGAGATACGTTACACATAGGTTCATAGCATGTTACTCAAAGGTTAGAAGCACGTTATACTTAGGTTCAAAGCATGCTACACATAGGTTAAACGCACGTTACTCATAGCTTCATAGCACACTAGTCATTGGTTCAAGGCAAGTTACAAATAGGTTCAATGCACGTTACTCATAGGTTTCAAGCACGTTAAACATAGGTTCAGAGCACGCTACTCATATTAAAAGAAGTTACCCATTGGTTGAAAATTAGGTTGCGGGTATGTTAAATATTACCTTGACGTATTTCGACTTATGAGTAACCTACAATAATGTGTGTCCGTCGTGTGGTAAACAATCGCGGAGCGTGCCAGGAACATATGACAACGCATGCGGAACGTGTTAGCCATACGCCGAGTATGTCGTAAAATTTTCAGCATGCTTGAAATTTCACGACGTATTACACGTACCACGTAATAAGACAGCGTACTTCATTGTTTTCCAGCCTACTCTTAACGTATACACAACTTACCTATACGTATTCGACGTGTACCTAGCGTTTTAGACACATTTTTCATAGGCCGGCATACGCTGGCAAAATCGTCAAGGTGTGACTGCGATGTTGACACTTCAAATTCTCAGGCGGTTATGATTTAAATCGGCGTCCGGCAGGTTCTTAACAGGCTACGCCACGAGTTCGCCGGCGATACGTTTAGCCGCTATGCGTAAGTTAAACTATCGTGGCATAGTTGTGAACGCCGACAACAGGCTAAGCATTCGTGGTAAAAGTTATCAATAACACAACGAAAGTTCTGTGCCCGTTACTAATATGTTATGCATACGACCAACACGTTATGAATACGCCCAAAACTTAAAAAACATCAAAATTTCAGCGTACGCCAACGTTTTACATACATTTTATACGTTGCCATTGCTGGTTAAAACGTCAAGTGTGACAGGGCCCTAAAGGAAGGGTACTGATTTGGGTCCCTTTGTTTGTTTGTTTGTCCCACAGAACTTTCGTGTTTCTTTTCCGCAACCGCTTGTCGGATTGAGACGACATTTTCACCAAAGGTGGCGACTACTCATGTGAATATTTAATGATAATTATGACATGACACATTTGACATAATAATAAAAATGGGGGGGGGGGTTCTAAATGGTCCTTTCAGAGACCTGGTGTTGTTTAGACCTGGTCAAACCCATGCCTGGTGTTGGCTTAAAGTTAGGGTGGGCTTTGGATCCTAGGGCCTGAGTTCAAATCCAGCTCAGCTGTTGAAGTAATACCAGGTGGGGTTAACTCAGCCTGTCATCCTTCCAAGGTCAGCAAAATGAGTGCCATCATGCTGGTATACTGTGTCGCAGTGGCGACCCGTCCAGGATTGTGCCCAATAGCCAAGGAGACTGCTTAAGCAGCACCAACGTTCTGCCTAGAGTATGGTCCCAATCTCCTCCTTTCAGAGAGACATTGTGAGAGTGTGAGATTTGTCAGGAGTGAAGGACATGTTCCACATGTTGGACCAGTTTGTGGTTTTATCCATATCTGCAGAGAGCGAAGAAGCTGCTGCTTGCCGATCTGAGGATGGTACGGCAGAGGGTGGAGTCATCAGCAAAGAGATAGAGGATTTTCCAGAGTCGGAGAGACCATTGATGAAAACTAGAAAAAGAACAGGACCCAGAACACTGCCTTTCAGAACTCCAGCCTGGACAGGAAGAGGGGATGAGAGAACTCCATTTAGGGCCACACGTTGACTGCAACAGGAGAGGAAGTCTGCGAGCCATGAGTGGAGATGGCCTTGGATATCATAGGAAGAGAGTTTTTTGAGCAGGGCAGGGTGCCAACCATTCGAAAGCATGCGATATGTCTAGGGAGATGGCTCTGATTTCATGTCTAGCATTGAGGACCTCCATCAATTGTTGGGAGAGCAGAAGCAGCATATTCAGGGTAGAGTGACCTGTTCTGAATCCACATGGCTGTGCTTGGATGAGTTTAAGGGTGGAGGAGTAGCGGCTGAAATGTAAATCCGATCCAGGTTCCTCCTGATGACTTCCTCTTTGCTTTTTGCTTGCTTAGGTTCCTTCTGATCACTCCAATGCAGGACTGTACCTATTTGGTCTCCCATTTGATTTGGATTGAATTTATTTTAATCACATTCAAAATTAAATTGAATAATAATAAAAAAAAATGTCGTGGGTCAGGGTCAGGTGTCCAATCAAAGTGGGGTTGCATCAAACCGGGACGTCTTGCTACCCGGTCATCACTGCCAGCAGTTATAAAATGGCAGTTCTTATTATGTCTCTTATTAATTACGTAACACACCAGTACACAAACACCACACAAAAGTCCTGGCGAGGGTCTGCAATCTCTGATTGCTCTTTTTCTTGTTTATAATTTACATTATCTATGTCATGTCTTCCATCTTCTTGTTGGATATTTGCTTTTTGGCAAGGAAATTGGAGGAAACCTAGGGGCAGGAGAAGGATATTTGGCACAACACGCCTGTGTCATGTCCATATGCCAGCACTCCTTTTGACTGCAGGAAGTAAAGTGCAAATTATACACCCAACCATGAGCAGGGAATTTTACTGGTTTTGAAAAATAATAATGGACCTTTAATGCCCACAACCTAAAAACATAAGGGCCAGTCGGTGTCACGTGTCTATCTGAAGAGCATGCTCTGCCGTGCAGCACTCCCTGCTGTCCCTGCATCAGAATGGTTGGTTTTTAGTAAAGTTCATCCCCTCCTCTGGTTAAACCCAGATTGTACTCCTCAATGATTGGCACTCTACTAAGTGAGCTATCTTGCAACTTGTTTTGTATTGCAGTTTTAACCAGTCTATCAGCAATAATGTAAAGTAAAAAGATTGTACAATTATAAAGGTTCATCGTCACAAACATTTACTCAGAACTGTGATCAAATAGATCGGCCTCTTTTGCACAACAATGTTCTTTCGCACACAGGTGTGCTGACACGCGAGTTGTGAGCAAATCAGGTGGATTACACTTCTCAATCCTTCCTAATCTGAATATAACCTGTTACCCTATGACTTTTTTAATGGGCTTTTATTTCAATGAAAAACCATGGCAGTCCAGCACTAAAATAGCATGAAGGACATTTGGAGACTTGTGCCTATCGAGCTGTGTAATAGTCTTCATGGGGCCTTTCAGTGCTATTTATGGAATCTCCAGGAGAACCTTACAAAGGACCGTTTATTCAATTGGTGAGACAAAGGCGTGAAATAGTGTTTTGTCACGACTTCATGAACAAAATTCGTTTCTTTAGTCTTCCGAGGGCAAATCTACATATTATGTATGTGATGGTATATGAGGGGTACCGTATGGAGGGGAGTGGGTGAGTGAGGTGAATGAATACATTTAGTAATGAAAAAGTATGTTACAATAGAAGAGAGAAAGGTTTGAGAGAATAAGGAGAACACCTGTGGCTGTCTTTTTCACGTACTCAATATGTAGGTGGCACCTTAAAAATAACTACTCCAACAAATATGTACCCTTTGTCATTTTGTGTTCATAATTGGGGATAGTTTTACACATCGTGAGTAAAGTAAGTAAATCATTTGTAGAAAGCACTTTTAATATGGAAGGGATTATCAGTAAACATGTGACCTGTGATAAGATGCTATTTAAGGTGCTCCATCACTTACCGGCCTGATTAGTGGTCACGTTGACTGAGGCAGAATGAGGCTGACTGTCAACCAGCGGCGATACCCCATTGGCCGCCTGAACCGAAAATGTGTAATTGGTGTGGGCTAGTAGATCCATAACCACAACTGATGTGTTAACGATTCCTGTGCGGCGAGGAAGGAAGCGCACAGCAGAACTGCAAGACCTGCAGGTACCCACGGCACACCGATGGCATATCACATTGTACACCAGGTCGCGCCGTCCACCAATGTCATTGGGTGGATTCCACTCCAATATGACCGATGTTTCATTGACGTTGGAGATGAGATTGAGAGGTGAAGATGGAGGCCCTGGAAATGTGCACAGTTACAGATGCTTAAGATTTGCTTTCAAGAAAGTCGAATATTATATCTGAGTGTTCAGTAAATTAAACAAAATACACCGAAAACCTAATAGCATACAGTAAATGAAGGTGACTCGGTCAGATAAGATGGTTCAGAGGTAACACAATTCACTTTACCCTGTTTCGTCTATGTTCCATTATTTACCCAAGTTTAAATGGTTGGAGTCAGGTTTTGCAGAGAGAGCATTCATCACAAAGTACAGTATGCCATCCCTTGATGGATGTTAAACCAAGTGCCCTGTCCTTGAGTATTGGTTAGTAAACATTAAATATCCAAGTGTTTCTCGCAAAGAGTAGGCGAACTGACACCCTCAACAAATTACAAATTTGTGTCCAAATTGCTTCGAATTGAGCATCAGACCTGGCCAGTCGGTTCATGAAAGATGTTGGGCCAAACTTTCCCTGGCTGACCCCATATCTTTTTGTCTTCTTACACCACCTTTACGGTCTTGCACCTCGCCCCTTTCTATGCTTTGTAGCCCCCAGGTTTCCGGAGAGTGCACCGTTCTGCCATTAACCTCCTTCTGGTGAACCTCACAAAGGCCAGACTCACAGCACACCTCCACTCATTTGCTCTTCTTTTATCCTGCCTGTGGAATCAACTTCCTCAGTCTCTTCAATCTCATTCGTACTTTCAGGGATTCAAGATAGCTGTTCACCACAATCTCAGGTCATCCCCCATCCACATCCATGATCTTTTCTACACACATTAACCTCCTCCCAACCCACCTTTCCACGTTTGTAATTTTTCCTTCAAACTCCGTGATTGAGATTTTGCAGCTGTATCCATCTTGTGTCCTCCCCGAGCTCTCATTCCTCCGCATGTCTCTTATCCCTCCAAGTCTCCCTCTATTTTGTCCTCCACCCTGCTGTTGGTATGACCCTCCCTCCCAACCCTCTTTCTATGGTTCATTTAATCCTGCTTTGTTCTGGTCCATTCTGTGTTCAAGCTTCTCCACGAGCCTCGACTCTGTTGACAAAACAAATAGTTCCATATGGTTCTGCGTTCCATGAGGGCATTCCTTTGCCTGCAATGTTTCCACAGGAAAAAAATTGTTGAAAGTCAGAGCAGGTCCTTTGGAAAGTAAAACTGGGTCGACATCTCACTGGCTCGCACACATACCACAATCTTTTTCAAAATCCGTTTCTTCTCAATATTTTCTTCCGACTGTTGCATTTATTACATTTCCCCTATTTTTTTTTCCAGCAGAATGCATGCAGTTTAAGTGTGAAGTACCCCCTTCAGAGTCCTTTGAATGTGTGTGACCGCTCAACTGGTGCAATTGGTCATGAAAGCAAGGATGTTCTTGGGTTTGAACAGTTATGGCATTGAAATCAAGTTGGAAACACTAAATTAACCTCCAGGAGCTCCAGGCATCATGTGATTCTGTGACTTTGCAGGCTCTGTTGTGGCCTGTTCAGAAACGATTTCCAAGGAATGCTTGGGTTTGTGAAGCCAAAGATCAGAACAGCTTGAAATGACAGACAAAGGGCATCACAGCTGAGGCACTGACGCAGTGATTTCTGGATCACTCCAGGATCTGGGCCCATAAAGCCTCGACAAAGTCTCCAGTTCTCAATGCCATGGGTAAAGCAAGGATCAACGCTGAAATGTTTTCTTACTGCAGTGTTTTCAAGTGCCTAAGAAACCCGATAAACCTCTTTGAACTACAGAACCACAGCTGCTGTGTTCAAGACAAGGCACCAGCTAATTGGGCCTGGCTCGGCATCTGGGGGATCTTGTTACATTGTGGAGATTTGCCGAAATTTTGTCCTAAACAACTTTAATGTGGCACTTCCACCACTAAGTCAGTTTTACCACAACGAGACTTCACTGTTTACTGTGTGAGAGCTTTCTCCACTTTAACATTTTCCTTCCTTCAGGCAAGTGTGTGTGTGTGTGTGTGTGTGTGTGTGTGTGTGTGTGTGTGTGTGTCGTTGGTTGTTATCTCTATTTGCGGGTTTCAGGAGATGGAACGGAGTCCTCCCAGGACTCACGGTATCCACCTTCGCTTCGGTGAGGATCATGGTTCATGGACCAAGCTGTTCAACTTTGTTGTTCTCAGAGTTTTGTGCTGAGGCTCTTTTCAGGATCATCACCGAACCCCGGACTTCCTCCAATTGTAGTTGGTTGTGGTAATATTCCTTGGGATGGTATTTAAAATCTCAGTGAGGTTCTTCTTTATTATTCCTGTTGCTCCAATTATCACTGGTACAATTCCGACACTCTTCAGCTTCCATGATCTCTTGATCTCGTTTTTGAGGTCCTGGTATTTGGTCATTTTCTTGATTTCTGCATTATTAAGATAAAATCACTGGGTACTGATATCTTAATCAGCAATGTGGTCTTTCATTTTTGTTTCTGGAACAGGTGTGTGTGTGTGTGTGTGTGTGTGTGTGTGTGTCATAAGAAGTATAAAGAAAGCCATTAAAAGTAAATACATATATCATAACCTGAGACCATTATAAAAGGTTTGTGGAGAATGAGCAATTTGGACATGCGGTATTTGGATGTTGTCGGAGGACACCATGCGTCGTGTTTAGCCTGTGTTGCAACATACTGGAGCGGTGTTTATCCCCATTGAGTGTGGCAAGTGAGTTGGGCTTTTTACTGGGTGTTGCAAGTGAGTGTGGCTACGTATGGTTACCATGTGTCTTGTGGCAACTGAGTTAGGCTTTTAACTGGAGATTGTACTATGTAAAGCAACTGGAGCTGTGGCATGGAGGCACAATGTGGAACAGACAATGTTACGTGCACCAATTGTGTCCTCCAAGTAGTTTCTCCTATTAAATCAACGTCCAGTTTGAGATGGGTGGAAAGTGTAGAAGAACATTGTGAAAGTACAAAGCAATTAGCATGAACAGCGAGGGAGTGACAGTTGATTTGACGAAGACCTGGGCCGCTGAAGCCGGCCAGCAGCCATATTACTGGGCTCAGGAACATCAAATAATTATTGATCGTTACAAATAGTACAGATTAGCCACAAGCTCATTACTGCCGCCACCAGAGGTGGAAGAAGGTTATTTTTTCACCCCTGTCTGTCTGTCTGTCTGCAGGACATCTCAAAAAGTTGTGCATGGATTTGGATGATACTTGATGGACAGGTTGGGTGTGTGACAAGGACGAATTGATTCCATTTTGGTGAAGATCCGAATCCGGATCCGGATACGAGAGTTGTTTAATTTTTCAAGTGAATCTTCACCATTGAGATGGGGCCAAAAACGATATATAGCATGATATTTCAAAAATATATTGGGCTCAATATGTTCTTGTGGATCAGGCATTACGTGGTGGAAGTATGCGCTCCACCGAGTGCCCTTCTAGTCTGTCTTTGTATTACATCATTTCCTGGTTGTTTTCTCACTCAAACTATACCTTCATGATCAGGCACGAGGGCTGAGAATTATTGGATATTAATTTGATCTTCATGGACACATAGCTAAAAAAAAATTTCTGTGAACAGTATATGATAAAACTCGTTAACTTCATGCATTGAATTGTACTTGAAACTGCCAGGATCCAGGTCTGGATGTTATTAGAATCTGACAGACAATGCATTTTCTCGACAATAAATACTTACTCATGGGATGAATTAACCATGAAAACAAGAAAAGACATCGAGGTGAATATATTCAGATCACTATTCTTGGCATTGCCCAAGACCCTGTAATTGGTGCAGTTTATACTTGCACAGGAAGGCATTGTGACAGCTTGACAGATGAAAATTATGTTCCAGGTGGTCTGATAGTATCTCTCCATGGCCATGCTTTTTCCACATAGCTGCCAAAGCAGTTACGAGGCAGAGAATACACTGGGCGGTTTGCCATTTCACTTCCCGGCAGTAATTGAGGCAGGAATTTGAAACTTGGCCAGGGTATGGCAGCACACTACTCTTTTCAAAACGGCACTGTGGGATCTTTTGCATCCACGAGTGAATGCTAGTGGATGAATCAACCGGCTCAATGTCCCTCTGATAGACAGCTTACTCATTTATGCAACCTGCTGCCTGCAAAGCACCATGGTATCACTTTATAGTCGGATTGGATGTCGAACCCAGACAAGTCTCCTCAAAGGAGAGTACGCTGAACCTTTGAGCTATCCTGCCAGCACCAAGAGTGTATTTACTGAAGTCTTTTTCAAAGCAATGGCTTTCTGGGCCCTGCAGAAAAGTGACACCGAAACTGTTGTTTTCCATAAATGAGCAGACTGATAAAGAGCTCAATCGGTTTGATTAATGAATTTGGAGCAGTATAACCATTAAGAGAAAAACTGTACGATTCTCGGGAATATGTTGTGGAGGTAAAATGTGAAGATAGGGTGTAGATTTAGTGTTGAGATTGGCCAAGTTGGAGTGCAATGTTAGATAAAGTCAGCACGGAGCGCATGGATGTACATGGGGAGAAGGTACAATTGCCTGACGGCAGTCGAGTCGCAACGAGACTTACTTGCACAGGCCACAGACTGTGGCTCTGTCTTGGGTCGAAAATAATTGTGATCACAGTGGCAAGTCGCAGAGCCAGCCTCTCGGGAGACGCTGTGCGGAGGACATTTGGTACATGGTCCATCTCCTGCTCGCTGCTTGTAGAACCCCCTCTGGCATTCTGGGAATTAAAAAGGAGGCTTATTTCCCAGTTCTTTTCTCCTTCTTTTTCTTTATATAGAACAACAGCAATAAAAAAAAGTTTACCATTTTCAATTCCCATAGGATTTGTGTGCTATTGCATAATGAGTGTTTTTCAACTTTTTTTCTTAAGTTTGCCAAAAATCCATATTAAAAAATGGCCAAGGTGGGTTGCAGCATGTTAGAGCAATAGTCACCAGTCATATCACTGCCATTAATACTCATGCTGCTGCGACATTTACAGAAGGGAAATTGTAATTTATCATGAAATAGGTGGCTTGCAGTCAAAACTGAAGCAAAATGGTAAAAATATTTCTGAAGAAGACTCCCAGGGCATAAAAACCAACTGTCGCTTGTAACAGCGTAAAAGGTGCGTTTCACTTTATCATTATGGAAAATACGGAAAAAGCACTTTCACACTTTCACATGCATTATAAAAAAAGCAAACACAAACAATGTACCAGTCACCATTGTGAGGCGGATCGAGGGAAGTTTCCCATCGTCCTCTATGGATATAGATTTCCACGTGAGGCCAAGGATCTTGTCGGTTGTTTAATTTTTTGGGATGGGAAGTTCTTTCCACTCAGCTGCATATTCTGAGATCAATATTAAATCGTTTAAACTTTTCTGGGAAAGTATTCATTTCCAAAAAATATCCAATGATTTCCAGTGAGCTCTAACAAAATGTTGGTGAGAATTTCAACAGATTTTATGAGATTTTGTTTTTTGTCTTGTGATGTAAGGTCCTGCCATTCGGATGTCCAGGGGTCAATCACCCTTTCTCAATAAAAAACCCTTCCCATTATGTTCACTTTAATGTCCCATGAGTCTTAAAAAGTGAGCTTAATTGTGAAAAAAAAAAATTACAAGGAACTTAGACACAGGAGGATTGATTCCATTTGGCCCATCTTGCCAGTGCTTCATTCATTTACCATCAATTCAATCACTCAGTCAATTCATGGCCTATGCTACGAACCAAAGCTTTACCATTCCCACCGAATTAAACTGGAGGGCAAGGGAGGAGGAAGAAAGGGGACTAAGGAGGGGAACAGTGGGGCACATGAACATCACCAGCATGATTTATTTAAATTTTTTTAGGGATGGAGAGAGGTATCAAGTGAAGAATGAACAAACACCTACAGCAAGCACATTCACCTTTTGTCAAGACCCTCTCACAGACACCAGAATCATGACACATTGAAACAATCACACATTCATACTTAAACTCCATCCCAGTCCTCCCCATATCCATGTACAGTACTGCTCTATCCCTGATGCTTCTAGGTACCTATCTACCAAGAAGAAGTGAAAGACCGAAACTTACTCCCATCCAAACTTGACTCTTTATTTACTCCTAACTACCCATAGAAGCAAATTGTGATGTTACAGTCTATCTGAAGTGGGAACAAGTCAAGTTAGAAGGTCACAAACACGCCCCCCCCCTGCCCCCCACCCCCATGCCAAAATCCAGTAAAAAAAATTATTGAAAGGCATCAGTGGAAAATAAACTCCAGACAAGAAAATGCCACATGAAGGATGAAAGGATCGAGGAGTGTAAAGCCAGACTGAAAAATATCGTGGAAAGCTCAAATATTTGAACATAAAGGTCACTTGTAAAATAAAAAAAAAGAAAAGATAAAGAAAACGCTCTCAAAAATGAAGTAAAAAAAAAAAAAGACCGTTTTTACAGCCATTTTTCCCTGCTGTGCAGGGGTTGGGCTTTTTCTTGAGGCAATGTTTTATGGCCGGATGCCTCCTGACGCCAACCCTGGTCGCCTCTTACGACACACAGGGATATGGTACACCTATTTGAACCGGGGCATACACCGGGACCAGTACACTGGTACTCATTTCACCCGCTCGGAAGGATGACAGGGGAGTCAACCCCCTGGTGTTAATTCAGCAGCCAACGGGGCTTGAACTCAGGACTCTGGGATCCCAAGCCACCAACCTAACCACTAAGCCAACACCAGGCTCTCAAAAATGAAGTCTTATCTTATAATATTTGAAGTCCCTTACAAGAAACTACAAAACAGGAGGCCATTCGGCCCAACAAGCCTACACAATGGCTTCCAACACCTATGGTTGTTTGTCTATCTTTGATCATTTTTTAATGCTGAGCATCAAGCAAGGAAACAGCACATACCATTTTTAATGTCTATAGTATGACTCAGCCAGTGGTGAGTTTGAACTGCCGACTTCCTAGACTCAGAGCACACACTCCAACCATTATGCTGTCAAGTATGGTTAAATTCTTTAGTAATAAATCTATCACCAAAATTAGCATCTCCAAAGGGGAGGAAAAAAATAAAAGCAGTATGTACATTACACTCCTCGTCCTCGCATTGGCTTCGCACCGTCAACAGAAATGCTCGAAAATATCGTCATTATTAACTCTTAGTACATCATTAAAATAAATGAGGAATCCATCACAAATTTGTACCAAAATGATAGGGATTCCTTAGTTAATGAAAAGAAAGCAAGACACTGTCTCATCCGTGAAAGAGTCCAAGAACGTGATCGTGATCACAACAATAGTGGTTTCGAGAGGAAACAACAATTACGTTCCACTAATGCAGAAAATGGAGAGAGCGAGCGTTCACAGCGGGAAAGCTTTCCCTGTGCAAACCGTGGCTTTAAAAAGTTCCTACAAAGCAAATTCCTCTTTCCTTTTCCTCTTCATTGTCAGTAATGATAAAGGGAGCTACATAACTGTGAATGAACGCATTGAGAGCGAATGCATCGATTGCATACGCATGGATGTGGGCATGGCGGTCTTCAGGCCGATTTATACGCAGTGCCTTCAATATGGGTGTGGAGGGAGGGGGTTACAAACAATGTGCACGTTTCAATCACAAATCATGATCTTCAATCGATAAGTAACATTTTCTCTGTCACTATTTTCCCAAATGTTCTCTCGAACTGTGTATTTCGGTGAAATGTGAATTCTGGTACTTAGGGACACGTCACATTTATTTTACGTTTTGCCCCCATTAACTTTACATTTCTATTTACTCATTTTTGATCGATGAGCTATGACCCCAGATTTTTTTGATTTTTTTTTTTTGTAAAATGAAATGGGGTTAAATCTCCTCTCCGTCAGTAAATTGATAAGATTGTGTTAATAGGGTAGGGTTTAAAAGAAATTAATGAATGAATGAATGATTGGTTTTGTTATCAAAACATCGCAGCCTTAAAGCTGAATTGTGAATGATTTACAAGGTAAAACCAACTAAAGGTTATAACATAATCAGAACTAAGCAACATATGAATCAAACTAAAAGAGTATTCATGTCATCATTGAGCAGTTTGATAATATAGGGCATTGGACTTTTTCGGTTATGGATGCAGTTGTCTGCGTATGATTGTTTGTCAGATAACTAGCCTGGAAATCTTCAATGCAAAGAAGATGCAACATTTTTACAAAGTTGTTCACGGCATTCCTGCAGAGAATTCAGCTGGAAGGTACTCAAGACGTGATGGTAGGATTTGTAGCTGATAGCCAAAATAATCCTCAGTACTCGTTTTAACAACGCTTCAATCAGCTACCTGCAGTTGTGTCAAAGAGGAATACCACACTGGACAACAATACTCCAACATAGGTCTGATGTAAGATGTTTTCATCGTAATCAGATCTTCTATCGGAATATCGAACCTCTTCAGGAATCGAAGCATGTACAACTTTATTGAAACCTTTGAGGTCATAAATTTCCCACTTTCAGGGTGGTAGTAGTGGTGGTGGTGAGGTTGGTGGGGGTGGGGAGGGGAGGAGGGGAGGGGTGCAGGAATTAACTCCCGAGCCATCAACACCTGAGTGATGAGTTTTATATTCAAATATACATCAAAACTTTCACTTTGGAAAAGCATCAAGATTGTGCATCAGGTGAAGGTTAGTGTGTATTGAAAATTGAGGGTGGATGATATTTCCACCATATTTGAATACATAATAAATAGATAGGCCAAACTAAAGTCAAATCAAGAAATATTTTCCAAAATCTTCAGTTGTTTGGTGTCAAGTTCTTTTCACAGATATTTATCTATTTACTCACCGAATTATTTCACCAAAAGGCAGTGTGTGGAATGTTCGCTGAGTGTGGGACGCATGGAAGAGTGGCGTAGCCAGGAGAGGTGCTCAAAGTGCTCGACCACCTCTATTTATGATTATTATTTATTTATTTTTTTGCAAGAATTTTATGGTTTTATTCTTTCTTTTACTTTTTATACTTGATATAAAAGCTATAAATGGTAATATCAAGTAATCTCTGTGTAATCGACAGTTGGCACTAGTGCTGGTCCTAAAACTTGCACGAGGGTGTTAAGCAGGGTGTGGGTGGGTTGGCTCATTTGCCAGCTGTCGGATGTCGATTATACTTGGGCAGGCACACCGTGTAATATCATAATAAATCCTCCCGCCAATGTACGGGTATCATAAAAGAGGTCGTCACCCAACACGAATACCGATGATCAACACTGTGGCTGACTGCCAAGTATTTAGCCTTTGTATAAAGTTGTCACATGACCGGAGGCATTCAACACGTCCCACAGAGCATGCCGAAGGTCAGGCCATGCCATAAGAGAAAGAGTGCAACTAAACCACACCCCGATCACAGGGTCAGTTCAGTAACCTGGCAGCCGAGCGATCAAGAAGTCGAATTACGGAATACTTGGTAAACATAACCAGTTCCACATTGTTTGTAATATAATAAAACAAATCAATACTTCACTATAATTAAAATAATTAACCTTAAATTGTAGCCTTATCTCTCAACCATTATCCTTAACTTGTAAGATGGATATGGTAGACTTCACATAATATTCCAATCAAAACTAGAAGTACTCAGGAAATATTTAAAATCCAGTGAGACAGCTGAAGTTGTATCATTCATTAAAAGGCCTTGCAGCATTAAGGAAGCAGATGGATCATATAAACTGAATGAAAAACAAAGCTAATTCAATGAGGGCTGATGAGGATATGCACAGAATGAGGACTTGGTTAAACCGATTATCACAGAGTCAGAGTCAGGGAAGAAGAGGATTATAAATATTGCCTTCTAAAATCAGTAACAGTTCAATATCCAGCCAACTCATGGCTGCGCAAAGGTGCTATCCATAGACTGGGTGTGTGGTGCCCAGAACTTGTAGAGGGAAAACTCACACCTCATTCCTCAATACAATGGAACCACATACATTAATGTGGCAACATCGTTTTTGGTGAGCTAACCGTTCCAACATTTGTGTGGCTGATGAGTAAAAACAAAGGTGTGGGCTTATCAAGCCCTATTGTTCAGGTCTTATCCAGTCTAGGCTACGTTGACCTTCTCAAGAAATACACCACATGGATGACCCTCCAATGGCCTGTTCCTTGATGGCAGACTGGATCATCAATCACAAAAAAAATCATCAATAATCCAAAGCCGAAACAACTACGACATTAACAGGAAGCGTCATTCATATATTGCAAGTGCAATCCTATAATGGTTCATTCGTATTTTTACGGTTGTGGCGGTAGATGGAGAAATTTCATAGAAAAGTTTGGATTGTATGGAGTTGCTTTGTCCGTGGACATGTAGGAGACATCTCAATGTAAATTAGGTAGGGAAACTGTGAGCTTAAGTGTTACTTGTCACCACATGGGGGGTGGTGCGGTGTTAATTAGATAGGGATAAAGACCAATTACCCCCAGTATGTAATTTCTCCCTGTGACCTTCTCCTACGTTTTTGTATTTACAAGTTAGCCATGAAAGAAGTACGTTTATACAACAACAACAACAACAACAACAACAACAACAACAACAACAACAACAACCATACCAGCAAGCAAGCAAAACTTGCTGAGCAGGCAGAAGCCCCGCCTTCCCGCGTTTCATGCCAGCAAGCCACACCCGGAGGTGGATGATTGATGGGCGTGACGTCAGAAGCAAAGAGGTTTTGGCTGTTGGTTTTTGAGATCGGTGTCAGGGACGCACGTGGTCGAGAGACGATGGCATGTAAGATCAGGGCATTACAGCTGGCTTTCCTTCGACACATGAAGACGACGGCACGATTCTCGTATTCATGCTGAGGCGAATTGGCTTGCGTGGTGGAGCAAGATGCTGGCCATTGACTCTTGGCTGGTCATGAGAAACGGACCTCGAACCCTCGTGTGTATCACCGAAAGAGACGGCGCCATTCTGCAAAGCCGCGGCATCGGCAAGCACGATTGACGAGGAAGCCACTCGGCAGTTGGTAAGCCCTGGCATTGAATACTGCCTCACAAATTACCTCACGCACATTTCCCGCCCAGAGAGCAGCTCGGTGCCATTTTTGGGTGCGTCTTCCCACGCAGGACGAAGCACCTCGACCCCAAAGTTCAATAAAAACCATCTCTGGACAAAGCGAAGTGCCAGAATAAAGGGAGGATTTTCTTTTATTCCGTTTTCCCCTTGTTTGTATTAAAGTCCGTGTGCAGAGGCACCTCAACTTTAGGCTTAATTTACTTCACGTATTATTATTACTTTTTGAATTTTTACCCTTGTAAATATTTGTTTGTTGTCATTAAATCCCCGTTTATTTTAAGTTGCTGTGTCAGTGTATCTGTTGTGGGTTCGAGTATAAACCCTTGTGCTGTGCTTCCGTTACTCCGCCAGTGCTGCAAATGCCCCTCCAACACGCACCATCATCTCTGAGGATCACGTGTCCGCCTCCTAAGGAAAACCGCTCGGCGATCCGGGCCTGATCGGTGTTAACCGCCCGTCCACCACAATTGGGTCAGGGGGGATTAACTGAACCGGCCAGACCCACGACAGGAAATTGGTCCAAGAGTGAAATATGAATTCCACCCATTAGTTTCATCACTTCTGGAGGACAGGGAGGGGTGCGACTGGGACTGCCAATTTAGTGCCCCCTGTAGGTTTGGGAAATAATTTGGAACTTGGCCAGGGTGCCAGCGATACCTCGCCGACTCTTTGTCATGCAGCCATAACAGCAAACAAATGTGAAAATCCACATTTTAGTAAAGGTACGTTCATTGTAAATAGTTGTTGTCATTTATGCTCTTTTCCTTTCTTTTCATTCTGTTCCAATATCAGATTGCCATTGTCGACACCTTAATTTACATCTGGCTTGGTCATCTCATTAATTCTTCTGGTACAATATGTTGCATATTTTTATACTCAAACCTGGTCTAATGTAATTTAGCTAAAGTATAATACAGTATTTAGCGAAGCCCTTCTTTGGTAACATGGTGAGTGCAGAAGTAATAGCTACGGCTGCCCAAGCTATGAAGCGGGCAGGCTAGCTTAGATCTGAAAGATTTCACCTCGACTCCTTCTTGATCTTAATCTGGTACGGTTTAAGGTGCCCGCTCTTGCAAACAATCTCATGCAGCAATTGTAACCTCTACCTTTCTCTCCAAGACCACAAGATGCTTTTTTGGACAGAGCAATGGTCTTCTTATGTTTGTGTTTCAACGTGGGTACATCATAAACATTGATCACGGGTAGATCACACGATTCCTGCGGGGCCATATTGATATACTTTTTCTCTCAAGCTGTCTTGAGAGCCTCCCCTGGCGTAAATCCTGTCTATGCAGCTGCGGTACACAGTGCTCCCAGGACAAATGCACAGGCAATTAAAAGTGTAACCATCCTGGCCTGGAAAGTGCCGATTATGAGAGAGAAAAATGTTGAAGAATGCTCAGGTTTATGAGAGCAAAATCTAATAACACAATGGCTGCAGGGGTCAAGAGAAGTATTAGCTGTTAAAATGGCAGTCCTTGGCGGTTGACACGAGCTGCGGATCTAATCCAAGCGAGGTCCTTTGAATGCGATCCCTTGCCTCTTGCTGGGATAAACTGTGCAGCGAGCGATAAGTGAAGGTTGCTCTGTGAAGTCTCACAGTCATTCCCACCTTAAAAATTATAAACATTTAAAGTAACATGCCATGTGGACATGGTTGGGATGTGGTTTTGAAAAGGGAGACTTTGTTCCGTGTCATGTAGGTAAGTAAGGGTAATCCAAATCATGATGCAGTGTAAAATAATATTACTGTGGCTGCTCAGTGGAAATGGAAGGAGGAGGAGGAGATTGGGACCATACTCTGTGCAGAGCGTTGCTGCTGCCTAAACAGTCTCCTTGGCTATTGGACACAATCCTGGACGGGTCGCCACTCCGACAAGTATATCAGCAAGCTGGCAATCATTTTACCGACCTCGGAAGGATGACAGGTCGAGTTAACCCCACCTGGCATTAATTCAACAGCTGAGCAGGATTTGAACTCAGCACCCCAGGATCCCAAGTCTGCCACCCTAACCACTAAGCCAACGCCAGGCATAGTTGAAATGGGGTCGAACCGCAAAGAGGGGAAAACAAGGAATTATCCACAGGCCGATACCACAATTAACTTTTATCATTGATAACGAAATTGTATATTATTTGGTCGTTGTGCTGAATCAGTCAAGTGAAATATGGATCCTCATGGTTGCTTTACAAAATAAGACAAAATAAACGTCATCGTTAATTATGTGCATTGTATACAATACAAGTTCTACTGTTAAACAAGATTTTTTTTTTTTTCAAAGAGGGGGTGGGGGTTGAAAAGTTTAATCCATCTGTTTACAAATATTTTGGCCTGCGAGAGTTACTCGTTCACATTGATTCTTCATTTTAATGTGACTTCAGGGTTTTACCGCCCATGACTGGTGACACTGATGTCTTATTGTGAGTTGTTCTATGATGAACCAATTAGTGAAGCTTTATGGGTGGGACTTGCTTTGGAGTTTATATGTCAGGGTCCTACTTGTGTAGCTTTGGATTCAGCATATGGGAACAGTGAACCTGCAATGATCTTTCTATTTGAGTTATATTGCATTGAGCGAGCAGTTTATAATCAAGGAAATTTGACACAGGAGGAGGCCATTTACTCATCATTACTGTGCCATCTCATCAACACGTGAATTCAATCCGTCAGTTTATCTGCTTAATTTCGCTGGAAAGGCTGTGATGGGGGAAGAGAAGTGGGGAGGATTGCAATGGAGGTATTGGAACATCACCAGGGTGCTAAATTTATTTTTAATAAAAAAGATGGTTGTTGGCGAGTGGAGATTGAACAAACACTGACAGCACATTCACCTTTTGACGAGACCCTGTCAACCATAACAATCATGGCACACGTATACAATCGCCCATCCATACATGAGCGACTTACCAGTCCTGCCAATATCCATGCACTCCTCTATCCCCAATGCTTCTCGGTACCTATCTCATTCCAATTCAAACTTATCCACTGTTTCTTCTGTCACTACTCTTTCCAGGGCAACACACACACACCTTCGTGTGCAGCCTGTGGCTGCTGGTTGCATCATTGATTTCGGGATGCGGCTATGCCGCTGATGCAGTGCCCCGATTACCAGTACACTGGTGCTCGTTTTGCCGACCGCAGAAGGACGATCGGCTGAGTCAACCCAACCTGCTGTTAATTCAGCGGCCGACAGGGCTCGAACTTAGGACCCTATGATCCGAAGCCAGCTACCCGAACCACCAAGCCAACGCCAGGCTTTTCAGGAAGACCTTTCAATGCATTAACTTCTCTCTGAGTGGAGGACCCCTTCCTTACTACCATCCAAACTTGTTTGAGTTTGAAGCGTTTGCTAATGATCTTCACAAGCATTTCATCTATTCATTGCAAAACTGAACTTGTTCATCAATAAACTGTATCCTCCCATCAAGATGTAGGCCTCTTTGAGGGGTTTCCAGAATAGTCAACAAAATTATGAAAATATCGAGCTTACAGCTACATTTTGGGCATCATTTATTTATAGGTGCAAACCCCAAAAGGATACATCAAACACGTATCTCAATTTGTTTGGGATTACAGCCCTCGAGCTTACTCGGTGGTATTCGTGTGTTTGGCAGGCCAAGTAAACCATTGGGCAACGAAATGAAATTACCAGTCAAGAGCACAAATTGTCTGGTGGGATTGTTTTTAAACGTCTGCCTCAACCAGCTGCTTACGTTCCCGTGCAATTACCGAGCACTCAACTCCGCAGAAAATCCCACAAAGTTACCAATCCTTTGTTCCGCTCCTAAGGACAATTCCCAGGACTAAATAACAGACTGCCATTCAAAAAACACAAGTGGTCTCACCTGCCCAAAGCAAAGTGGAGAGTCCCGAGAATACTTGGAACAAAGCAATGCAATGAGGGGATTCAGGGTCATCTGCCTCGGTTACATTGAAGGTTTTACAGGAGCTTTGTCCTAAAAGGATCCTATGAAGGAAAGGAATATATACTCAAAAATATGATTTGATCTGATCTTGCATTTAAAGTTCAACATTCACTTTATGAATGTCCCTCGTGTGATGGAATTGTTAGCGTAGACATTGCAAGCAGAACAAATGGCATACTCTAATGTATCCTGTAAAGCTGGATGCATTCCTTTTGAACATTCTGCTGGAATTGCGCGTGATGACTGTTTTAGTCACATCCAAAACTTAGACACAAGCCCTTTTACAATGTAGGTTAAAAGACGAGCACTAAATAGTATGATTGTTATTCTTATTATTACTATTATAATTATTATAACTATGTTGCTCAACTCTTTTCAATGTGACCTTATCCTAAGAGGCCATTTCAAAAATGCATTACATGATCCAAGTATACTGAGTGATGACCTTGAGGATGATAAAATTACTTGAAGGGGATGCACCAAGGAAACATGAAATCAGCAGCAAAAGCTAAAACCCAGGAATGGATCATATGTTTAAAATCAATGGATGACACGCAGACGTGAGTAGATGTGGTAATGCATTTTCCCCATTTATATCGCCGTTCGTTTTTATTTAGCACAGCTCAAGAGTGCGTTGGCCTTATATTTCAACAATAATTTAAATGTTTTTTCCCCGTGGGGTTGAGGAAATACCATTGCTGTCTGTGACTTCCTCGTGCTTAACCTTGGCCAGACAAGAACCAAACCAATATGAGTAACGGAGTTAATACTGACAACAGAAGTAGGGAGAACCGTTAATTTACATGACCCTGTATCGCATATTCAAATGCATATTAATTATCTTATTGTCATGTAAAATCTAATGAATATTAATTATTATCGCATAAAAATACAGCTTACTCTCTTCTAATGGGAAGATGAGAGATCACCACAAGCCAGTACCACAATTAACATCCACCAGTGAGAGATATATGCAACGGCTAAGATCATTTGCTGCAGGATGTACATCAATCTCAGATATGTCTGGCAATTTCAAACACGATGTCCTTAAGTGCAAGATAAAATGGTAGACTTTTAACACAGTACTATTGGACCCTGCTATTCACGGGAGATATATTCCTGGAAAGTGCCGCGAATGTCAAATCCACGAATGTTGGGGCATTGTTTCAATGGGAAAAGGGGGGATAGGTGACTGGCGGTTTGTGACCCGCGAATGGCGACATCACAAATGTTGCACATTGTTTCAATGGAAAAAGGGGGATACGTTCCCGGCAGTTCCTGATTCATAGGGGGAAACTTAAAATTTTTAAATCTTTTCAACCGCGAATGTACACAATTACAATTTCATAAAAATGCTTACAAATAAAATTGACAACACCAGATACCATTTCAAATGTTTATTGAAGGAATGTGATTACAGGTTATTAAAAGTGATTAACCAACCGTAGCGTAAAAGTTGAAAAAAACAACAGGTACCATTTCAAATTTTTATTTGCACAAACACACAAAATATTTCAAAAGATGATGATGATTTTAAATCCAGTGAACTCAGTGGAGTCCTCTGAAGATGACACAGGTGAGGATGCTGATGGGGCAGGATAGGGAGGAGACGCAGGAGAGGCATGATAGGCAGGAGAGGCAGGCGAGGGTATTGATGCTCCTGAGGTGAAGGGACCAGGGTTTAAAATATCCGTGATTGAAAGCTGCCTGGCACATTGCTGCAGGTTTCGATGTAGCTCCTTGTTTGTCAGCATCACATCGTCCAACCCCCTCTTGAATTAGAGGTAATGCTTCATGACTGGATCAGCATCTTGCTGCCTCTTAGTCAATGACCGCATGTTCTGCAGCATCTCACCCAGGAACTTGACCATGAGGTTTGACCTCGACACCACTTCCTCATCACTGCCCACTTCCTCCTCCTCCTCCTTGGAGACCATGGTAATGGCATCCAACTCCTCCTCGGTGAGCTCATCGTCATGCAAGGAGATAAGATTATCCAACTCCCCAGGCTCCATGTCGTCAAATCCTTCCCCTCCCACCTGCCATGCCAACCCGACAATTTTATGCCTCTCCTCCACATTGTTTGGAAAACCGATAAAGTTCCTCACTGCCTGTGACCATAGGTTTTGCCAGCAGGCGTTGATGGTGCAGGCTCTCACGTCATCCAGTGACTCTTTGATTGTGCCGATGCAGTGAGCTATGTTGAACTCCTTCCAACACTGCATTCTGGTGAGCTCTGAAAATGTGGTGGAAGGTGTGGTGAGTGTAATAGGTTTAGAAAGTTGAGATTACCCCTTGGTTGAGTGGCTGGATCAGGAAGGTGGTGTTGGGTGGCAGGAAGATCACCTCGACATTCGGGTGAGCCACCTTCAGATCCCAGGGGTGCCCATTAGTGTTGTTGATGAGCAGGAGAACCTTGAACATAAGGTTTTGTTCCGCCAGGTACCTCTCCACCTGATGGATGAAACAGTTATGGAACCAGTCCATGAAAATTGCTGCCATCAATCATGCCTTCCTGTTGGCCCTCCAAAACATGGGCAGCATGTGCTTGTTCTTTCCCTTGAGAGCACACGGGTTCAAGGAATGATACGTCATCATGGGCTTCATCATACAGTCCCCTTTTGCATTTGTGCAGAGGAGAAGAAATACCCGGTCTTTTGCAGCCTTGAATCGCGATGCGGTTCCCTCATGCTTCGAGATAAAAGTTTGCGTTGGCGTCTTTTTCCCAAAGAGAATGATCTCATCAGAGTTGAACATCTGCTCGGGCAGGAACCCCTTCTTCTGAATGAGCTGTGCGAGTTGATTAGGGAACATTTCAACCTCCTCGTGGTCCGTGGAGGCACGCTCGAATGAGAGTTTGACATTGTGGAGACCGTAGCGCCTCTTGAAGTGGTCAAACCATCCCCTGCTCACTTGAAATTGACTGGCGTCGCTCGTACCCGTGTCACTCATGGTGGCGCCACCCAAGCCAGCCAGATGCATGCAGATATGCATTGCATCCCCTTGGTATGCATTTCTGTTTGCGCTTTTACTGATTGCCAACAAGCAATAAAACCAGTCCGGTAGCTGAGGGGTTGTGTAGCATTGGGATTCTCATGTGTGTACTATTTGTGAATGTCATTACAGATGTGTAGGAACTCTGGGAATGGTATGAAACAGCAAAGGGCTTACCTTGATAGCCTTTCTCCATTGCTTTATGCAACTTCTTCAGTTAGAAGAGCATGGGAGGAGTCAATTTATTTATATAATCCTAGCCACCTGGGTTTAATTGATTATTCCCTCCATTCATAGGTGAGAGATGTGGGTGGGTCTTTATCATTTGTATATTGACTGCTTTAGTCATTTGCACATGGTACATGCTTGGGAGCCTCGTTTATATGCATTTCTATCTGCAGTCGCTGATAATTAGCCAATTAACAATAAAACCAGTCCGGCAACTGAGGGGGTGTGTAGCATTGGGATTCTCATGTGTGTACTATTTGTGAATGTTTATACAGCTGTGTAAGAACTCTGGGAAAGGTTTGAAACAGCAAAGGGCTTACCTTGGCAGCCTTTCTTGGTTGCTTTATGCAGCATCTTCAGCCAGAAGAGCATGGGAGGAGTATATATACATATATATATATATATATATATATATATATATAATCGTGGAATTCCGACATTCATGGATTCGACATTCACAGACTGCGCATATTTGTGGTTTATATAATGTGACCTGCTTCTACTTCCATGGCTCCTGCTTCGCGTATTTGCAGGGGGGTGTTTTTTGCTTTTCCTTTACAGTTCAGGACTGGTCTTCTATATCCACTTCCACTGATAATGGGAATTCTACCACAGAAACTCACTCTGTGTCTCTCTGTCTCTGTCTATGTCTCGTCTCTGTCTCTGTCTCTGTCTCTCTCTATCCCTTCTGCAGATTCATCCCATCCTCCTGCTCTTGGTTCTCTGAATCATGTGGTGAAGCAATTGCTTTAAAACAAGCCTTCTCTTCCTGGAAAGCTAATCCAACCGAAGGCAACCTATGATCATTCCACAAAGCCCGTAACAAATGTGTGTCTACTCTTAGAAGAACCAGAAAACAACATCTGTCCAATCTCAAGAATGAACTTTGAAACTTGTCTCCCACCTCAAAAACCTGGTAGTGCCTTGTTAAGTCTGCCTCTGCTGTATGCTCCCCTTACATCCCTTCCTTCACTTCAAATGGTACCACAGCCGACTCCACTGGTAAGAAGGCTGAATGCCTCAATTCTGTGCTTGCTTCAAAATAGTGTCCCTCACCCCTTTCTCTTTCTGTACCCACCCTTCCCAGTGGGAAGAGTATATGCCTGGTGTATATGCCTGGTGTTGGCACCATGAGTATATGCCTGGTGTTGGCTTAATGGTTAGGGTGGCGGGCTTTGGATCCTAGGGTCCTGAGTTCAAATCCCACTCAGCTGTTGAATTAATACCAGGTAGGGTTAACTCGGCCTGTCATCCTTCCGAGGTCGGCAAAATGAGTGCCAGCATGCTGGTATACTGTGTCGGAGTGGTGACCCGTCGAGGATTGTGCCCAATAGCCAAGGAGACTGCTTAAGCAGCACCAACGCTCTGCACAGAGTATGGTCCCAATCTCCTCCTCTCCTTCACAGTCATACCCAACTGCTCTGACTTATGTGTCTTTTGCACCTGAAAAGTTGGAAACGTTTCTGGTAAATCTCAACTCTGCCTCTGCAGCTGGACTGGACGGCATCAGCTCACGTGTCCTAAAAACCTATTCCGCTGCTCTTGCACTTCCTCTTTCTGCCATTGTCACCCTGTCATTTACAATAGGTCATCTTCCATCTGCTTGGAAATCAGCCAACATCACAGCATTACATAAAAAGGTGCAAAAACGGATCCCATTAACTACAGACCAATTAGCTTACCTCCAATCATCAGCAAAGTCATGGAAACCATCATCGCAGTTGGCATAAAATCATTCCTTTTCTTCAATGTCCTCATCTCAGATCATCAATTCAGATTCAGATGTGGTCACTCTACCTTGGACATGCTGCTTCTGCCCTCCGAACAATGGATGGAGGCCCTCAATATCAGACATGAGATCAGGGCTGTCTCTCTGGACATATCTCAAGATTTTTATACAGTCTGGAATTCTGCCTTGCTCTCCAAACTGTCTGCCGATGGAACACAAGGCTAACTCTACTCCTGGATTAATGACCTCTTCCATACTCGTAATCAATGTGTGGCTCTCAACGGAACCCTTTCATATCCTCTCCCTGTCAAGGCTGGATTACCACAAGGCAGTGTTCTGGGCCCCATATTATTCCGAATATTTATCAATGATCTCACTGACTACTCTGAAAAATCCTTTCTGTCTCTTCGCTGATGACTCCACTCTCTGCTGTGAGATCTCTCATCCAATTGACAGACAGGCAGCAGCCTCTTCCCTCTCCTCAGACCTTGACAAAATCACAAAACTTTGAATATGTCTTTCAATCCTGAGAAATCCCAATCAATCAATCAATCAAAATATATCTTTACCTATATATCTCTATCTCTTTCTCTCTTTCTCCAAAAAGGACTGTACCACAAACCCTTCCATCTCCTTTCTCAACCACACTGTTGGTGAGTCACTCAAACTCTTGGGTCTCACTCTCAGCCATGATCTCTCTTGAGCAAGCCACATTTCAAAATTGGCCTCCAAAGCCAGAAGCCGACTGGGCATCCTCTGTCATGTAAAGTCCTTCCTTGGCACACCTGAGCTCCTATCCACCTACAAGGCCTTCATCTGCAGCTTTATGGAGTTCTGCTCTCCCCTCTGGGTTGGCTCCCCTACCTCACATCTTGCTCAGCTTGACGCCATGGAAACCAAGACCTTCACTGTCATTGAAATCTCACTCAATGAAGCTGAGTTTATGGGCTAATCACTTCACTTTGGCCGACTTCTTCGCCTCATTTCTGGTCTTGAACCCTCTGCCCTCTCCATGCGTTGTCCCCTCCCCCGGTATCTACAAGATGCATGCAGTCCACCAGCAAACCCCTTCCTCATGAAACTGCCTAAATCAAGAAGCACTGCTCACCTCCACTCATTTATTCTTCTATTTTCCCACTTGTGGAACCACCTTCCATATTCTCTTCAATCTCATTCTTCCCTCCAGGTCTTCAAGACAGCTATTCACCACCATCTCACATCATCACCCATCCAAAATCATTACCTTTTCTACACCCATTAAACCACCCCGCACCCCTCCCAAAATTTTCGTTGTATAACCATATTGTCCAGCCTTTGCGTTCTCCCTTACCCCTCATCGTTATCTGCATCCCTTGTTGTCCATCTCCATCTACTTTCTCCCTCCACCCTGCTGTTGGTGTTTTCCCCTTTCTCTTGCTGTTCGCTTTGCTGTGTTGTATCCTGATTTTGGTCTATGTCATCACTCTTCCACAAGCCTAGAACACGTGTATATAGAAATAAAATAAAATAAAAACCCAGAGTTGCCGATCCAGATTTTGCCCTTGTTATGAGCTTATCAGGTCAACATACTGCTAATTTTTGTATTTCTGACCACATTAGGCTCGTTAATACATCCACATCAGACCCCCTAACTTGACGAGGCAGCAGGGCACAGATCGAGTCCAGTACTAGGTCCAATACTTGTGTAGACAAAATATTAAGCAAAGCAAAGTAGCTGCAAAGCTGAAAAGTTTCAAAGATATTCAAAACACACACACACACACACACACGTTTACGAGAAAGTAGAGAGAGAATGAACGATTTAATAAATTAGTGTAAAAACTGCAAAAAGAAGGTAAATTAATGCAGAGGCCAAAAAAGGAAAAAAGAAATGAAAAAAAAGACAGTAAAGTCAGGAAAAGAAAGTCAACTTGCCAACGGTTTTACACATAATTTGTACTTTCAAGAGGATTAAATCAACTCACATTGAGCTTCGTTCAACTCACATTGAGATTCATTGATACTGACTTCGAGAGATGGATGAAATCAACATATGGTTGAATGAGGTATGCTAACTGCCATTGAGAAGGAGAAGCTGACGTTTTAGGAGGTTAATGGCCAAAATGTCAGCTTTTTCTTGCTTCGTGGCAGTTAGCATACCTCATTCAATGCTGTGTTGTATATATATATATACAACAATATATGATATGGTGCCATATATACAGATTGACAGTATCCTTCATGAGCAAGACTAGTTCTAAGAGAGCCAGAAAAAGAAAACAAATGAGGAGAAAACTCATAAAACAAAGAAACAGGAAGATCATGAAATGTTGTGCACTTCATGTTCACCAAAACCTACAGCCACTGTGGGTGCACTACTTTTGTTGGAGGAAAGTTCACGGAAAACAGCCAAAAGCTGTTTTCATTAAATCAACACAAAGGCAAAAGCAGCATGAAAATGTGGAGGATTTCTCAGCAGGCACAGCTTTCTTTTGGCAACACATTAGAGGTTGAAAATAAACCTCCACAGCACCCCTCGCTGAGAAAGAACTGGCCAAGAAGCCATTCATCATGACAGCATTTGCGGATCATTCGCACAGAACCAATCAGTTCCACAGGAGCTGGAATGCAGATATTGAAAGTATCCATTCATCCTGTTTAAAGTTCACGAAAAAAAATTAGCAAATATTTATGTTCCCTTATTTGCAAATACACTCAGGGACAATCCAATGGCATTAAACAGTCCGACAAAGGACTGATATGGTGCCATTCAGCAAGCCACACTCCCTCAATATGTTGCGCAGTTTGCACAACTGAAGACTAAAAGGCATCCCAGTGGGTTAGTTCGCATTGGTTAAAATGGCCTATCTGAGTCATGCCAAGCTGCTGGGACTGCTGCTGTGCAAGATCAATAGGCTAGTGTTTTCAGCCCCCTGTACATGAGGCACAAGAAATGTTTTCTCATGCCACCAAATTGAACGTATGCAGCTTTATTGCTGCAAGTGCATTAAACCGCTGAGCTTCATTTTTCATATGTGAAGAGCATGCCGTTGCACCTTGTCACACAACAGCGAGCAGGCTAAGCCTCAATGAGGTTTTGATCAGTTTGCTTCAACCTCATGTCCCCGTTGTTTTCTCTTCAATCTCCTCTACTCCATCATTCACACGCATACCAAATCAATGTAAAGTGCTACACAGGAGAGAAGCCCATCATAGTGCTACATGACGCTCTGCAGAGTATTGGTGAATGTGAAGATTGCTAAAAGGCAGCATAAACTCAAACAGTAAAAAAGATGAAGACGTGGCCCAATACTTCAGCCTTTTTCTGGCTTTCATTGGTGGCTAGGCATGTTTATCCAATTTTAAAAGGGTGGGGCAACATAGATCTGGAACGGATGAACCGATCACATTTTTTTTCCTGGTAAAGTAAATATTAGCTACATCAGATACACCCACATCAAATGCACAAGTAAAACTGACGGCCAGTATACACCTTGTGGTGATTATGAGAGTGAAGATACAGGTAGTAATTATAATTAATAATTTTCATCTGAAAGAGATAATGATAACAAAGGCTACTTCTGTTATTGTTGATGCGATAGCAGCTTTACAAACATGGAACATCCATCTCATGGATGTCGAATCAAGCGAGTGGAAGCTGAGAACCGTTGAGACCTTATGTACCCCCAATCGGGCCAACGCCCCCCCCCACCTCCCAACCAAAAATAAATAAATAGAAATCATTCTCAAACTCCTCAGTGGTAGGTTTCTTCGCAAATGTTATCCCAACAAGCGCAAAATAACCAACATTATAACATATAAAAGAAACAGCAGCTCAAAATCAATGTAATTGTTGGACTTTTGAAAAAAAGGAATTGCCAAGAGAAGGCAGTCATTATCACTTTGAGAAGGCAATTCCCACACAGACCTCGTGGGAATGAAACAATTTGCCGCTGCCCAAACCAGCTCTTGTCAGGCCAAAAGCTCTATCTACAACTGGCGCACCAAGGTTCCTAACCTGCAGACCTTGAGTTGAACTGTCTCCTTAATCCCACCATTCTGCTGGCCTCTTAGCCATCCATTTGCGCTTGTGCTATTGCATGAAACAATCCTTTCACCACCTGATTTTCATGCACACTTGGCTGCTCCCAACGGGAAGGATAAAAAAAGGTGTAGTTTTTTTTCTAAAGCAGAATTGCAGGTTGTTATTCATTGGGAAAGCAAGGGTAAGGAGTGAATTTTCACAAACAAAGTTCTTAATTTACACCTTTCTTCGATCTTCTTCACACCACACCAAATGTCTGCCATTATAATCCGAAGATTGAATCTATTAGAGTGCCTCTGACTGCCACAATCAAACCTCTTACCCCACATTTCAAGACAGTTGGCTCATATGTGTGGCGTTAAAAACATTCTACGTACTCACAGCAGTCCAAGACATACACAAAAAGGTATACCGAGGCACATGCACATAATATAAATATATATATATATATATATATATATATATAATATATATATATATATATATATATATATATATATATATATACTACGATACCCATGCACATGCACGGATAGCAGTACAACATAGCTGGTAGCAGACGACAGACCGTACACGGGGAATGACAAAAATACGCATTGTGCAAAATGCAAGTGTACTATGGAACGCAAGACTTCCCAAACATTGTCGCATGTCCGCTAAGTGCCACAGCAATTTCATAGGGATCGTGTGACGGCGAGCAGTTTTTAGTGTGCAAGCTTGGTATTATAATAGAATATATATATATATATATAATATATAATATATATATATATATAATATATATATATATATATATATATATATGCATGGGAGATGTTAATTTATTTATATAATCCAAGCCACAAGGGTTTAGTTGATTAGGTGAGAGCCGATTGGCTATTCCTCCATTCACAGGTGAGAGATGTGGGTGAGTCTTTCTTTTTGTATATATATATATATAATATATATATATAATATAATATATATAATATATATATAATATATATATATTGACTGGTTTTGAGGTTTGCACATTGTACATGCTTGTGAGCCTCATTGGTATGCATTGCTGTCTGCGCTGTCACTGAAGATTCACCAACAAGTGATGAAACCAGTTCAGTAGCTGAGAGGGTGTGTAGCATTGGGATTCTCATGTGTGTACTATTTTTGAACGTCTTTATAGCTGTGGAGGAACTCTGGGAAGGGTTTGACACAGCATAGCACTTACCTTGTGTAGGCCTTCTTGGTTGCTTTACGCAGCAGTTTCGGCTAAAGGAGCATGGGAGGTGTTAATTTATTTTACTGTATATAATCATAGCCACCTGGGTTTAGTTGATTAGGTGTGAGCTGATTGGCAGAAAATTCACAGGTATTCCCTCCATTCGCAGGTGAGAGATGTGGGTGGGTCTTTATTATTATTATAATGTTTATATATATATATATATAATAGAATATATATATATATAATATATATATATATATATATATTATATATATATACCGGTATACATATATACATATATATGTATAATATATATATATAGTCGTATAGTCATGCACCACTTAACGACAGGGTTACGTTCTGAGAAATGAGTCGTTAAGTGATATCGTCATTATGCGAACATCATAGAGTGTACTTACACAAACCTAGATGGTATAGCCTACTACACACCTCAGCTATATGGTATAGCCCAGGGGTCAGGAACGTGTGGCTCGCGAGCCAGTGTGGCTCTTTTGATGATTGCATCTGGCTCGCAGATAAAATTGGAGTTTGAAACTTTGAAAGCCCAATATTTCTCGCGGAAGCTTTACTATAGTTTGAATGGTGTCGTGCTTCATTCACGTGCAAGGCTGAACTTGGCAGAAGGAGAGAAGAAAAAACGCCTCCGAATTGGCTGAAGCGGTTTTTGTTTCGTCCAGTCATGCGGCCGAGCGACTAGTTGATTTCGGTTCCTCCAATGACGTGCCGCCGCCGAGACGCGTAGCGGAATTCATCTCGACCAATCATGCGCCACCGCTGAGGCGACAGCATCCCAGAGTCGGCCGGCCGCGCCGCACCTCTCGAGTATATAAGCCCGTGCGCAGGCCAGCCAGACTCACTATTTGCCAAGCCTCAGTTGGGTCAACATCTCCCTCTCTCTCAATTGCTCAAAGCTAACCCTTCGACGAAGAAGATGGCGAAAAGAAAAAAAAGATGAGGAGTATCGTACATTTCAGGACGAATGGGCCGAAGAATTCGCCTTTGTGGAGAGAGCAGGTTCTGTGGTGTGTCTAATTTGCAATGACAAAATTGCATCGATGAAACGGTCGAATATAAAGCGCACTTCGACACACGCCATGCTACCTTTGCATCAAAATACCCTCGCGGAGACAGCAGAAAGAAAGCGTGCCAAGAGCTACTGAGCAGGTGCAAGCCAGCCAGCAGCAACTCCGCGTATGGACCCGGCAAGGTGACTAAATTCCGCTAGCTTTGCTGGATCTTTACAATAGTGAGGAACGGAAAACCATTCACAGATGGCGAGTATGCTAAAACGTTCATGCTGGATGTAGCCAATGAACTTTTTGATGATCTTACGAACAAAACAAGATAATCAAACGGATACAAGACATGCCTCTGTCGGCAAAACTGTTCATGATCGTACCATCATGATGGCAAACCAAGTGGAGGAAACGCAAGTGAAGGACATAAATACAGCCCCGTTCTTTTCCCTGGCTTTGGATGAGTCAACAGACATAAGCCATTTGTCGCAGTTCAGTGTGATTGCAAGATATGCTGCTGGTGATACACTGCGCGAAGAAAGTCTTGCTGTTCTGCCAATAAAAGGGTCCACAAGAGGTGAGTATTTATTGAAGTCTTTCATGGAGTTCGCTCAAGAAAAAAATCTACCTATGGATAAACTTATCTCAGTGTGTACTGATGGTGCTCCGCGTATGGGGGAAAAACAAAGGATTTGTGCGCTTCTCCGTGAACATGAAAATAGACCCATCCTAATTTCCATTGCATTCTACCCAGGAGGCACTTTGTGCTCAGATGTGTGATGGGCAGCTTGGCGAAGTGATGTCGCTGGTCATTCGGTGATCAACTTTATTGTTGCCCGAGCCTTAAATGGTCGCCAGTTTAAATCACTGCTGGATGAAATTGGAAATAACTATCACGGTCTGCTTTTGCACAGCAATGTGCATTGGTTGTCAAGAGGGAAGGTGCTTAGCCGTTTTGCGGCTTGCCTGAACGAAATCCGGACTTTCCTTGAAATGAAAGGATTGAGCATCCTGAGCTAGCCGAAACTGAGTGGCTCCTCAAGTTTTACTATCTCGTGGATATGACTGAACATCTGAACCACTCAACGTGAAAATGCAAGGCATTGGAAATACAGTGTTATCCCTTCAACAAGCCGTGTTTGTCTTTGAAAACAATCTGGAGCTCTTTATCATGGATCTTGAAACAGGTCGTTTACTACATTTTGAAAAACTGAGACAATTTAAAGATGCATGCACAGCAAGTGAGCCCACTCAAAACTTTGATCTCCACCAGTAGCTGGCTTCACATCCAGTCTCCTACAGTCATTCAAAGCACGCTTTGGAGAATTTCGTGAGCACACTCGTCTTTTTAAGTTCATCACCCATCCAAACGAGTGTTCACTGAACACAGCCGACCTGAGTTACATTCCTGTGTCTCCGTCAGAGATTTTGAAGCAGAAGTGGCTGACCTGAAGGCCTCAGACATGGTGGTGAATAAGTTCAAGTCACTGAATGAAGATTTGGAAAGAATCGCACGACAGAAAGCAGATTGGCGAGCAAGCACATGTGGACAGAAATGAAAAAACTTCAACCCGAAGACCAGGGATTATCAAAACTTGGAACGCGCTTCCTGTCACATACCACACACTGCAGCGTGTGAGTATTGCTGTATTGACCTTGTTTGGATCTACGTATGCATGTGAGCAGTCATTCTCACATCTTAAAAACATCAAGTCCAACCTACGATCACGTCTAACGGTGAAAGCCTCAACGCTTGCATGAAGCTTAACCTCACCAAGTACCAACCAGACTACAAAGCCATCAGCAAATCCATGCAGCACCAGAAGTCCCATTAATGGTGAGTATTATAACAACATTATTTAAAAGAATAAATTCAGAGGCTTATTATACTCACATTTAGTTGAATTCAGTCTTAAAATATATTATATGGCTCTCACTGAAATAGAATTCCAAAATTTTGCTTTCATGGCTCTCTGAGTCAAAAACGTTCCCGACCCCTGGTTAAGCCTATTGCTCCAAGGCTAAAAACCTGTACAGCATGTTACTGTACTGAATATTGTCGACCATTGTAACACAACGGTAAGTATTTGTGTATCTAAACATAGAAAAAGTACAGTAAAAATACGGTATAAAAGATAAAGATGGTACACCTGTATAGGCACTTCCCATGAATGGAGCTTGCAGACTGGAAGTTGTTCTGGGTGAATCAGTGAGTGAGTGTGAGTGAATGTGAATGGGTGAATCACTTAGGCTACACTAAATTTAGAAAAAATATATTTTTATTTCTTCTTGTAATAACCCTAACCCTAAAACACAAACACATTGTAAAGCTGTACATAAATATTTTCTTTTTTTTTTTACTTTTTAAACTTTTTTGTTAAAACTAAGACCTAAACACACATTAGCCTCCGTCTATACAAGTTCAGGATCATCAATATCACTGTCTTCCACCTTCAAATGTTGCCCCACTGTCCCACATCCAAGATAGACGGAAGACACGTTAGTTTACCTTTGTGCTGTTCATGACGACCATGTGTGTTGTTAGCGGCTGCTTACAATTTCCTCTCGCATCGATTATTATAGAAAGGTGAATAAATAGCGTTTGGATTTTATAAATACAAAATACATAATCATTGCATGGATGTTATAATTTACAAATGCAGAAACGAGCACCTGTCAGTTGTGTGATATATTTTTGAAACAGTGCGAATGTTTAACAACATAAAAAACTTTACTGAAAACTAATTTGTGTTTTAATTTCTGCTGTAACAACAACGATTTATTCGCGGAATTTTTAATGCAAAGGTAATTTCCTTGCTAGAAGATAAACGTGCCAAAAACGGTCAAATGGGAGAAAATAGGAGTGTTTTAGTATTTTAGGTCAACATTGGGTCAGTTTGAACGCTGATTTTCTTGAATCCCGATTTAGCGTGATCCCGCATTATTCGTGATGACATTTTATGGACTCAACGATCACGTTATAACGCGGCCACACTGTAGTTGTTTATTATCATTATCAAGTATCATGTACTGTACATAATTGTATGTGCTTTACTGCACTTTATACAAACTGGCAGCGCTACGACGGCTACGACATCACCAGACGATAGGAAATTTTCAGCTGCATTATAATCTTATGGGACTACCGTCGTATATGCGGTCCGTCGTTGACCGAAACGTCGTAATGCGGCACATGACTGGATTATATACATATATATATATAGATGCATTTCAATAAAATGGACATTATCAAAGCTTTTCGACTTTCACTCCTCGGAATAAAACCACAAAACAGAGAAGAAGCACCAAACTCTCATTTATAATACAATGTAATTCCTCAACGTTGATTGGTTGAGAGAAAGAAAGGACAGGATTACCTGATTGGTGGAACTACAGAGCATCATTAATAATCAGTAGGCGGAAATTAAATGGAAATGACCATCATGAATAATGAATAGTCGGAGTTGAATCACCAAGAACCAGCCGAAACATAATGCTAATTAGCTGAGGGATAGTGGAGGGAGGTGGTTTCATGATGACTCAACGTTGACTGTGGTACAGTTGTCCACAGTCAAGCCATTGTAGTCAAAAATAGATACAAGGTTCAGACAAATTATTTCTGTCTATAAAGACTAGGAATGGTTGACCTGATGAATGTGGCCTCCATTGCACGAAGTGAGCTAAACGGCGTCCTCTACTCAGGATTTAAAACCTGCCAATATGATATTGCTCTGTACACTGAGGATTATTCAGGAAATGGTAACCAATTGCAGAGGCAGAGGGAATAGTTGTCATACTATGTACATCATTACAAGCCCAAGTTGGTTGTCTCTGTTCGGTTAACTGACTCTGTCTGAACCCAAAGGGACATGTTGTTCAATGCGATCCTTCAATCTCAAATATGTTTCGGCCCATGTACCCAGCATCACACTGGCACTGAAATTCGTTCATAATCTTATTTATATGAGACGCGGGCAGAACGACTTTTTGGACTGACGGAAGCAACCGACCGGCGGGTGGTGAAAATCACTCGTGTTGAACCACATAGTAACAATTGGACACTGTCTGTTTGATCTGGTTTTCAAACCATTTAGACACTTTGCCTTTCCAAGGTAGACGTAGGTATATGGGACATTTACCAGGTCCGATTATAGGATCTCTTGGTGGGTTCAGGAATTTGTATATATCTATACTAATAAAAAGCAACGATTTACTCTCGTGAATAATTAAAGTACATAATTTAAATATTATGTAGGATTTGAGAATCGGATCTGATGGACAAAATAAGTGTTTGAAATCTGGAGTGAAATCCAAAAATTTAACAAAATAGTGATTTTTATAACTCCGTGTATTTATTTAAGCGAAGCGTTAAACTTAACTTTTTCTACTGTTTCGGACCATATATTTGAGCGAAGAAAAGATTATGGAATGTACAGAAAGTGTAAATTAATTGAGTGAAACGCCGTGCTTCATAACCTGCTTTTGCAATCCATGATGGCACAGGCCACAGGGATCCTTTTTTTGGCAATGACATACAAGTTTGCTCTTTCCATTTTGGGTGATTTGCTTATCATGGACCTTTTCACTGCTCTCGCGACTGAATATTGTTAATGGATGTGCTACACCTACACCAGTGCTAAGTATCTCTGTGCATCAAACATCAGTTTGGCAGACATCTAATCCTAACGTCACTGGAACTCTAGGCTATGCAAAAGATTTGTACACAGAGTGACAAAAAGGCCCGATGTGGTGCCAATCCAGCAGAAGCTTCACCGTTTACCTTTTGCTCTCCGTGATGCTGTCGCAAGAAGTGAAAACACTTGAAGAAGCGGTATCATTGAGAGAATTGACTCTTCCGAATGGGTTCACCTTTTGGCGTGACACATAAGAAAACAGGAGGTACACGACTGTGCGTGGATCTTCGTGAACCCAATAAGCGGATCGTAATGATAGTCATCCACTCCCACATATTGAGGAGGTATTCGCAGAACTTCAGGAGCGAGAATGTTTTCTACTCTTGATCTTCAGAGTGTATATCATCAAGTGCCCTTGCATGAGGAAAGCGAGACCTTACGGCTTTCACAACACACGAGGACTTTTCCGTTTTTGCCGTGTTCCTTATGGTCTTGCTTCTGCTCCAATGCATTCCAGCGAATGTCACAGATTTATCTGGCCAGGAGGCGATCCAGTGTTACCTGGATGACATAATTGTGTATGCTTCGTCTCCTGAGAAACACGAGGAATGTCTTCAAGCTGTTTTTGAATCGTATTGATCAAGCAGGCTTAAAACTGCATAATGACAAATGTCATTTCAGGAAATTTGAACTTTCTTTTCTTGTCACGTGATCTCAGAAAAGGGCATGAGCCCAAACACCAAAGAAGTGGTGCAGTAACACAAGCACCATCCTCAAAGGATGCATCTGCTCTGCGTTGTTTTCTGGACTTGACTTCTTGGCACTCCAAATTCATCCAAATTATGCAACAGTCGTGGAGCCACTTCGTGCCTTACTGCGCAAGGATGCTGGCGTCTTCTGAACTGAGGCTGCGCACACTCTGATTATGGACTTGGAGCAGTGCTCACTCAACTTCATGAGGACTCTGCAGAGGAAACAGTAGCATTTGCCTCACGAACGCTCACAGAATGTGAAACGCAAATACTCTCAGTAGAGAAGGAAGCAAGGGGCAAGTGAGAAATGGCTACTTACCTCTGTGGGTTGGAAATTTATCCTGCTTACAGACCAGAGTCCACTGACCACACGACTGTCTTCGAAAGGTCTTGGTCGAGCGGAATGAGAATGCACGTTTGTCTGCACGCTTACGTCGTTTAACTACAAAATTGTGCACTAACCTGGCCATCAAAAATGTGACTGCAGACTGTTTATCGCAGTTACACTCCCCATGACAGAGCTTTACCACAAACTGGATGTAGAAATGTGGCTTTAGTGTCCGGTGACTGCGCTGCTGTACCTGTGAACAATTCAAGGAAACTAGCAATCGATGCCCTATTCTACAGAGGATGGCCTTGCAATGTGAAGGGCATTGACCCAAATGTACTTCCCTACTTTCGCATTCGGAATGAACTGGCTGTATAAGAGGATTTACTTGATTTGGGGCCACTCACCTGTGATAGTGCCGACAGACCTTCAACCCAAGTTAATCCAGCTTGCCCATGATATGCATCAGGGTATTGTCAGGACTAAACAATGTGCGTGACCTCTACTGGGGCCAGGGATGGACTCCCAAGTGGAAGTTGCCATCAAGTCGTGCATTACTTGACAAATGCAAGATATAACAGCTGTCACTCGGGCTCCACCCTTGCAACCGATACACTCCCTAATGCTGCTTGGGAAAATATTCTCATCAATATAGTGGGACCACTTGATAATGGCCAAATGGACTGTCACTATGCTATTACCTTTAATTACTTCAGCAAATGGCAGAAGTAGCCTTTACGTCCAAGTAACATTCTGCTACAGTTATCAAGTTCCTGATTACACTATTCAGTCATGAAGGAAATCCATGGGAACTTATTCTGACAATGGATCTCAGTTTGTTTCAACTGAGTTTGAAACATTCCTGCAGGAAAGAAACATCAAACATTGCCGTAGTTCTATCTATTCCCACGTGCCAACGAGGAGATAGAACGATTCAACAGAGTGTTTAAGGACTGTTTACATCCTGCAAATCTCGAAGGAGGGAAGCCCTGGAAATCATTTGTACCCAACTTCTTGCAAACGTATCGAACTACAAGACATGCAACAACTCATCAGACCCCTGCTGAACTTCTACATGGATGTACATTGCACACCAAGTTGCACATCGACACCATCACATCAAGTACCTGCTGCAAGACTCGAGGATGTGAGATGCTGTGTTCAACATTAACAAGAGAAGTCTAAACGATACACAGACAAGCGTCAGGAAGCGAAACCTTCCACCTTCCAATGTGTTCTTTGGTGCGAGTTCGGAAACCTGGACTTCACCAGAAAGGACAAAACAAGTTTACCCACACCCCTCAAGATCAGTCAGCGGAGCGGTCCTGCTACCTACAGACTCTCTGATGGGAAAGTGTGGAATGAAATTCATCTCACACCTGCAATTGAGACCTCAAATGGACTTGCTGCTGGAAGTACGACAGGTTCTGAGGACTAAAGGCACATCACCCTGTCCAACAAATGCCTCCACAAGTTTTTACCCCAGGTGTCTTCATGGGAGAGATATCGTCGAGCCCCTGAATGGACCAAGGACTTGTTTCATGTGACATGTCATATTGCATGACATGCTTACTATTTAGGTTGGGTTTTTCATTACTAGTTGTTATTTTCATGAAAAAAAGGAATATGTGGTATTGAGAGTGACATTAATATTAATGAATGCATGACATATACATGCTGACTATGTTCTTTGTTATTTTTTATTATTAGTTGTTATTTTCATGTAAAAAGGAATATGTGGTATTGGGAGTTACATTAATATTAAGAATGCATGATAACCGGAACTGTGAGAGGTGGAAACTGAGTGACATCAGCAGGCTGTCGTGTGTTGGAGCAGGAGACGCGATTGAAAGCAGTTGAGCGAAAGATCCTTCATGTGGCTGTGTTTGCTACACAACAATTACAAAATATTCATAAAATATACTATTATGTTCCGTCCAATATATATAACCAGTCGGTAGTTCTGCAAGCGAAGAGGAACTTTTTTTTGTCTGCAAGTGAAGTTTTGTTTTTTTTGCTTTACAGCATTTTTTGCGTGCTTTCATGACAAAATATTCATATAAATATACCAATCGTTACTCCAATATATTAATAGTTGGTAGTATCTGCAAGTTAAGAGGTACGTAGACAGCACACATGGACGTGGTAGAAATAGCAACAAATGACTCTCCGTGGGGTGTGTGCATACCTGTTCTTGGTTACGTGTGTGCGGGTTTCGCTGGCGCGCAATCTGAACTCAAACTCGGGTCCATGGTGCGTGGAACTGTGGAGGAGGTTATGCAACTGTCTCGCGAACCATGTACTTCTGCAGCGCCGAAGCCTCGTAGGGAGTGGACGAGCTGCGGCATCGAAGCCAGGCGGGACGTGCCACCGTGCAGTGCGGGTGTGGGGAAATCCGTGCACGTGTGTGAGTGAAAGGTTGAGTATATCGCCGTGCGCGTGCACGTTTATTATGGAATCTTTAAGGAGGGTGGAGGAATGTGAGGGGGGGGGGGAGTCTGCATGCAGGCAGGCCTTTACAAAATAGCATTCGTTTTGATTTTTTATTCTACCTCCCAGTTTTATATATAATACGGTGGTTAGAAGAAACACCTCCTGATTGGACACGGTTTATCACCCCGGTAATGTCCTGGTACACTGCCTTCCTATTCCTTCCCCTCAAACTGCTTTCCAATGCCATTCCCTCATGCTGCCTTCCATTCCCTCCCTCACACTTCTTTCCCATTCCCTCCCTCACACTTCCTTCCCATTCCTCTCCTCATGCTGCCTCCTCATTCCTCCCATCACGCAGCCTTCCCATCCCTCCCTCACGCAGCCTTCGCATTCCCCCCTCACGCAGCCTTCCATTCCTCCCCTTACGCAGCCTTCCCAATCCCCCCTCCACGCAGCCTTCCCAATTCCTCCTCTCACGCAGCCTTCCCGATCCCTCCTCCACGCAGCTTCCCAATCCCTCCTTCACGCAGCTTCCCAATCCCTCTCTCACGCAGCCTTCCCAATCCCTCCTCTCACGCAGCCTTCCCAATCCTCCTCTCACGCAGCCTTCCAATCCCTCCTCTCACGCAGCCTCCCCAATCCCTCTCTCACGCAGCCTTCCCATTCCCTCCCCTCACGCAGCCTTCCAATCCTCCCTCACGCAGCCTTCGAATCCCTCCCTCACGCAGCCTTCCCAATCCTCCCTCACGCAGCCTTCCCATTCCCTCCCCTCACGCAGCTTCCCATTCCCTCCCCTTACTCAGCCTTCCCAATCCCTCCTCTCACGCAGCCTTCCCATTCCCTCCCTCATGCAGCCTTCCCATTCCCTCCCTACGCAGCCTCCCAATTCCCCTCCCTCACGCAGCCTCCATTCCCTCCCCTTACAGCCTTCCCAATCCCTCCTCTCACGCAGCCTTCCCATTCCCTCCCCTTACGCAGCCTTCCATTCCTCCCCTTACCAGCCTTCCATTTCCTCCCTACGCAGCCTTCCATTCTCCCCTCAGCAGCCTTCCATTCTCCCTAGCGTCCCATCCTCCCTCTCACGCAGCCTTCCCAATCCCTCCTCTCACGCAGCCTTCCCATTCCCTCCCCTCACGCAGCTTCCCATTCCTTCCCCTTAGCAGCCTTCCAATCTCTCCTCTCATCACGCAGCCTTCCCATTCCCTCCCCTCACGCAGCCTTCCCATTCCTCTCCTCACGCAGCCTTCCCATTCCCTCCCCTTACGCAGCTTCCCAATCCCTCCTTCTCACGCCCTTCCCATTACCTCCCTTACGCCACCTTCCATCCCTCCTCTCACGCAGCCTTCCCAATCCATTCCTCTCACGCAGCCTTCCAATCCCTCCTCTCACAGCAGCCTTCCCAATCCCTCCTCTCACGCAGCCTTCCCAATCCTCCTCTCACGCAGCCTTCCATTCCCTCCCCTCAAGCAGCCTTCCCATTCCTCCCCTACGCAGCTTCCCAATCCCTCCTTCACGCAGCTTCCCATTCCCTCCCCTCACGCAGCCTTCCCATACCCTCCCCTCACGCAGCCTTCCCATTCCTCCCCTTACGCAGCCTTCCCAACCCTCCTCTCACGCACTTCCATTACCTCCCTACGCAGCCTTCCAATCCCTCCCTCTCAAGCAGCCTTCCACATCCTTCCTCTCACGCAGCCTTCCCAATCCCTCTCCCACGCAGCCTTCCCAATCCCTCCTCTCACGCAGCCTTCCCATTCCCTCCCCTCACGCAGCCTTCCCATTCCCTCCCCTTACGCAGCCTTCCCAATTCCTCTCCTCAGCAGCCTTCCCAATCTCCTCCTCACGCAGCCTTCCATTCCCTCCCCTTACGCAGCCTTCCCAATCCCTCCTCTCACGCCAGCCTTCCCATTCCTCCCTCACGCAGCCTTCCCATTCCTCCCCTCACGCAGCCTTCCCATTCCCTCCCCCCCCCCCCCACCCAACCCATGCTACCTTCCCATATTGTTAAAACCTGGCATAGAGATAAAGAATGATGGCCTACATATGCATATCATTTGTTTTTGAGATCAGATTCAAGATGGTTGACTGGTGGCCATTTTCTTACTTAAATGTGTCCCCAACCATTTCTCAGACATTCATGGTCCGATTTTGTTCAAACTTGGCAGAAGCACACTACATGATAGCATCCAGGCGTACTTCACTTTATTTTGTGATCTGATCAAAGATGGCCGACTGGTAGACTGGTGGCCATTTTGGATGTAAAAAAACCCCTGGTTTTGAACACCTCAACCATTTCTCAGACATGCACTTACCGATGTTGTTCAATCTTGGCACACAGATAATGAGTGACGACTTACATATGCACGTCATTCTTTTTCGACTTCAGATCCAAGATGGCCAACTAGTGGCCATTTTAGCTGTAAAAAAAACTCGATGTTGAAAACGTCCCCACCCGTTTCTCGGACAGGCATTGACCGGTTGTTCAAACTTGGCAGACAGATAAAGAATGATGGCTTACATATGCATCTCATTTGTTTTCGAGAACAGATTCAAGATGGTCGACTGGCGGCCAATTTCTTACCTAAATGTGTCCCCACCCATTTCTCAGACATGCATGGTCCGGTTTTGTTCAAACGTGGCACATGCACAGTACATGATAGCATTCACGTGCACTTCACTTTATCTTGTGATCTGATCAAAGTTGGCCGACTGGTAGACAGACTGATGGCTATTTTAGTTGTACACAAATATCGGCGAGCCCTTTAACTCCGTACAGCAAAATTACAAAAACAATGGGGGCCATGCCATTTTATGTCTTTTTTACTTGTTTGATATAATGGAATACCACAAGGTTAATCTACAACCATAACAGGAAGTCAGGAAATTCAGTGTTCTTGTTCATGCTATAATCACCTAACAACTGCTCTTTATGTCACTTGTTAAGAAACTATATTTGGCCAACAGAGGGCTTGGTAAATGCATTTTGTATATCCCACCCATTCACCTATTCCATATAAACACAGTTGAAGTGTATGAAAATCATACATAAAAGACTCCACAAATCTGAAATCAAACACGGTCATTCAACATTCCTCAACGGATTATTCCAAAGGGATGGTTGCACATCTACTGCTTTGCACATGTGCATACATACACAAACACCATATAGGGGCAGCTGGTTAGCTTACAATAACACCTGTTAATTCAATGAGAAACAGCACAACTACAACCCATAAAAAAAAAACAGCACACCAAAAGAAATGAAACCCCTCCACGGTCTCCTCATCACCTCCTATTGGTATTATTACACCAGTGATGCCTGACAATCCACATGTTGCATGGGTGAGCACGCTTTATTGGACAGGCAATGCCATCACCTGTGAAATTATGAATTCCTGTCATACTTACTCAGGCATCGGTCACCGGCTTGCTGGTAGCCAGGACCACAGGAGCAGTTTCCAATGAGCACGAGCCACTCGCCATCAGCACTGCAGAACATCCGAGGAGAGTCCTGCTCAACAGCATGATCAATGCATGAACCGGCCACCTCTACCAGTGGTGAAGACTCACCACCCGTCACCGTTGCTGGAAACTCAGCAAGCCCCTGGTGTAAAGGATGAGGATAGCACAGTAAAGCAGTGCAACATTATTATATAATATATAACGGTATATTGCATGGTGACATAAAAGGACAAGCATAAGTGAGAGTGAATATAATTGAAGCCCAAATGTTGAAATGGATTTCGTTCCCACTTATACATCAAAAATGTATGGATAGTTCGTGGTACGAGTCTTCAAGGAGCCTCAAAAATGTATGGATTTTTTTTTTTTGTAAGATACAAAAAACAGTGCGGATGGTTGAAAAAAAATAAAAGGGTTCCAGCAACCGTTTTTCATGTCAGAAATACGACTGGTGTGAAGTAAACAGGTGATATAAACAGAGTAGGCTGTTTACCCACCCTAATGGTGGGGATAGAAGGCCATTTTGGAGTGGAGAACATCCTTGCTGAAACTCAATAACTTACTCGAGTGATGCAGCCATAATTTTAGTGTCTAAAGTTGTGCGCCACACATATGGGGACATGATAAAGTGTATATATACTGAAACGCAAAATAAACTTACCACCTTTTAAACCTTCAAATATCAACAACAACACTGCGTGTAGTAAATGTGTGAACTTATTTGTGGACAATAGTTCTCTCACTGTCAGAACAAAACGGTCACGGATGGTCACTTGAACCTTCAATGGTCACTTCATAGCACAGCTGTTGAACAGCCGATTTGACTGTCAGTGATTAGCCAAGGGGTACGGGATGATTTTAATGAGCTGCACGTGATGTCTTGATATTGGTTTAAAAAGGCCAGTGCAAAATGGGCATTTCAATCAACATGCCACGATTGTCAAGGATCAACGGCAATGTGCCGTGGGCATACTGCAAGGCGGATTGAGCTACCGTGAGGTGGAACGTCGCCTTGGCTGTTCACACCAGACGATATCGGCCCTGGTGGACAGAGACACCTCCACAACTCTGCAGATGACAGACCTCGATCAGGGAGGCCAAGAGTCACCACTGCAAGGCAGGACAGGCAGATGGTCCTAAGTCAGATGGCTTCAGACATTGAGGACTAGTGGACAGAATCCAGCAGCAATCCATCCAAAGACTGGTAGGCAGTATGCGCCGATGATGCACTGCCTATATCCAAAACAATGGTGGCCACACACGCTATTGAAAGGGACTGACATTGCACCCTGTGTGTTCTGTACTGTAGAACAAACTTATGAGATGGTGTGTCTTGGTCAAAAACTTGACATGTCATCAATAAAATGCCAATGTTTCAATTAGCAATTGTTGGTTTGTTTTATTTTGAACTGTTACAATTTGATTACTTTAAACAAGTGGTAAGTTTCTTTTGCATTTCAGTATATATTTATATATATATATATATATATAATATATATGAACAGTGCAGATGATGAATAAATAAATATAGATACTATATATATTGTACAAATAAATATATTACATACATAAATGTACAAATAATATGTACATATATATAAATGAATTAATAATATATATACATATAAATATGTATATACATATAAATAAATATATATACATATATAGTACAAAATAATATATATGTATATATATATACATGCCAAATAATAAATATATAAATATATATGTACAAATAATTATATATTATCATATATAGTACAAATAATAATAATAAATAATTATACATATATATGTAAAAATGAATATATACATATATATATATAGTTAGAAATATATATAACATATATATATATATGTAAAAATAAAATAATAGATATATTGTTGGGCGGGGTCGGTTGAGAAGACCACTAGGTGGGGGAAGCTATCTCGGCTCACCAGACCTCAAATGTAGCGTCGCACACGGATAGTTCTGGGCGCGCGGGTCACTTAACCGACCGTGGACGCCAATAGCTCAACGCGTGACCTAGGGTCCTCCCGTCTATGGGTTAATCAGGTTACTATTAAGCACGTGATTTAATTACCGGGAACACGCCCGGGTACGCCTTGTCGCGACCGGAATCAACCCGGACGACATCACTTTACCGATCGGATGCAGCCGAGCCACTGCAAGGCTAAAAGGAACGGATCGTTGGGAATAAAGTCCGGCTAAACTAGGATTCGGACTGCTGGATCATTGGAATAAAAGCAAAACGAGCAGGGAAAATTTCTAATAATCATTTATGAACAATGGGCGAGGAATGGTATGTGGTATGATCAAGATTTGTTGGGGTGTGTTGTGCAGAGATAGGGGAGAGAGGTGTGGTGCAGCAAATAACAAGCAACTTACAAAAGGGGATACAGAGCAGACTTAACGCTGAGAATAATAACAATAATAATGATAACAATAACGACCTTTCTGCAATCGTTACTTAAGCAGACAGGCGCAGTCACACACCAGCACGCACGAGCACGCCCTGCGCGCGCACGCACCACACCCACACAACACCACACACACACACACACCACACACACACACACACACACCAAAACCGATGAAGAGGGAGTATTGCACAAGAAGGGAGGGGAGTTGAGCGCTACGATCTCTGTACCTTTGTTCTTGATTGCACGACGCGCCACAATACGTTTCGGGGGGGGGGATGCTCCGTGGTGCGGTACCGACAGCTAGCACGTCGTCTCTGCTCTGGCTTCAGCAGCGCGTGTGAGAACCGTGTTCATGAAGGAGGGGTTTGAGTGGAGAAGGGGCAGAGTCCAGGCAGCAGGAGGCGGGTCGTGACGATGTCGATGAGGGTGAGGCAGAGCGAGAAGAGAGAAAGTCCAGGCAGCAGGAGCGGGTCGTGGCGATGTCAACGAGGCGAGGCCAGAGCGAGAGAACGAAAGAAGATAAAAGAGAGCGAGAAAGGCGAGGGACGCTCACATTTTTAGGATCTGCAGCGCGGGGGAGGGACCCCGAAGCGAAACATCATCACTGAATCGGTGCTCCGATTGGCCCTGACCCCTCACGTGGCCGCTAACTTGGCTGGAAACGCCTCACTTCGTTTCGCGCAAGGTCATCCCAGACAGCGAACATATTTGCTCCGACCCCACGACATGACACAAATCGCCCACACCGAAATTGGTGTGCGAATCGTCCCGCAAAAACCCCCCGGCCATGCCCTGGCGACCGGCCGAGGGTCCTGCATGCCTGTTCGGGCGTCCGACCAGCACCGATCAACGCACCCGCTCCACGCGCGCCAACACGGCCTGCACTGCACAACACTCCCCGGCACGACCGCAGCCACGCTGGCCGTAGAGAAGAGAAGACGCTCACCATCCGCGGGGAATCCGCTGCTGCCAGCGAGGGCCGAAGGTACATGTTATGGATAAATCCATGCATGTTTCGTGAGCGGCGTACGTGTCTGCCTTCGAGCACATTCCATACAGTGCGCGCGGTTCGGCCATTACGCATGTGGCCAGCGCTCACGTTCGCACGACTCTGCTAACGTGTGCGCAGGGCGAACACTGATATGGGTCAAATATTTGGTTGAAAAGGAACGCGCCGCTTCTTACTTCGCACACTCGTATCCCACCCAACGTGGCGTGGAGTCGCCTTTATCGGCCTCCGTATGCGTTTCGTGCAGCGTGGGCGTCGTGCTGGCTGTGTTTCCTGTGTTGTGAAAAACACCATTCGTGCAGCCTCTTAAGAGATATTCATTCGTATGCCTCTTTAATGCAACCGGCAATCTTCCCCAGATCATCGGAGGCTCGAGTCGGTAATCCCGCACTGCTAACGCACTGTATGACTCGCTGCACACGTTGGGTTTAGGGCTCGCTTGGGAACGAGGGCTCTGCGCCGTTAATGCCCATGCGTTATCGTTTCCTTGCAGCGGCGCCACACGCGCTGGCCTCCATGAGGGCCCACCTCACAGCGAAGGCGCATGTGGCTCAGATTTACCTCAGGAATAACAGAAGAGTAGACAAGAAACGAAATGAAGAAAAAAATGATGTAAGCAAACCTAGCTATGAGATCATCGCAACGTACGCCCCTGTTATCCCCTGGACAAAAGGAAAGGGACTATCTACATGTATATTCATGGAATAACTGTCTTGGGACCACTGTCTGTTGGATGTTTGCGGTTCCGAGAAACGCAACAATATATATATATATATATATATATATATATATATATATATATATATATATATATATATATATATATATATATATATATATATATATACGAGGTGTGTTCAAAAAGTATCCAACCTTTGTTCATAAAAAATATCGTATCCAGATACAACAAACTTACACTAATCTCCTTCAAAGTAGTCCCTTTGGGCTGCCACACACTTCTCCCAACAGTTCTGCCACTGTCGGAAGCAGCGCTGGAACGCCTCTTTTGGGATGGTGCGCAGCTGGTCCGTCGCATTCCGCATGATGTCTTCTCTGGACTGAAATCTGTCCCTTTCAGGGGCATTTTCAGCTTGGGGAAAGCCAGAAGTCAGAAGAAAAAGCCAGAAGCCAGAAGAAAAGCCAGAAGAAGACGGAGCCATGTCGGGAGAGTAGGTAGCCTGACGAAGCACAGGTGTGTTGTGTTTGGCCAGGAAACTCTGTATCAAATGTGAAGAATGGGCGGGTGCGTTATCGTGATGGAGCTGCCAATTGACTGCTGCCCACAGGTCTGGCCGTTTGCGTCGCACAGCGTCACGAAGGCGACGCAGTACCTCTTGGTAGTATCCTGCATCAGCAGGGTCCTCACTTGGTCAATGACGATCTCATTTCGGGATGTTGAGGGCCTACCAGAACGTGCTTCACTTTCCACTGATGTGCGACCATCTTTGAAGCAGTTTACCACTCTTTTATCTGTGTGGTGCCTATTGCTTTGTTCCCGAAGGCCTGTTGAATCTTGCGGATCGTTTCCACTTGGGAATCGCCAAGCTTCACACAAAATTTGATGCAGTAGCGTTGTTCAAGTTTTTCCGTCATTTTGTCAAAAACAAAAATCCGACGGTGCTCACTTACACTTCCTCACTTATCAGCGGTCTGTCGGCGACTGACAGCTTCTGCAGGCGGGAAAATATTCACGCATATGAATTAGGATCGCCTACATACGTGCACCAAACCACGCCTCCCTAGCTTCATTTGTTTACGCACAAAAAATTAAGGTTGGTTACTTTTTGAACACACCTCGTTATATATATATATATATATATATATATATATATATATATATATATATATATATATATATATATATATATATTAATACAGTTAAATATATATATATATATATTGTCGCAGGGGTGGCCGGCCCAGGTTAACCCCCCGATCCAAGTTGTGGTATTCCTGGTGTTGGCTTAGTGGTTAGGGTGGTGAGCTTTGGATCCAAGGGTCCTGATTTCAAATCCAGCTCAGCTGTTGAATCAATACCAGGTGGGATTAACTCTTCCTGTTATCCTTGCGACGTTGGCAAAATGAGTGCCAGCATGCTGGTATACTGTGTCGGAGTGGCGACCCGTCCA
>CM068955.1:137740950-137758505 GCA_035128595.1 Eptatretus atami | reverse complement strand
AACAATATTTTCAGTGTGTTTAATGGCAATTGTTCAAAAGGCTTGGACAATCTCATCATCAGAACAGGTCTTTCTGTCGTCATCTGATGAGGTTATGCCTTTGTTCCACTTAAATAACCTGTCTGTCATTATGAGAGAAACATTGATCTTATCAGCACTATTTCTCCTGCAAACCTTGTGATTGCTCCAGCTATAGCGCATCCCCTCCCACAGTAGGAAAAACTTGTAACCATGTGGCACACAATGGTCTGCGCTCTTGAGAAGAGGATGGTGACATCATTCAATACGAGATAGTTATTGAAACTGCTTTTCCGAGTGAATGACTTCCACCGGCAGAACCAAGATGGCAGGTTGTTACACGAGGCAGAATATGCCACAACTGAGAGAACTGAGACAAAGAACAGAGAAAGCAGACTCCACATGCCAAGGAGAGAACAAAGACTCCATTAGGCCATTACTGTCTCAAAAGCAGCCTTTATGCTTCGAACGTGTTTGTTTGCTTGTTTAATAATAATTTGTTTGTTTGATAATTTATTTGTTTACCTGCTGATTTATACTTCCCATCAACTGCAAGATCCATGCACCTGCAATGTGTTTGAACACATATGAACAGACCAAGAACCCCGCCAGGGTATAGATCGTAAAAAAAACACAATGGGTCGAACACTCATGCTGTGATTACACATTTTTGCTTCGCCTAATATTCCCAACCCCATGAGGTTGCTTTATCGCATTCAGCAAGAAACTGCATGGAGAGCTCGCAACAAGGCCAGGCAAAGAGACTGGGAATTTAAAAAAAAAATTCTTATAGCAATTTCAAACTCTGCATTATCAATTTAGCAGATTGAAGTCAATCCAAATCTTTACAGATGCTGCGATTCATCCACAACATGCCCTTGAGAAACAACAGCACAAGATCTATCTCATATCGTGATGTTGAGTAAAAGTGGCTGAGAAGAATCAGAAGCTCAAACACTCAAATTCCAGCAGCATAAAAAAAAACATTACATCATTTTTCCACGTACAAAGCACTCGTTACTGATTTCAGTGGGTTTTTTTGCCTTCTGTTATATTCACATTCCATATTTTACAGCAAGCAAAACAAACCTGGAGCATTTCCCTGAAGGTACTATTTTGAGATTCATCAGCCAAAAGAGATTCAAAATATCTGAAGCATTCTCAAGGTCCTTCTGCTGCAATACATAATACTCAAGGTTGTGGTCTGCAAGACACACCCATTAAGTGGCAAACACCTGCTCAGAGCCCTGCACATAAGACATTGCAGCTTCACTTCAATAAGGACTGCAAGAGTTTTTGTTGGCACTATTTGTGGCCTCCGTTCTCACTCGCATACTCAATACAGTACGTTAAACAGCATCTCAAATTTCACATCTTTCATCGCTTCCAATTTCAGTATGTTTCATGAGTCTCATCAATGTTCTCACATACTTTGATTCAACATTGTAATCAAAAGAACAAACTTTTCCTAAAATAATTTGGTAATCATGAGAGAAATATAACTCAATATGTCTGGAATATGGGAAAGAGTGGCTCTGTCAACACCTCAGGATCCATCTCCGGAGTTAACACATCATTTCATCGATTGGTATTGCACCAAAAGGTAAGTTTTAAGACTGCAATATATTGGTGGCAGGGCAATTATGTTTGGCAGGAATGTTGTCCAAGGTTCATAGTGAAAATCGTTAAGTTGCACAAAATCCCAATTAGAGGTCATTGTCTTTGGTAATTTTTGGATTTTTCTCTCTTCTCTCTTCTCTCTTCTCTCTCTCTCTCTCTCTCTCTGGTATCTGGTCTCTCTATCTTCTCTCGCTCTCTGATCAATTTCTCTCTGATCTCCGTCTCTTTATTATGATATTTGGACATAACTAATGTCGCTGACCAACTCTGCAGAGAGGCTCCAGAATTGCATGAAAGGTCAAAACCTTGATGACAGACATTTCTCAGCTGAGGATTTGGATGGGCATTGAATGAGACAGTCATGAATTACGTCATCGCGTTATTAATGTACTTCTCGATATTTGTCACCTCAACTCACACTTACGTCGTTTTAAAAGCCATATCTTTTATTACCGAGCGTTTTCAGAACTTACAACACTGATAAAGACACTGGAATACATCACTAAAGTACCAAATCAGGAGATTGCTAAATCACCAAAAGAACTACTATACTTTGCTTTGCACATAAACAAATATCCTGTCCTGTAGATAGGCTAAGAGGCGTTGTAAAATTGTTACCTTAGAAGTTAAATTAGATGTTATTCGTCGAATATATGCTGGCATTACTGGATTGCAGGGTTATTAAGTTTGCCTGTGATCAATAAATACTCCCACGTTCATTGAAGAAGGAGGCAAAAGAAGATGTACCACCACCTTCGACCATATCTGGAAGAGGTTTATTTGGTTTTAAATATGTCTGTTTTTATTTTATCTATATGTATTTGTACTTGAATATAACTGCCATTAAACAAAAAAGGTAATATCATATGTGATTAAAACTTTGAAATTGATCACATGGCGTTTTACATCACAAAAATTAACAATGTTCATGAATTAACAATTAACAATTACCTGCATCCCTTGCTTGTCCATCTCCATCTACCTTCTCCCATTGCCTTCTCCCTCCACCCTGCTAATTGGCCTTTCCCCTTTCTCCTGCTGTTCCCTTTGTTATGTTGTCGCCTGGTCTGTTCTGTGTCTGAGCTCTTCCACAAGCCTAGACCATTTATTTAAAAAAAATTAATGTGTGTGCTAGCAAGGCAAAATATGGTTACAGTATGTCCCAAAAATAATTTTCAGGTGTACAGTGTGGGAGTGCCAATTCTAGTATTTTCAGGTGTACAGTGTGGGAGTGCCAATTCTAGTAATTTCAGGTGTACAGTGTGGGAGTGCCAATTCTAGTGTGTGTGTGTGTGTGTGTGTGTGTGTGTGTGTGTGTGTGTGTGTGTGTGTGTGTGTGTGTGTGTTATATATATATATATATATATATATATATATATATATATATATATATATATATATGTGTGTATAGTCAGGAGTTAATGAATGTGATGACTGAAAGACCTGGACAAATGCCGTGATAATACCATCAAGACGACATAATGACTGCAAACCCAGAAGGGCCTCAAGCAGTGCAAGAATGTCAAACTCAAATGCTGACACCAAACAGATGAAAAGCGAAGCTACCGACTAGTTTCCCCCTTATTGGGGCTCCTCAGGGAAACACATCGCTGTTTCATACACTTAGTGGCTTTGAAGACTTTTGGCTTATATCCCTGTTAATGATGCACCACGAACTACATTAATCTGCTTGGTGACAGCATTTGACTTTGCCATTCTTTAAGACGACTATTTAAAGCACTCTGTCAGGAAAATTGTGCCAAATATCGAGTAGTACATTTCACGGTTATATCGGGTTAGATGGGTTCCTCTTGGTCTACTCTGCTTTCAGGTAATCCAATAAGGCCTTGATAGGACTCATTTCCAGACTCTGGGGTGTCCATTCTCACACTTTGAACACACAAGACTCTCTAAATTTATTCTCCAAATACTGTTTTACAAAATTGGAAGTGTGTTTTGGATCATTATCTTGTTGGAGAATGAATCCTCTTCCGATTAAACAATTTTCATTTGGAACTGCATGGTGCTGCAGTATCTGCTTGTACTTTATATATTAAAGGTAACTCTGATATTAAATTGACTTTCACAGAAATATGAATTATTATCTTCCTGTATTATGTACTTCTTACTTCCCATAAATGTTTAGCACGAATAGCACCATAAAAGTGAAAATATCCCAAACTTTTGCACAGTACCATACTGTATATCCTAGATGCTACGATATTAAATAAGGCAATTCTCTGTGGGTATGCGTGAGTATACATCTGAAAATCACACAAAAAACACAGGGAGGCCCAACCTTCACCAATTTTGCATATATGTGGGGGTACCCAGGGTCAGATCAGGGACACAGGCCCCACTCATGGGTGGGAGGTGGGGGGGGGACAGCTTATGATTTTCACCTGTACAAGTGTCATGGTACAAGTGCTTTAGTGACCCTGCTGGGGAGAGGGGGGATTACTATTCAAGGCACAAAATACATTTTCTCCACCTCCCCAATATTCCCCACCCTCCACCCAACCCGCCCCCAGGCTGCTCCCGGAGGGAGCGAGGTTGTGTGTGTGTGTGTGTGTTGTGTGTGTGTGTGTGTGTGTGTGTGTGTGTGTGTGTGTTGTGTGTGTGTGTGTGTGTGTGTGTGTGTGTGTGTGTGTGTGTGTGTTTAAAAGAGACTCGACGAGCTAAACATTTGCATAAGCTCTGCCTATTAGACATGAGCTCTGCAGACCTTTAGTTCTGCGTAGGATCATTGCCACTTGCAGCCCAATACCAGGAAGAGAATCACATTCTCAATTTTATAGACCAGTTCACCCCAGGGAAGGAACATCCCTGGACATGTGTTGCAAACTCATTGGCCTTCATCAGCATGAAACAGAAGCTTATCCATGAGGAGTGAGCTTGGGGAAAGCACAGCCAATGAGCTTTGGGAAAGTGACATCACTTGCTGGACCACTCTGGGTACCACCATCTTTCAGACCTTACTTTTCTCTCAGAACTTCAGCAAGACAATTGCCTACCCATGTATGCCAACCCACAGGGTTTGTCCATGCTCTATCATTTAAATTACTAGTACGTGCCCGTACGTGCAAAAAAAAAAAAAATTTTACCGCGTGCCAGAACAACCACCCAGGCCGTTCCTTCGCTCTCGCGTGCCCGTACGTGTGTGGCGTAGTGCGTGGCCGTATGTGCAAAAAAAAAAACTTTCAAACCGCGTGCCAGAAAACAACCACACAGGCCGTTCCTCGTCTCTCGCGTGCCCGTACGTGCGTGGCCGTACGTGGAAAAAAAAACTTTCAAGCAACCGCACAGGCCGTTCCTTCGCTCTCACGTGTCCATATGTGCGTGGCCGTACGTGCAAAAAAAAAACTTTCAAACAACACACAGGCCGTTCCTTTGCTCTCGTAACGACGACTGGATTGGGGCATTGTGTTTATCTATAAATGCGCATAGAAATCGAGAATATATTAGAATACAAGTCTGAAGACGACGATGGTTCCGAGCGGTATTTGACGATGTAGATTGTTGAGAAGTCAAGGATGAGACAATGTGATAATTTTTGACCAAGTTATAAAATTATCAACATGATGTGATACGAGTGACAGGTTATTAGCTGCAAAATGTCGAAAACCCGGTTTCTTCACAACTTTCAAAATTTGACCTTTGATAACTTTAAAGGGCAAAACAATGTTGTGGACATTAAAATAAGGAAACAGGATACGTGCTATAGCTTATTGGAGTTAGTTCATCGAAGAAGGTCGAAAACCGGTTCGATTCCCACAACTTTGAAAATTTGACCTTTGTGACCTTAAAGGTCAAAGGTCAAGGATTATGACTTTGGTGCAAAACTTCCTCTGGAACATTCCAGGAACAATATAACGTCATATAGGCTATATGGCATTTCGCACTCATCGGATTATCCATACTTTGATGAAATCAGCGTAAAAAGAAACTTGAAGGGGGTGCCACGGGCAAGGTGTTCGAGGTAGAGCAAAATGGTTTCAAGACTTAGGGGGAATGACCTCAAGATTATGCATAAAAAATATTGTCATCCTAGCTCTCAAAGTTTGGGCGGTCGTATGATTTTTATGTCAAAATTCGAAATTTTCTAAGTTCGTGATCTTGTGACCTTGACCTTGTGACCTTGACCTTGGGAGGAAAATGAAAATTGAGCTCCGTGGGGCTATGCAGGTGCCATTGGGCTAACCAAATACTGAAACCCCTGCCAGATTCGACAAACCCCCTAGGAGAAGATGCAAATTGAAATCGGCTACCCCCTAAAAACACAATTCGCAATTTTCTAAGTTCGTGACCTTGTGGCCTTGACCTTGGGACGAAATGAAAAATCCAGCTCTGTGGGGCTATGCAGGTGCCATTGGCTAACCAAATACCGAAACCCCTTCCAGATTCGACAAACCACTCGGAGAAGAAAAAATTTTATGCCAAATTCGCATTTTTTAAGTTTGTGACCTTGTGACCTTGACCATGGGACGAAATGAAAAATCGAGCTCTGTGCATATCTGAGGTGCCATTGGCTAACGAATACTGAAACCCCTGTCAGATTCGACAAACCCCCTAGGAGAAGAAGCAAATTGAAATCGGCTCCCCCTAAAAACACATGTTTTTTGGGCATGGCTCCGCCCATAATGGGCGCACCATGCCATTTTCAGGAAACACAACTAGATCATGATATAAACCTCCCACCAAAATTTTGTCAGGATCGGATCAAAACCCACGGAGGTATGCTCGGACAGACAGACAGACAGACAGACAGACAGACACACAACAATAACGAATATAGTGGTCACTTATTTTTTTCGTGAAATATTTTTTTCGTTAACCAACAGTAAGTCATCACTATTCGGGAGTCTGTACGTTGTAACCCGTAATGGGGAACGCGCTCTTTCCCCATCAGCCACGCCTACGCAGCAACTGTCTGTCATTGGTAACTAAATGGCGCCCTTTCCCCATGGCCACGCTACGCAGCAACGTGTCCTGTCATTGGTTTGGTAAATAAATGCCATAACTTGGGAACCACTTGTCCGATTAATATCAAACCTGAAAAGGCTCATACTCAGGTCCCAGCAATATACCTGGCAAGTTTCAATTAGATCGGACCAGTGGTTGTCGAGAAACAGCGGTCACAGACACACACACACACACACACACACACAACACACAAAGACACACAAAAACACCACAACATTGCTGGAATTATAGATAGATGAGCATCAAGTAAGAAAGTAGCATGTACCATCTTTAACGTTTTTGGTATGACTCGGCCAGGGTCGGGTGTGGACCGCTGACCTCCATACTCGTGACCGCTGGCCAGAAACATGATGCCACTGAGTCTGATCACACCTTTCATTTTATGGAAAAAAAATCCCCCTTGTAAAACCATTATATATATATATATATATAATATATATGTGTATGTATGTATGTGTGAGTGTCCTGCCTGTCTGTCTGTCTGTCTTTCGTTCATATTCTCGAAGAAGCATCTTCTTTACTCAGGTTATTTAACATTTGTAGATCATTGTCAAAACAGGTTTTTGAAATGATTACACTTTGCTGTGTCAGCATTTAAAATTGATCTCCAGAGAAGTAAACCAAACTCCCCCAGATCAAAGACCAATTTGAGACGAGTGTGTTAAAGTATTATTTTCAGGTCGGTACACTTTTCGGAATCAATGGCAGTTTTCAACAATCTTTGAGGTCGATATTTATCTTGGTTCAGATGGAGTTGAATGGGATTAGAAATGCAAACTTGTGCATTGAACCCATTTTTCTCAGAACTCACACTTGACTTCTCAGCAAGTCAATATCTGTTATCATTTCTCCAAACTACCACTATAATTATGAGCCAAAATAATCAACAGTCGTTTTCAACTCGTTTTTACTTGCAGGAAACCACTTTCATGAGGCATTGAGGTCCAGATGATGATAATAATAATAATAAATGATAAAAGAACAAGATCTATTAATTTCAGTAAGTTTTATTGATCACTAGCAGGGGTACCCAGCATTGCCCTATTCTAATCATGTTGGCATTTTTAATAAATAAAAAAAATTGTATTTTTTGGTGGGGGCCGAAAACACTTCCCTACACCCACTAAGCAATGGGGCCGGGGATCATTTAATATTTACCTTTAACATAACTACAAAGGCTTAGGCACGATAGAGCGATAAAAAAAAAAATCGAATTTTATTTTTCTAAAGCACTCCCTAGCACTCACTGATGAACCTCTGAAAGTTTGACGAAGATCGGTTCAGCCATCTCTGAGAAAAATTGTGACGCACACACACACACACGCACACGCACACGACACTCTTATAGTGTAGATACTGACATTATGTCAAATATACTGTAGTACATACTGTATGTGCGGAGTTCAAAGTTTTTCTCAGAACAAAATACAATAGTCCAAGAAAAATGAATGTTTCTATTATTTCTCAGTTTGTGAGTGTCGGAAGGCAATGGCACTCCACCCAGTATAACCCTTGCCAAGAAACTGCTTCGGCAACACCAACAGCTGGCTTTTTATGAGTAGTAGTAAGAAACATATTTCCTTCCAGATTGTCTATTCTGATATATTGAAAAAAAAGGAAACTTTGGTGTTTCTTGGATTATTGTATCTCATTCCAATAATGTTTTGAATGCCCCCTCAGCCTTCCATACCTTTATACAAAAAGAAGGGTCTCTCATTCTCATTACGTCCACTTCTCTTTCCTTTATAGCAGCCTCCTTTCAAGACTTGTGATAAGAAAATGAAACATATTCAAAAGTATAAACAATATAACTGCTTTATTTGACGTAGGCCTGCACCCAACCTGTGTTCTCCCTCCCTCTGTGCCAGGCTCCACATCAAAGTCATATGTCCATAGAGCAAAGAACGAACGCAGCGTCATGCTCACTGAACACGGACAGATGGCTGTGGCCTTTCATTTCACCTTCTTAACATGCAGCTAGGCAGTGTAAGAACATGAATGCAAGTTCTCACATCAACATACACTTGATAATGATCACAGGACTTGTTCTGCAGATCAGTGCCATGACAAGCAACGAGCTGCATTATTGATATGTGGAAAATTACTGTATTCCAGATTGTCCTTCTCTTTTACAGAATGCAGTCATTGCCCACACCCCCACCACCCTCGTCAGTGCTGCCATAAAATGGGACTGATGGTTCAGCTCATCAAAGATGTGAGAGTCTCAAAAGGATGCCTGTGATCTTGAGGTTACAAAACTGCACTTTGCATGTCGAGTGTGTGGCAGTGAAACAGAGTGTTGCCAATTCAGTTCCCACGATTGGCTGACCACAATGAGCAAAACATTTTCCAGCCAAAGGATCACCGCAACCCAGACAGATTCCCATTACCTTAGAGCCTCCTCATGTACAGAAACCTTTCGATCTATAGAGCATATAAAGTTGGAATACAATTCAAACAAAACAGGTGTGTTCATCATTTCTTGACTGCTATCTAAATTCTCGTTTGCGACCTCAAAATAAACCCAGATATTTTCGTTTGAAATTTATTTTAAAACTCATGCCCAAGTTTTATATCATCAGTTAACTTTCATGAAAGAGGAAAAACAAAATTCTTTCCCAATAACTAGCATGCAAGAAAACTATCCGTCAATGGCTCGTGGAAAGCAAACTCTAACATCACTTTTATGTTTCTATAGTGTTGTTCGTTTTATTTATGTTAAAAGTAAAAATAAAATACCAAAAATGCTGTTCAACGCAAAGAAGAATATTACACGATACATAATGCTGATGCGTGCACAGTACAGTACTTTAACCGAGTGTAACACATGCCCGTATAAACCGGTGACTGCGTAAGACTAAACGTTTGACTGTAATTTGATTGTAGTTTATAATTTTGTGCAAATAATAGAATATAAAGGAAAATAAAATCATATTACAACAACAATAACAATGTGAAGTATTACATGTAATGGAGCCCCTTGTGGCCATATCAGTGGTTGCACAGCAGGAAGTTTTAATGAGGCAAGTTAGGGACTAATAATCAACATAATGAACCTTATATGACTCTGAAACATATATTGAGAGACTGGTTGGGGTAGCACTGGGAATAAAGGGAAAATGCCGACATGTGTTAAAAACACCATGGGATCGCCAACATTTGCAAATGAGTGCATGTAAAAGGGACAGCCGGCTTGACATCCCCACTAAAAGGACTATGTGAGATAATTTAGCATTCCTAGCTGGCACTGCATCAAACAACACTTCAGTTGGATCTGAATATTTTGTGGATTCAACCCATAAAAAGAACGCTCAGAATAAAACACAATATGAATGAGCTTCACTGCCACATTCAAAACTAGAAGGGCACTCGGTAGAGCACATACCTCCGCCACATAATGCCTGCTCCACGAGAACATATCGGGCCCAATACATTTTTGAAATATCATGCGATATATCGTTTTTGAACCTATCTCTCAACGGTGAAGAATCACTTAAAAAATTAAATAATTCTCATATCCAGATTCGGATCTTAACCAAAATCGAATTGATTCGTCGTGGTCACACACACACACACACACACACACACACAACCTGTCCACCAAATTTAATCTGAATCCATCCACAAATTTTTGAGATATCGTGCTATATATCATTTTTGGCCACATCCATCTCTCAATGGTGAAGAATCACTAAAAAATTCTCGTAATTGGATCCGGATCCGGATCTTCACCAAAATCGAATCAGTTCGTCCTTGTCACACACCCGGTCCACAAAATTTCATCCGGATCCGTCCACAACTTTTTGAGATATCCTGCAGACAGACAGACAGACAGACAGACAAACAGACAGAGAGGGGTGAAAACATAACCTCCTTCACCTTCGGTGGCAGAGGTAATGATGATAATGATAATAATAAGTAATCAGAAATAATAATAATTATAAAAGTCATCACCATCATCATAATTATCATCTTAACAATTGCTGTCTGAGAAACTAAGCACGAACGTAAAAGCCTCCAAACAGCAAGGTCCTTGATTGGCTGTCGGGCTACTGCGAGCAGGTGATTGCCTCGCACCCCCTCTCGTGTGACTGTTGAACTGAGCTGCTTACCCCTTCCGAAGGAGAGGCCACCCAACCAAGGCCCTCCTGGGCTGTTTTTGAGTCGAGCAGGTTCACTGCAAGGCAAGAACAAATGTGCCGTGACTTTGATGACTCATGATATATGAATAGCTTTTCATCATAAAAGTTTATTGGTTATAACATCGTTTCATTATTCTGACATTCTTACGATCACAATGACGAGTTGGTAATAAGAACAAAAACATTATTGTGGAATTCCTCAATTTTGCGACATTTCTATTCGGCAGTTTTGCGTCAGACTCACATCCAATCTCAAGTCCACGTATTACACGTCATCGCAAATTAATAAGGCCTAAGGAAGCTGCCTTATTGTGGAGTGGAAATTCATGGGGGGGGGGGGATCACTGCTTGAATCACAGTTGTTTTAGCAGCGAATGTGACATCATCTCGGTTGATCGAGGTCGACCTATCATGTAGTTTGTCCCACTATCTGGGAAAAGAGAGTGCAGCTAGGCTGATAAAGGCAGTGTGAGGCGATCCTGTAAAGACATGAGTTCCCCCATGTTGTTATTGCGAATAAATACACGCTATATAAACAAAAACAAAAAAACTCCCCAGGGAAATGAAATACACCTAAGAACACATAATCATTGGAAACAAGACCAAGAAAACTGTGAAAAGAGGAATTCAGTGGACCAGAACTGAATGTGAGATTGTGCGTGAGCGTGCGAAACAAAAACACACTTCCGCAGCGCAATCACAGGCCATAAGTTCATGAATCACGAATGACATTAGTTAAAAATACATTGCATTTTTCATGAATCGGTAAGGTGAGCGATGGTTAAAGAAAAATATATATATTCACAACGAACAAAAAAAGTGCCATTAAAAAGAGCATACGGAACTGCACCTCAGACTCTCACTGTTCAGTCTGTACCACCTGGACCTGACAAAAAGGTGAAAGAAACGCCAAGAGAAAAAAAAAAGAGAAAGAAAACATCGCGCATGTGATGTGGAAATAAACCATAAATGTTTAGAGAGTGGTGGGGCACGCTGGCACCAGAGACAATTTGAAGCTTAGGAAATGCCCTTTGCTGACCTTATCCTGGACTCTTTGTCATTTAATTATAGAGAAGGCCCTGCCATGCACAGGGCCCATAGCCCAAGCTTTCTACGTCTGCTCTGTCGAACCGAGACGGGCCGAAGGGTGATCGCAAACAGCTCTTGCAGCTGCTGAGTCCCTGAGCCAGATGGATGGCGAGTGCTTCCAACAAGTCTGTACAGTCACGAGCGTGCACCTTGCGTGACACACGGACATGATGGTTTCGCACACGGACCATGTTCACTATTTTGCACCATCGTTACATGTTAGAAACCAAGACCTCGAGAAGCTGACATACTGGTTGGTTTTCAGACAAAGCCCTCGATGCGTGCCATACAGCACGATCCCAAACAGCAATATTTTTCTGTGCGTTTTTTCGGGATTTTGCACAAAAAATGGGAATGAAATTGTGATTCAATACCGTGTGATCCCCGACAAAATAAATGTCATTTCACTCTTTCAGTTGTCACAAAAACAACGTGCCGGCATCGCGTGATCCCAGCATCCTTGTTCATAATCCGTTCTCGCCAAAAATGCGACGCTCCACGACACCGTGTATGGACGGGAATCATGCCTGCGGCCACACCGGCAACATCACAAAGCATCCATTCTGCGGGTCTTCTCAACCACGATCATGAGAATGCTGGGAATGCCTCCTACACACTTGATCTGCTTGTGAATTTAAAAAAAAAATAACCTGCTTCATATGCCACAAATCAAAACAACACGGATCCCGGCAGAGTCTCAGCTCAGTCAAGGCAAGGGTGGCAGTGCGACCGTGCATCGAGCTGCAACCGATCAAATCTGTACCTTGTGTAATACTGTTCGTTCTGCTTCTCTCGGTCCGTGCTATAAATCCTCTACAGTAATTGCAACTGCGGAAAGACAAACAATTCACCTTTGTGCTGAAATTATAGGTCAACATCTCCTCGTGGTGTTCATACTTCTGCGGAATCAGCGACAGCTTGGTGTACTCAGTATCCCACGTCGACCGGAGCAATTTGAGTAGATTTACCATTTCTGAGATTTCAAAGCATCTGAAAGACCTATCCAGCCTAAATTGCAATTTGTGCGAACCTAATCAAGGGCCTACGGATGTATTTACAAGAGCAAAACGTTTCGATTCCGCACTCCATGCAGGGCCATGTTCCTCTTTGCAAACCGTGCTCGTTGAGCATTGCTTGCAGTGTGAATCACCATTCATGGTTGAAAGCATAAGCAAAACAGCTACAAAAATCAGGAAAAGATCGGAGTCATTTCACATTATTGTTTGGAATGGCAGGCAGCCCTACTTACATCATTTAACTTCAACCATTTATAATATCCTCTTTTTTGCCCAAAACCTAGTTTTGATTAATTGTTATGCAAATCGATCCAACCCACCATTCTTCGCCCCCTTATCGACTTTTTCAATTAATATTTCACCATTTATACATTCATCGCTTCGGCAATGAAAGCTGAACTGAAAGGCCGTGCAGAGTACAATCTCTCCATTCAGGGTGTTGCTTTCCAGAATTTGGAAGACTAGAGGAAATATTTTGAGTGGAAATGCACACAATGCACGACATGCCACCTGGGGGAGGTATAGGCTAATTGAGCTAAGGGGAAAAAAAAGTATTGGTAAGAGAAATAGTAAATAATTCTTTATGAAAACAAAGTGAGTGGTGTGCGTCATCGCTCATCAGGCCCACGCGATAGTGCTGTGAAGGTTAAACGTTCACAAAAGCTGAGAGACCTCGTGGACCCTTTGAATGGCATCCTTGGCCGTGTTCCGTCCCATTTCAACCTGAAATCCTCTGCCTCCAGGGTGCATGGAGTGCGAGCACAGCCACATCAGCGCTTTCCACGAGGATTCGTGCAGCATCGTGCGCCTCGGGCAAGTCAAAGCACCCTGTTTAGAGATCCCCGATCCCATTGTTTGCACCCGCTGTGTTTGTGCACATCAGGATGCTCCTTCCAACTGTGAGAACATTTTAAGAAGAAAAAAATTCACAGGGAAACGTTTCCGGGGTGATACCGACCAGGAGTAGACATCCCCACAATGACAATGCGTCCGAGGCAATGCCGACCCCAGAGACGTCACCACACTGACAATGCGTCTCAAGCAATGCAGACCACAAGGTAACGTCCCCGCAGCGATGACGCGTTGGAGGCAATACCAACCACAAGGAGACGTCTATACGTGGGCGACATGTCCGAAGAAATACAGACCCCTAAGAAACGTCCCCACACCGAAAATGTGTCCAAAGCAATTCCGACATCTGGGTGACATCCCCATATTGACAGTATGTTTGAAACTTGGCTTTAGCACCCAGCTGGGGAGCAGAGGCCCCGATGGCTCTTTACGCCCCCCAGAGGCCGCGACCCGGCGAGACTGCAACCGGAGGCGCTTATTAGGCTGTGGAGCGCAGAGGCGTGGAGGTCAAAAGCTCCCTGGCAGCAGGGACACTCCGCTCGATGACCCCGAGCGGCTCCAAGTGATACCGAAAAATAAGACGTGCCGTTTTCTCCGCACCCACGATGTGTTTTACATCCTCTGCTGGCTGTGATGCGCTGATTGTAAATGACGGGGGAGTTTGTTTTTTTTCCATCTCCGAGATTTTTGTTCAAAAACAGTGTTCAGCCGAAAGGGTGATGTTTTTATGGTCCATCACATCGTTCTGCTGGAACAAGCACAAGAGGGCACCATGCGGAGACCGGAATGCGATCGAGCATCTGCTTCGGAGCCATTTACCGGCGAGTTGAATGCGAGAAATGAGTACAAAGAACGTTGAGCGGAGCAATGCTTGGAGGACTCTCTGGCCTGGGAAGACTATCTGGGCTGGGATACAAGAGACTGGGATGCTAGTTTAACCACCGTGGTTCACAACCTGAAGCAGAGTTAATTTGTGTTTCATTAAAATTTATTTTCATTATTACATTTTCTTCTTTTACAATCGTTGATATTTTTTGCAGTAATCGGTGGAAGTTTGGAGTCTCTCGCTCGTGATGGCAAACCTGTGCAGAGAAAAGTCCTCTTGTCGCTTTCGCTTGGCGTGTCCGGAGCCTCGTCGCTGAACCGCGATTCGTGTCCCCGGATCTCCCATGGCAGTTAGTAAGCTTGGTGTAGGTGGAATGGACTGTTATTTAGCTCAGTATAGGGGGTACTGACTGAATGCTGGTTAGGTCGGTGTGAGGAGGTGTGGGGGTGGGAGGGGAGGGGAGAAGGGGTGTTCCTAACCTCAGTGTGGGGGGAATGGAGCAGTTAGTAAGCTCGGGTTACAGGAGTAATTGTGTTTGAGCAAGCTCTCAGTACGGGTGAATGGAGCGTTTCTGAAATTATTCTAGGGGAAATAGAGTGGTACTAAAATCGGAATGAGGGTGAATGGGGGCGGTTAGTAAGTTGGCAGTATAGAGTGGAACGAGGCTAGTTAGCTCGGTTGAGTGTTTTCAAGCTCTCCGTCTCTTCAAGCTCTCAACAAGGAAAATTGAGTGTTTTCAATCTCTCTGTACGGGGTAATGGAGTGTTATTAACTCGGTATATGGGGAATGGAGTGATTAGTTAACTTGGTGAATGGGGAGACAGGTGCAAAACTCTCGTTATGGAGTAATGGAGCGTTATTAACTTGGTATGGGGGAATGAAGTGATTAGTTAATTCAGTGAAGGGGGATACAGGTGCAAAACTCTCGTTATGGAGTAATGGAGCGTTATTAACTTGGTATAGGGGGAAATGGAGTGATTAGTTAATTCAGTGAAGGGGGATACGGGTGCTAGTAAACTCTCTTTATGGGGCAATGGAGTGTTATTAACTCGGTACAGAAGGGATGGAGTGATTAGTGAACTCGGTGAAGGGGAAATGGGTGCTAGTAAACTCTAGTTATGGGGTAATGGAATGTTATTAACTCGGTACAGAAGGGATGTAGTGAATTTGGTGAAGGGGAAATGAGTGCTAGTAAACTCTAGTTATGGGGTAATGGAATGTTATCAACTCGGTATAGGGGGAATGAAGTGATTAGTTAACTTAGTGAAGGGGGAGATGGGTGCTAGTAAACTCTAGTTATGGGGGAATGGAGTGTTATTAACTCGGTAAATGGGGAATAGAGTGTTTAGTGAACTCGGTGAAGGGGAAATGGGTGCTAGTAAATTCTAGTTATGTGGTAATGGAGTGTTATTAACTCGGTATAGGGGGAATGAAGTGATTAGTTAAATGTGAGTAAGGGGTGAATGAGGTGCTTAGTAAACTCGTATTATGGTGAATGGAGTGTTATTAACTCGGTAAATGGGAATGAGTGATTAGTGAACTCGTGAGGGAAATGGGTGTTAGTAAACTCTAGTTATGGGGAAATGGGTGTTAGTAAACTCTAGTTATGGGAAATGGAGTGATTAGTGAACTCGGTGAAGGGGAAATGGGGTGTTAGTAAACTCTAGTTATGGGGGAATGGTGTTAGTAAACTCTAGTTATTGGGGAGAATGGGTGTTAGTTAAACTCTAGTTATGGGGAATGAGTGATTAGTGAACTCGGTGAAGGGAAATGGTGTTAGTAAAACTCTAGTATGGGTGAATGGAGTTGTTATTAACTCGGTATATGGGGAATGGAGTGATTAGTGAACCGGTGAAGGTGAAATGGGTGTTAGTAAACTCTAGTTATGGGTGAATGGAGTGTTATTAACTCGGTTATAGGGGAATGAAGTGATTAGTTAACTTAGTGAAGGGGAGATGGTTTAGTAAAACTCTAGTTTATGGGGGAATGAAGTGATTAGTTAACTTAGTGAAGGGGGAGATGGGTGTTAGTAAACTCTAGTTATGGGGGAATGGAGTGTTTACTGCGCACATCCTCAGGACGTCCCGATTACGAGCGTAGCGGCGTTCCGTCGTTCCCTTGGTTCATCACTAAGACCGTCTGTCTGTACCGTCCAAACTGGTCAGACGAGGCAACACGCGCCAATTCCCTCGTTAACTTTGACGGGGCCCGCAGGCTCCCACGTTCCCCCAGGGAAAGTCGGGTCACATGACCCTTCGATATGAAAACGAGGTTTTAGGCGAGTTCTTCATGTTTGATGAAAGCCTCGGTGGAGGCGGAGAGCAGTGAAGGTAAAAATCTGAATGAAATTGTGTTGCATCAAACACAGCCCCCCCCCACCCCCCTGGTTTATGGCTCGGGTCTAGCCTGGCTTCTAAGTGGAATCATGTCTGATAGCGGGTGATGATGGTACTCAACACATTACCGTGACTTTATCTCCTGCTCTACGCGGAGATTGATGGTTAGATACAAGGCAGGGTGATGGAGACACAAATAGAGATGGATGTGTGTTTATTACGCCCGTCGCGTGTCGGAGAATCGATAAGGATGGAAAATATTTTGTAAAAGGCAGGCGGACCCCGCATGAAGCCCCCTCCACCCCAAACTGCACACCCGCTGACAACACTCGGGAGTGGCGTGTCGTCAACCGTTATATCTTCGTCACGTGACCTGAAACATTCATTGTGACGTTCCACATTGAACATCGGCTCATTGTCTCGAAAACCTCGTCCATGGTGTGACAGCATGTCTTGCGGACGTGGAGGCGCCATTTGCACGTCTTTGTTAAGAGACGCTCTCTGTGATCCTTTTGAGTCAATTGATTGGGGGGGGGGGGTGTGGCAGTGACGTCACAGCTGTGGGAGAGGGAGAGAGAGTGGACCTACTCCCTCGATCATGACAGTACACTCCTCATTAATACTCTCCTCTCTCTCTCTCTTTCCTCGCCCAGAGTCCTCTCAACATTCGCTC
>CM068955.1:137715309-137732695 GCA_035128595.1 Eptatretus atami | reverse complement strand
ATCACCCGCTATCAGACATGATTCCACTTAGAAGCCAGGCTACGACCCGAGCCATAAACCAGGGGGTGGGGGGGGGGGGGCTGTGTTTGATGCAAACACAATTTCATTCAGATTTTTACCTTCACTGCTCTCCGCTCCCACCGAGGCTTTCATCAAACATGAAGAACTCGCTAAAACCCGTTTTCATATCGAAGGGTCATGTGACCGACTTTCCCTGGGGGAACGTGGAGCCTGCGGGCCAGTTGGGGGTTGGAGGGGTCCACGCGCACGAAAGAGGCAACAGTGGCATGGAAAATGGGAGTGAAAGGATGGAAACGGCTCGCAAGGACATGGAGGAGCCCGCCTGGCATTGAGACATGGCCAGTCGGAGCATGGAATGAGGCAACGGCCCACACGGAGAAGCTGAGAGCGGTACGAGATTGTTAGGGCCCTCATCAGGTTGGAGATAGAAAAAATTATCTTGCAGGAGTCTGTCTAATGGAAGAAGCGACAGGTATATTTCCACGGACATCATTCCTCACCGTCTCCCTCCTCTTCACACCCGAACGTTAAGACGTCTTCAATTGTGAAAGACGCAATTCCGGTCTGTTTTTTGAGTCGGAGCACCAAGATGGACATCGGGAAGGGTCGTTTAAATTTGAGTGGTGTACTCTAGGTGTTTACCCACTCCCACTCCCCACCACCCCCTCGTCAACAGCCTTCCCCAGGAACGAAATTCTCTCTTAAATCTTCCAGTGCAGGTGAGCAGGTCAACAGTTGCAGGTGAGCAGGTATGCAATGTCCAAACTCCTCACCGAGGAGATCCTGAACCGTTGCTGAGATATTTATTAAATCCACCTGGATGGGATCCCACACTGACCTCATAGTGGCAGGGAACACTCTCGCCCTATTAGCACCCTTTTAGCTGAAAAGTATTTTTAAAGCCGATTTGGGAGTGTGCATCATTTCGAGTGAAAAGGTCTTGCTCGTAAGTAATTAACACCTGCTTCGTGGTGGAGCATTTCCGGCCATTTGCACGTTTCCAGTCTGACGTTGGAATCCCAAAACAGCCCGGAACACAGAGCCACATATAAACTCGTGTCGTGTCACTTGTTTCGCCATTTTGCTGGAGGTGAACCCTGCTGACAAGCTTACCTGCAAATAGACTTCGAGCACCTAAATAAAGTGCGGGTGATTGTGTTGTGCCTTCGAATTCGCCATTAATAAGCTTTCAAATCATCTATCTATAATTCCAGCAATGTCTGTCTGTTGGGTGGTCGCTAGAGTACCCTTATTTTCACTTTTTCCGTCTGTCTGTATGTTTGTATGTAATGGACAGCTCTGGGAGGCCAGAGAGTCAACCAATTTCGATGAAACTTGACAGGTAGGTTCATACCAGGATCTAGTTATTGCTTTTGAGCACCGTTGCTATGGACACCACCGTTGTCTAGCAACGGGACTTTGAAATTTTTGAAAAATCCCCAAAAAATTATTTTTTCGAAAATCAAAAATCGGTTCCAGGCTTTTATGCGCACTATAATCAACCTTTTGTCAAAAAATTTCAGCCGATCCGTCAAAAACTGTATGACTAGTATAGCAATTATGTAGCGACCACCCATGTCGCCTACCGGCTGTTTGTATGTCTGTTTGTAATGGACAGCTCTGGAGGCCAGAGGAGTCAACCATTTCGATGAAACTTGACAGGTAGTCATACCAGGATCTAGTTCTATGCTTTTGAGCACCGTTGCTATGGACACCACCATTGCCTAGCAACGGGACTTTGAAATTTTTGAAATATCCTAAAAATTTGTTTTTTCGAAAATCCAAAATCGGCTTCCAGGCTTTTATGTGCACTATAATGAACCTCTTTGTCAAAAAATTCAGCCCGATCCGTCAAAAACTGTATGACTAGTATGCAATTATGTAACGACCACCCATGTCCCTACCGGCTTGTCTGTCTGTTCTGTCTGTCTGTCTGTCGTCGCGACCGCTGTTTCTCGACAACCACTGGTCCGATCTAATTGAAACTTGCCAGGTATATTGCTGGGGCTGCTGGATGTGCCTTTAAGGTTTGATATTAATCGGAAAGTGGTTCCCAAGTTATGGCCATTTATTTACCAACCAATGACAGGACACGGTGCTATGACTCACAATTGACGTCACAATTCTTCTTCTTTTAAAAAAAAATTTCTTTTTTGCACGTAGGCCACGCACATACTAGTTCTGAAATAATTCGCAAGAAAATGAAGTCTCATTGAAAAATATAAGTGAAAAGTGTGTTTGGAATCTCCACTCGGTGTGTGCTCTCACCAGACCATGAACACCTTTGACCTTTTTCGTTGTACTTTTGTACGGATAGGTGTTGCCAATCACGGGGCTCGGTCTATGATACCGTCACGCCCACTGATAGAACCCAGAAAGAGACGTAGTGGAGCACTCACCTCTGAGTTGTCTACAGGTGGGTTCGAATCTCGACCCCGTGCTATAAGCTGTCATCATACACCCTGGTGGTTTTCCCACCAGGTCGAGGCATCAATAGGTGTGCCGTCCCCTGTCTGCTGGCATTAGTTGGTGGATGTTAAAGTTCCCAGGGTGTGTTCACGAAAGTCGGCGCATTATCGCCGGCACGCTGGCGATATTACAAATTCCTGCCATAACCTACAGGGGGCACTGCATCAATACTGGCTTCTGTCCACAATACCACCACATTCAATCACAAGTCTGGGTCAAAATAACACTCATGCTCAATCTCGGGCTTCAGCAGATGACACCGTCAAACACAATCACACGTCTCGGTCTATAAACCGCCATGGCCAATCATTGACATCAGGTATACAATTCTGTTACCCCCATTCATGGACATCTATCTGGTCTATAAATACCGTCAGGTTCCAATCTCAGGCCTCGGTCTATAAAATGCCGCAACACAATCAAGGGGCTTCAGGATGATATACCGTGCACCTGGTCTGTGCACCTGGTCTGTGCACCTGGTCACGTCTATAATCGACGAATCGTTCGCTGTGCTTTGTTCCTCGATGTAAAAAAAATGGACATTTCACAAAAGTTGGTTCATACGAGGGACGTTCAAAGAGTTCCACGATTAACGAGATCGTCACACTAATCCAAGACACGATGAAGGGTTTTATCTTCCAATCAAGAGTGTGGAACATTAATTAGACAGAAATATATATTTAACAAAGCATTGCTTATATGCATATTAATTAATGCCTTTACTCAATGTAACACGAAATCTCTTTTCTCACCAAGTTGATGAATGAAAACGTCACGAGATCCAGTTCAGTGACTTTATGAATGAAAACGTCACGAGGTCTCGTGTTGCGTAAGTAGACCTTAAGTACGTCGCTCCTAGTATTTGCTTTTGCCTCCGGTCGTTATTGATTGGTTCATTTACTTGACTAGGGGGCCCTTTGGTCCATTGTACCAAAATGACATTGGTCTTCACGGCCTTTGGTGTGTTTGCTTGTCTGAGCAACAACAATAGGTTTCCCAGCCTGGAAGCCTTCGAACCTTAATAATAATAATAATAATAATTAGAATAATAATGAGGTCTTTCGGGGTCTTGGTGGTCTTAAGGGGGTCTGAAAGGGTCTTCAAAGGTCGGAGGCGTTTCAGCAGTCTCAAGGGTCAAAAGGTGCATTCCAAAAGTACCTAATTAATTAATAGACAAAAGACATTCCACATGCGCGCACACACACACGCACAAACGTATACATACACACACATAATGATGATGTTGTCCATCGTATCGACGATGACTGACACATGATGACGCACACACTGACAAGACCCACACACACACACACACACACACACACACACACACACACACACACACACACACACACACACACACGTACACATAACACACACACGTATACACACACACATACATACACAACATATGATGATGCTTGTCCACGGTATCGACATGACTGACACATGATGACGCACACACTGACAAGACACACCACACACACACACACACACACACACACACGAACAACACACACACACGTATACATACACACACATAATGATGATGCTTGTCCATCGGTATCGACGATGACTGACACATGATGACGCACACACTGACAAGACACCACACACACACACACACACACACACACACACACACACACACACACGAACACACACACGTATACACACACGTATATAATGATGATGCTTGTCCATCGCTATCGACGATGACTGACACATGATGACGCACACACTGACAAAGACACACACACACACGTATAACACACACACGTATACATAACATACACACACACACGTATACATACACACACATAATGATGATGCTTGTCCAACGGTATCGACGATGACTGACACATGATGACACACACACTGACAAGACACCACCACACACACCACACACACACACACACACAACACACACACATACATACACACACACGTATACATACACACACACACACACGATACATACACCACACACACATATACACACACACACACACACACATACACACACACACTGACACAGACACACACCTCATCCATTTATAGATATATGAAAGCAAGCAGGAAATGGAGATTCAAAACCAATCTGTCCTCCAATGGCCGCAGGTGTTCCATTCAATGTTCAACGTAATATTCACCGAATGACGTCATAAAAAGGCTGGAAACGAATCGGATTTTTAAACTTCCCTCTGACACAGTAACGTTAACGGGTTTCTTCATTGCGAAGCATGAGCTTATATCACATCCATGTATTCACCATAGGGTGATACCTATACACACATCTCTCCCGATGTCCACCGCGGCACTTTCACGTTTGGGACGTCGACATTATTTTTTTAATATCCTGTTGCATTACAATTGCATTTTCTGCTCGGGACAGCATCCGTACAATATTTATGATACATTAATATTAAAGAACTGCACGGATGGATATCGCTTCATCATGCACGTCACCAAACCGTAATTCCCCAGGCAGGTGTACCCTTCGCGGGTAATCGGAGCTCATGGCGAATGTAATGATACGTGCTCGTCTGCTGGCCTTGGGTGGCCCATGAGGCCAGTATTGGGGTTGGAACCAGAAGTAGACCGGGTTTGGACTCTAGAGAGAACCACCTCTTGGTAGAGAACCACCTCTAGGTGGGCCCAAGAACTGTTAAATGTGAGTTTTTGGAGTTTCGGTGACATCCACGTTTGCTCCGTGACAGAATGATACGTGGAGTCATTTGAGAGAAAACATGAATGAATGTCATTGTGACATGCGAGATATTTTAATATTTAATATACACCTTGGGGCAGATTCACCCCTTCCCCTCTCTCTCCCCTCTCCTGATATCATGCTCCCTGCACTTCCGTCTCAGCTCATATGACGTCAAAGCTGAACGATAACTTCACCTACAGTTGCTTTATGAGTAAATCGCTTGTTTTAAATGATTTTTTTCATATATAAAGCCCCTCAAAACTCTCATAGTCCTTCACAGATCGCCAACTCCCCACAGGCCCTCATAGGCTCGGACAGGCCGCACAATGCTCACAGGCCTCGCAAGTGCTCACAGACCAAGCAAATGTCAAAGGCCGCACAAGTGCTCACAGACCCAAACAATGCTCAAAGGCCAACAAAGCTCACAGGCCCAAAAAAAATGTTAAAGGCCCGCACAAGTGCTCACAGGCCCAAACAAAAATGCTCACAGCCCAAACAAATGTCAAAGCCTGAACAAATGCTCACAGGCTCGCCAGGCCCAAACAATGCTCAAAGGCCCGCACAAGTGCTCACAGGCCCAAACAAATGCTCAAAGTCCCAAACAAATGCTCACAGGCCAATAAATGTTCAAAGGCCCAAACAAATGCTCACAGGCACAACAGCCCAAACAAATGTCATAGGCCCGCACAGGCCCAAACAAATGTTCAAAGCCCAAACAAATGCTCACAGCCCGCACAGGTCCAAACAAATGTCACAGGCCCAAACAATGTTCAAAGGCCAAAAAATGTTCAAAGGCCAAAAAAAATGCTCACAGCCAAACAAATGTTCAAAGGCCCCAAACAAATGCTCACTGGCCCGCACAGGCCCAAACAAAGTTCACGGCCCAAAAAATGCAAAGCCCAAACAAATGCTCACAGGCCCAAACAAATGTTCAAAGGACCAAAACAAATGTTCACAGGCCCAAACAAATGTTCAAAGGACCAAACAAATGCTCACAGACCCAAACAAATGTTCAAAAGCCCAAACAAATGCTACAGGCCCGCACAGGCCCAAACAATGCTCACAGGCCCGCACAGGCCCAAACAAATGTTCACAGGCCCAAACAAATGCTCAAAGGCCCAAACAAATGCTCACAGGCCCAACAAATGTTCAAAGGCCCAAACAAATTTTCGCAGAGCCCAAACAATGTTCACAGGCCCAAACAAATGTTCGCAGCCCAAACAAATGTTCAACAGGCCCAAACAAATGTTCACAGGCCCAAACAAATGCTCACAGGACCCAAACAAATGTTCACAGGCCCAAACAAATGCTCAAAGGCCAAACAAATGCTCAGGCCCAAACAAATGTTCAAAGGCCCAAACAAATGTTCACAGGCCCAAACAAATGCTCAAAGGCACAAACAAATGTTCAAAGGCCCAAACAAATTTCACAGGCACAAACAAATGCTCAAAGGCCCAAACAAATGTTCACAGGCCCAAACAAATGCTCAAGGCCCAAACAAATGTTCAAAGGCCGAAGCAAATGCTCACAGACCCAAACAAATGTTCAAAGCGCCAAACAAATGCTCACAGGCCCGCACAGACCAAAAAATGTTCAAAGGCCAACAAATGCTCACAGGCCGCACAAGCTCAAACAAATGTTCAAAGGCCCGCACAATGCTCACAGGCCCCAATGAAATGCTCAAAGGCCCAAAGAAAAATGCTCAAAGGCCCACACAGGCCCAAACAAATGCTCAAAGGCCCAAAGAAATGTTCAAAGGCCCAAACAAATGCTCACAGACCCAAACAAATGTTCAAATGGCCAAACAAAATGCTCACAGCCCGCACAGACCCAAACAAATGTTCAAAGGGCCAAACAAATGCTCACAGGCCCGCACAGGCTCAAACAAATGTTCAAAGGCCCTCACAATGCTCACAGGCCCAAACAAATGTTCACAGAGCCCGCACAGGCCCTCACAAGTGCTCACAGACCCAAACAAATGTCAAAGCACCAAACAAATGCTCACAGGCCCACAAAGACCCAAACAAATGTTCAAAGGCCAAACAAATGCTCACAGGCCCGCACAGGTCAAACAAATGTTCAAAGGCCCGCAGAAGTGCTCACAGGCCCAAACAAATGCTCAAAGGCCCAAACAAATGTTCAAAGGCCCAAACAAATGCTCACAGACCAAACAAAGCTCACAGACCCAAACAAATGCTTCACAGCCGCACAGACCAAACAAATGTTCAAAAGGCCAAACAAATGCTCACAGGCCCGCACAGGCTCAAAACAATGTTCAAAGGCCCTCACAAGTGCTCACCGGCCCAAACAAATGTTCAAAGGCCCAAACAAATGCTCAAAGGCCGCACAGGCCCTCACAAGTGCTCACAGCCCAAACAAATGCTCACAGGCCCAAACAAAGCGCTTGCTAAAAGGCCCGCACAAATGCTCACAGGCCCAAACAAATGTTAAAAGGCCCGCATAAAATGCTCACAGGCCTAAACAAATGTTAAAAGGCCCAAACAAATGCTCACAGACCCAACAAAATGCTAAAAGCCCGCACAAATGCTCACAGGCCCAAACAAATGTTCACAGGCCCAAACAAATGTTCACAGACCCAAACAAATGTTCACAGGCCCAAACAAATGCTCAAAGCCCAAACAAATGCTCACAGGCCAAACAAATCTTCAAAGGACCAAACAAATGCTCACAGGCCCAAACAAATGTTCAAAGGCCCAAACAAATGCTTACAGCCGCACAGGCCCAAAAAATGCTCACAGGCCCGCACAGGCCAAACAAATGTTCACAGGCCCAAACAAATGCTCACAGGCCCAAAACAATGTTCACAGGCCCAAACAAATGTTCACAGGCCCAAACAAATGTTCACAGGCCCAAACAAATGTCACAGCCCAAACAAATGTTCACAGCCCAAACAAATGTCACAGACCAAACAAATGTTCCAGCCAAAGAAAGCTCAAAGGCCCAAACAAATGCTCACAGGCCCAAAGAAAATGCTCAAAGGCCCAAACAAATGCTCACAGGCCCAAACAAATGTTCAAAGCCCAAACAAATGCTCACAGGCCCGCACAGGCCCAAACAAATGTTCACAGGCCCAAACAAATGCTCAAAGGCCCAAACAAATGTTCAAAGGCCCAAACAAATGTTCACAGGCCCAAACAAATGCTCAAAGGCCCAAACAAATGTTCAAAGGCCAAACAAATGCTCACAGACCCAAACAAATGTTCAAAGCCCCAAACAAATTCTCACAGGCCCGCACAGACCCAAACAAATGTCCAAAGGGCCAAACAAATGTTCAAAGGGCCAAACAAATGCTCACAGGCCCGCACAGGCTCAAACAAATGTTCAAAGGCCCGCACAAGTGCTCACAGGCCCAAACAAATGCTCAAAGGCACAAACAAATGCTCAAAGGCCCAAACAAATGTTCACAGACCCAAACAAATGCTCAAAGGCCCAAACAAATGTTCAAAGGCCCAACAAATTCACAGACCCAAACAAATGCCAAAAGCCCAACAAAGTTCAAAGGCCCAAACAAATGTTCAAATGGCCAAACAAATGCTCACAGGCACGCACAGACCCAAACAAATGTTCAATGGCCAAACAAATCCTCACAGGCCCGCACAGGCTCAAACAAATGTTCAAAGGCCCTCACAAGTGCTCACAGGCCCAAACAAATGTTCACAGGCCCGCACAGGCCCTCACAAGTGCTCACAGACCCAAACAAATGTTCAAAGCACCAAACAAATGCTCACAGGCCCACACAGACCCAAACAAATGTTCAAGGCCAAACAAATGCTCACAGGCCCGCACAGCTCAAACAAATGTTCAAAGGCCCGCACAAGTGCTCACAGACCCAAACAAATGCTCAAAGGCCCAATCAATGCTCAAAGGCCCGCACAGGCCAACAAATGCTCAAAGGCCCAAACAAATGTTCTAAGGCCCAAACAAATGCTCACAGGCCCGCACAGACCCAAACAAATGTTCAAAGGGCCAAACAAATGCTCACAGGCCCGCACAGGCTCAAACAAATGTTCAAAGGCCAAACAAATGCTCACAGGCCCGACAGGCTCAAACAAATGTTCAAAGGCCCTCACAAGTGCTCACAGGCCAAACAAATGCTAACAGGCCCCACAGGCCCTCACAAGTGCTCACAGGCCCAAACAAATGTTCAAAGGCCCAAACAAATGCTCAAAGGCCCGCACAGGCCCTCACAAGGCTCACAGGCCGAAACAAACTCACAGGCCCAAACAAATGCTAACAGGCCCAAACAAATGCTAAAAGGCCCGCACAAATGCTCACAGGCCCAAACAAATGTTAAAAGGCCCGCATAAATGTTAAAAGCCCAAACAAATGCTCACAGGCCCAAACAAATGCTAAAAGGCCCGCACAAATGCTCACAGGCCAAACAAACTCACAGGACCAAACAAATGCTCACAGGCCCAAACAAATGCTCACAGGCCCAAACAAATGCTCACAGGCGCAAGCAAATGCTAAAAAAAGCCTGCGCAAATGCTCACAGGCCCAAACAAATGTTAAAAGGCCCGCATAAATGCTCACAGGCCCAAACAAATGTTAAAAGGCCCAAACAAATGCTCACAGGCCCAAACAAATGCTAAAAGGCCCGCATAAATTTCTCACAGGCCCAAACAAATGTTATAAGGCCCAAACAAATGCTAAAAGGCCTCGCAAGTGCTCACAGGTCCTCACAAGATCTGAACATTTTCCCAAACTGTTCATCGTTCCTCCCGTTTTCCACCCTTTTTAACCTTTTCCGCATCGCAACAAGACGTGCAGTAACCCTGCGGGAGCGGACGTTATAGCACATCCTGCAGGAGCACAATCCGAATCGTGCTCGGGGTAGATTTAAAGGGGGAGTATCGGGGGAGGAGTATTGGGGAATTTCTCGGAGGCGGCGGGGGGAGTGGGGAGTGGGGAGTAGGGTTGGAGAGCTCTTAACGTTTAGGACAAACATCTCGGGATCCAATGCACATCACAAGACATTGACACTTCCATGGTGCTGAAAGCTACGAGATTTTGAAAGGATACGACCGGGTGGGTATAAGGGGAGGGAGGGTTTGTAGGGGGATGGTGGACCACGTGGTAATGTAGTGATTAGATATTTTCTTAAAGGTACAAACGCCTTTGGAAGCTGTGGGCGCGCGTCCTGCAGGTGGTCAATACGTGCTTTGTACGCCCCAGGTGCTCGTTCGTGACTCGGGTCAGGGGAGCGCTGAGAGTGAGATGAGCGAATCCCTCTGTTTGCCGCCATGTCCGAGCGGCGCCCGTTGGGGGCTTTAATCACAATCGGGATGCTGATGAGCTGCGACACGCACGACCATCCGGGCCATCTGAACGGGAAACTGGCCTCGAGCCTCCTGACCACCTGGCTCAGGCTCAGGTTGCGGAGGCTTGTTGCTCCAGGTTGCGAGGTCCAACATGGTCCGATATCAGAGCCGGATCAGATTCTGTCACTCTTGCTAAATTCCCGGATAAATATATTAAATTGTGCAAAGATGACGTCAATACTTGATCTGCAAGAGATTTGTCCCGTTGGCCACAATGTTGGCCAGAGTCACGAGATCGACCACAATCCTCAACTTTTTTTTTTTTAAATTATTTATTTTTATAATCTCTCCATGTGTGACAAATTCAACATAAGGTGTTTAATTATCGAAATAATGAAACGGAATGATTTTGTTATGAAACATGAAGAGCGTGTCTGCATCCTCATTTATGACGTCATGCTGCTTTAAAGGAGCGTTTCGATTGAATCGCTTTTAAACAAAGCTTTCCTGCTCCCCCAAAGGGATGGGTGGGGCTGGGGGAGTGGGGGAAGGGGGGCTGTGACTGTGATTGTGGCTGGGGCGGTACTCGGGCTGCGACTGGGTTTGGGGAGCCAGGGGAGGGCATGAAGATGGAAGATTTATACGAACGACAACCCCTTCATTATGACTTCAACGAGCCTTCAATACTGTGTGAGCACCTCCAAACACACCTGCCATGACAGTCTGTAGCTTTGCTCGAGACCGGAATCCAATGTAACTTCGTTCTCGGTTCCAGTCTCAACCCCAAGGAGGCTTTTCTGCGGATGGATGTTAAGAACAAAGATCGGAGACAAAGCTCTGTGGTCGGGACAGAGAGACGGTGACACAGCCCAGCACCTGTTAATCATCTCTCGAGGGTGAGGTGACACACCCTGTCCAACCGTTGGTCCCACTGGGCAGAGACCTCCTTTCAAACACACATGAACAAAAGGTTCTTCCCAACAGGGTGCCCACCCTCAGGGCACCGCCTTTAGAAGCAAATGCCAATTTGATAAACGATCCTCGTATACATTTGTAACACGGGTTACATTGGCCCAGTTCATGATCCTCGAGAGATTTAAGATGTTAAATAATGAACCCCATTTTGGGTGAGATCTGAATGGAGATTATCGAAATAATTAGATTGAAATAAAATGTCCATCCTTGCAGTGCGGACATCATTGCTCTCCTGTCCAAGTGTTGTGGTTCAAATACACGAGACATGATCGAATGAGAGCCCTTTCATTGTGACATGCTCTTGGTGTTTGCACAAGACATCCCACCCGAACGCGCTGCTAATCTGGTGACCTCCACCAAAGCCTATTGACTGCACACAGGGTGACTTATGCGACAGAGGAAGCTTTTCCGAAGTGGGAATGAAACGCTCCAAGATGCTCTGTTCATGAACGCAGCCCCACCTGCTTTCATTTGACTGTTGCTCAGCATGTTGTGGCATTTTGGTGTCCTTGGAATCAGGGATGGAACTTTCAATTTCCTGCGAATGCAAACACAGAAAATAAAGGACAGTAGGATCTGTAATTATGCTGGGACCTTGGAGGGTCTTAACCTTAGGCAGGTTGTCACACCTTTCTGGGATTCCGATGGGTGAATCGACCCAATTGTGCCCATGTCTCTCTGCGACAGATTTCTAGTGAGCAATGGAAATCTAACTCATGTGTCGATGAGGACAGTCGAACACCAAAAGTCATCTCATCCACTGAACCACCAAACTGCTTCTGGACCATGGCCCACAATATAAATGCATTTTAGGTAAGGGAGACCACGTGCTACGTCACTGCTCAGCTTTATGGGGAAAATCCAGGTCTTACAGAATATTTTTACATAATTTCATCATATCAAGTCGAGTTTATTACCCCCAAGGTTATGTTTTCACCCCTGTCTGTTTGTGAGCAGGATCTCAAAAAGTTATGGACAGATTCCGAGGAAATTTGGTGGACAAGTTGATTAGATTTCGGTGAAGATCCGAATCCGAATCCGGCTTCGAGAATGTTTCAAGTGATTCTTCACCATTGAGAGATGGTGCCAGAAATGACATACAGCATGACGTCTCAAAAAGTTGTGGACGGATTATGACAAAACTTGATGGATGAGTTGGGTAGGTGACAACAACAAGCTGATTATATATTGGTTCAGGTCCAGATCCAGATCCGGCCTATCAGTGGGACACAAAATGTAAACTGTTCAGCATGGCGGAGGTATGTGCTCAACTGAGTGCCGTTCTAGTTCAGATATGTATTTGACAGAGGACTCCTGTCAGAGGGTCGATACATACAGTAGTTACATGTAAAGGTGCTCAAAACTTGGAACAAAAACCACCATCCAAAGGAAAAGATGGACAAATTTCGGACCATCACCGACAAACAGTGTCTGTGGTCTTCCTCTAAAGATGCCCTCCAGCTGTGGGTATTAAAGATCTCTGCACCAACATGTCAGCAACCGCATGTGTCGACTATTGTGGATAGATAGATAGAGGCACAATATTATAATGTGCCTGATGAAGCCGGCTGCAAAGCCGGCGAAATGTTTCCTGAGACCAGGTCTGCTCTCTAATCCATGACCTGAGGGGGTCCCGTGTGCAAGTGATGTGCCCTAAGTTTCTCTTCATTTCTTAAAACTAGGCACCTAGGCACATCGGAAAAATGAGGGTGGACATTCTGAATCCTGGCACTAACTCCACAATGGACGTTTGAAATTTGGTCCTGAGCGCAACAATCTGAGGCTGTAATTTGGGGGTGGGAAACATAAAGCTGATTTCTCCGGCAATATTGAAGATATCACAACAAATTACAATCAAATATTTGTTTAATTGCTCTTTCAGATCCAATACAGTAATTTGACAATTTTTGGCTAATTGGGTCACCAGAGGTCAAAAGGTCACGAAAAATGACCTATGCTTAAAATTTGACCTTGGCTACAGAAAATGCCATTTGAAGCTATGTGGATCAATTTTTTTGGAATAAATTGGCAGATTCTGATAGCCAAGGACTCAGCATCAAAATGATATGCATATATGTGTTAAACCCTTTAGGGACCATGATGATATAAATGGATGTAACACTATTTTCGATAGTGACAATTTATGTTTTCATACCCTGTAAATATAGTGCAGTCAGGTAATACCTGCAGTCATTTACATCAATGAAAAAGGTTATAGGGCTCACACATGCACTTTTCATTTATTTTCAGATATCCCTCAGGGCTCGAAATGCAAGGCCAAGGTGTACAATCCAGTGAAACGTTCAAGTTCTGGACACATTCATCAATTTGGCTTCAAATGTGGAGAACTTGATCAGAAGCGACCGTGAGGCCAATTGGGAGCTACATCTGCAGGCAGTGCAGGCATTGCTACCAATGTTTGCTGCGTTTGACTCTACCAACTATTTAGATGGTCCAGCTTGTATCTAGAGGACATGAGAAAACTCCCTGAAAACTACCCACAAGTCCACCAAGCATTCAAAGATGGGAATTTGCAATGAAGCGATCGGTTGGTAATTTCAAAGCTGTTGGCCAGACATGGCGGCTGGAGCAAACTATCAATAGGTCAAAGAAGAGTAGCTCAGGAATAATTGGTAGCACACAGAAGAAACAGTATGTAGCAATGTGGGACATCATCTATCATGAAATGTTAGGTGTTAGTAATCTCCATCGTGATCTGAGTGGAGTGAGATCAGGCTACTATCAGCAGGATGTCAACTCTTCCTTCCGAAATCAAGACTGAATTTGGGAAAAGAACAACCAAGCTATTCTCACTGTGATCGAGAACAAGGAGAACCCTTTCAGAACTGACGTTCCTGAACCCAAGCTCCACAACATCATGACCAGGAAGTTATGACGGACGTGATTCGTGACCAGTTGCTCCATGTGGAAACAACAGGGACAGAACGCTATGAAAAGTTCCGGCAAGAACGTCTGGTTGAGAAGTCTGTCAGGTTCTTCAAAACCATTCACCGAATGAACCTGAAGACTTTTTCAAGATTCATGAGAAATCGGTGGCAAGGAAAGGTGGCAAGGTTTCCCAAAAAACAAAGCCTGAAGATAAGCTCAAGAATCGAGTGGCGGAAATTTCAAGGGCACGGGGCAGGTCTATGAGAGAGTTAATAGAGTATATTGTCAGCTTCTTACTATCTATTTGATGAAGAAGTCTGATGTCCAAGTCGATCAAGAGTGGATTGATGAATGAACTGGAAAGTAATCTAAAGGATGAAGACCAAAAGGAGCCGAATTTCACCGAACCTCAGTAAAGACACCCTACATTGTAGATGCCATGGCAAATGTCAGGAAGATCAGTCCAAAAGAACACAACACCTTTGGAGAATACTGCAGTGCCATTCTGGACTATGTTTCCAATTCATCAAAGCATGCCCAGAGAATTGATTTAGTCTTTGACTCATATATAGATCTGTCAGAAAGGACCTGAAAGAAAGAGGCGGGAAGGACATCAGCCCATTGAATTGAATCTAGTCAGCGAGGATACCCCTTTGCCAGTGGAGATGGATAGATTCTGGCCAAGCAATGAGAACAAGCACAAGCTTCAACTCTTGCTTGCCCAGCAAGCCATATCAAGGGCAAAGGGAAAACCAACTGATCAGGAGATAGTATGTGGCGGGTTTTCTGATGAACCTTGCATGTCTTGTTGTTCTGGCTCTTCTGATGAGGTTCTGAGCTCTGCCTTGACATTGAAGAGGCTGACAGTCGCATCATACCTCATGCACTGCATGCTGTAAAGCATGGAGTAGAGAGAATAGTTGTGCTTTCGGCAGACACTGATATCTTCGTCTCCTTCTGTACTATTGGCAAACTCTCCAAGTCCAAGGTTTACTTGAGTTATGGATGAAAGCCGGTGTCCGTGATTCGACAAGACACATTCCCATTCATTGCTGGCTCGCGCATAGGTCTTGATCTTGCAAGGTGCTTCCTGCAGTTCACACCCTGAAAGGATGTGACTACACTAGTAAAGTTGGCACCAAACCTGCAGCAATCAAAGCCAATCCTGGTTTTGGAACACTTTGGGTCAGCAGAAATGGCCAACTGAGGAGGATATGGTAAAGGCGAAAGCTATCTGGTCCAAGTGATGAAAAAGGGGACAACGCTAACCAGTATGGACAGCCTCCGTGACCAGCAATACCATCATAGCAAGGGCTATCCCTGCACGAGTTGCCCCTACTAGTCACGCCATTCAGTATCATATCAAAAGGGCATATTAGCCACACATGAGATGACGAATATTCTCTTCTCAATGAAGACCCACTCAATCCTCTCTCCTATGGCTTTGAGGAAGATGATGAAACGCTGAGCCGGTTAGAGTGTCAGGCCAATACCAGAGGAATCGCTATCCATTGTAATTGTGGCAAATGTGCGACTGAAAGATGGTGTTCTTGTCGCCAAAAGAAATTGCCCTGTTGCACTTTCAAGTGTCACGTTACAGATGGTGAAATATGTTGCAAAAATCCAATTGGGTTCATGTATCTTGATTGTAATATTTTTGACCGTTTTTGGACTGATTTCAGAAATATCTCAGTGTTTTGGCGAAGCACACTCTATTCTGAAATTTAGGACTTGATTTACCATGTTTGCATGAGGTAACTGTGAAGTCACTCAAGGTAGAATGGTCCAAAAAGTTCAGATGCAATGTTACCAATTTGCGCATAGAAAACGCATTTTGAAGTACAGTCATTTCCGTTTGTTTTTACTGAGATTGTATATGGTTAATTCATAATATATGCATATCATTTGATGCTGAGTCCCTTGGCTATCAGAATCTGCCAATATTCCAAAAAAATTGATCCACGTAGCTTCAAATGGCATTTTCTGTAGCCAAGGTCAAATTTTAAGCATAGGTCATTTTTCGTGACCTTTTGACCTCTGGTGACCTAATTAGCCAAAAATTGTCAAATTACTGTATTGGATCTGAAAGAGCAATTAAAAACAAACATTTTGATTGGTAATTTGTTTGTGATATCTTCAATATTGCCGGAAAATCAGCTTTTATTGTTCCCCGACCCCCAAATTACAGCCTCAGATTTCGCTCAGGACCAAATTTCAAACGTCAATTGTGGAGTTAGTGCCAGGATTAGAATGTCCACCCTCATTTTTCCGATGTGCCTAGTACTATGTTGAATAATAAGAGAAACTTAGGCACATCACTTGCACACGGACCCCCCAGGCAATAGACTACTCCGTTTTTTGCTCACATATAGCAGAGTAGATCGAGTTTTTTACTTTTGGTTGGAAGTGCCTTCTTCTTCGTTAAAATGTGTCACCAACCGCCCAATCTTAATATTACTATATATATATATATATATATATATATATATATATATATATATATATATATATATATTGTTGCGGATCCGGGTGGCGGGATTCTCGCCCGACTTGGCGCCACCCTCACCACCGCCGTCTCCGGGGTTATAACGCCGCCGCTCAGCACAGGCCTCGGGTCACGCGTCTTCAATCGTGATACCAACGTAATCCTTGTACCTTACCAGTTGGGGAAATAGAACCCCAGTTACAGACTGGTTGTGTCAGATGCCGAGCGTCTTCTGAGTCTGTAACCATTTTGGTTTATATGCAATCAAACGGATCGTTCCTCGAACTGTGAACATGAAGTTAATTTTCCATAGCGGCAACTTCATACGAATTAACCAGATTTATTGGAGAACATCGGGGATCAATTTAACATACAATTTAACATACGTTAACATACAATTCAATTTCTACCTTAAGCTCATCGTCCGCACCATGTATGCATGTACCCACGTACCTGCTTCGGTCCAGAGTCACCTCTGTCCGGTCACTTCTCTCCAGCAGGTTGCTCATCATCGGTTCGCCATACTCCTCTGGGGCTGTCAGCTCCACATGC
>CM068955.1:137685080-137699223 GCA_035128595.1 Eptatretus atami | reverse complement strand
TTATAAGAAATGAAATGCAATGTACAAGCAAAAACACTTATCCAGTTTCTACTTAAAGACGGGGCCCCACGGACAGATACACGCACACACAGATACCCAGAAAGAAAAATGGGCCTTCCCGCCTCGTGCGGTTTGGCCGAGATCGGCGAACCAGACCGGCGTCGAGATGCGACCAGCCCAGCGCCAGCGAGATGCGACCAGCCCAGCGTCGACGAGAGGCGACCAGCGTCGACGAGATGTGACCTGCGCTCCAGCAGACCAGAGCAATTCAACGTCGGCAACAAGACGAGAGCAGAAGAAGCGCCAGCGAGATGCGACCAGCGTCGAGAGACGCGTTCAGTGCTCGCGCGGACCAAACGCAATTATTCCTGTTCTTCTCGCGCTCGTCCCGCCAACTACGCTCTCTTTTTTCCAGGAGGAGGGGCTTCTTCTTCCGAACACTCGCCTCCCGATTGGTCGGACCCATCGCGCAATTCCCTGGCCGTCCTCCATTTGACCGGCCCGCGGTCGGCGGGGGAACTCCCACCCCTCTGGGCGGAGTCCCGAGCGGAGGCGTTTGTGGCTCCGCACACCTCCTCACCTCTGGTCACGTGCCTAATGGCGATGGTGCTGATTCGGAAACGGGGCGGGTGAGACGCCCGCTCCTTGCTGATTGGCTTAGAGGGACACCATGCCTATGTTAGGCTCCGCCCACGCGCGCTTGCTGGCGAGCATGCGAAGAATGCCGCGAGCATTATGGCGTCAGGATGGAGCGAAGGTGTTGTTGTTGTTGTGATACAGGGTGTAAACATGTAAAAGAAAACCCTATCAAAATAACTTCGCAGCGCATGTATGTAATTCCCATTAGACACAGGTAGGGGGCCCTAACTAGAAACACTCACTTACTGAAATAACTAAGCGTAGGGACTGCTGTCTGTTTGTGTGCACAAGGTTTCCAAATCCGCAACAATATCTCCTCCCACCACAGGGAGGGGCGCTTGGCGAAAAACGCCTCGGTGTCCACCCTCTCATTGGACAGGGTCCTACGGCCCACCTTTCCGGGGCGGGGCATTGGCCCCTGCCGGGAAACCCCAACCACTCTTTCCACGTGGGGTCAAACTTGATGAGTAACAGTATAATGCTGCAAAGGTACGTTGGTGGTGCAGCCGGTTGGCAGTGGATCGTGATGGGCCGAGGGGTCATGCAGATGGCTTGTTGGTTGTTAGATGTAACGATTTAATAACCTAACTAAAAGAAGTCGCAACGCACGTTTTTTATTCTCCCACTAGACAAAAGGAAAGGGATCTGACTACACATGTACTTAATGGGATAACTGACCTTTGGGACCTGTATGGTGAATGCAAATGGTTTCCATATCCGTAACAATACATATACATACATACATACATATATAAATTATATATGTACATATATATCTTCTTCTTCTTCTTTCGGCTGCTCCCGTTAGGGTTCGTCACAGCAGATCATCCGTTATGATCTGCATACTGATTTGGCATCGGTTTTACGCCGGATGCCCTCCCTGACGCAACCCTGGTCGCCTCTTACGACACAGGGATAAGGATTGGGTTTCGCCATGATTCCAGGCTGCCCTACACCCTCTCATAGCGCGGCCCAGCACAGAGCACCCATCCTCAAGCGATCCTCCAACCCAAGCCTCCGAGTAGCCGGATTACAGGCGCACGCCACTACGCCCGGTATCGGATGTAGCATTCTATGTATGCAATTATAACGTCATAACGAAGGCACCGATGACATCATAAAAAATTATGCTTGTTCCCCAAGAGGAGTACTTGCCATGTGCCAAGTTTCAATCAATTCCTTGGTGCGGTTTTGGAGATACAGAGGTCCAAAGTTTTCCCTTTTTTTCCAACATGGCTGCCACACCACATGACCTATGACATCATAATTATCATTAAAACATTCTACATGAGTAGTCTCTCCTCTGGTGAAAATTTTCGCTCATTCCGACAAGCGGTTGCAGAGAAAAACACTCATGTTTTGAGTAGAGAAGCAAACAAACAAACACACAAACAGACGGCCCAAATGCAATGCCCTCTCCTCTGGCGAGGGTAATCATAATTATTGGGCTTCCTGTTTTGGCTCTTTGCATGTGCATGGTGAAATTCGAGTTGCTCGGTTCTCTCTCCTTTCTCTTTGTCTTTCTCCCTCTTTCTCCCTCTTTCTCCAAACTGAATATACATTAAATATAAAAGCCTGGTGTTGGCTTAATGGTTAAGGTGGCTGGCTTAAAGGGTCTTAAGTTTGATCCCCTGTTGGCCAATGAATTAACACCAGGTGTGGTTGACTTAGAGTATCAACCTTCTGAGGTCAGCGAAATGAGTACCAGCTTACTGGAAACAGGGGGCACTGCATCAGTGGCACAGCCATGTTCACAGAAAATGATGTAACCTGCAGCCACAGGCTGTACATGATAGCTATTGAGTAGAAATGATTCTTCTTTTTTAAAATAAAAATATATTTTAAGAATGCATTTTAAGAATGCAAGAGATATATGTCTCTTCTTCTTCATCTTCAAAACGATTATTTTTATGAGGATTTTGTCTGCTCTTTGCATTGTCCACAAACCTCACCACCTCACCACCTCCCCATCACCCACCTCACCCCCCCCCCCCCTCTACAGCACAGAATTTCTCTGTGCATTTAACAAGCTTTCTAATCTCCCATCCCATGATTTTTATCTCTGTGTCAAATTTGGGAACATATGGAATAAGGAAAAGCATCCACCCCCACCCCACCATGTCAAAGCTTCACCCCCCTTTCTGCATCCCTCTCATCCCCTCCATCTCATATACTTCCTCCTCACTCCACCCGCTGAATGCTTCCACCCCCAATCTCACCCTCTAAAACCTCCCCCCACACACTCAAAACTTCACTCACACCCCACACACTCAAACCCTCCCCACACACACCATACACACAAAACCTTCCCCTGCACCCCACACCCTTAAACTTTCCCCCACACCTTCACAGAGTCAAACCTTCACCCAACCCCCCCGCCCCCCCCCAAAAGCCTCATGTTGCCACTCCAAAAACTCCACCCCACCCCCATCTTGCACCATCCAACTTTTCCTCCCCGAACTGAGTGGACCTCAAACATCCGAGGTCTTCACTCTAACCTGACAGATCTCTCAATTCAGGCCACTGCCGATAAACCAGACATCATCTGTTTAACAGAATCCTTCCTCCCATAGGACTTCCGAGACTCCTTAGTATCTCTCCCTGGTTATTGTGTCCTCCGATTTGATAGGTCTGAACCACGCCCCAGAGGTGGAGTTGCACTTTACATCAATAATTCAATTTTACGCTGTCCTTGTACTGCCCTTACACCTCCCAACCGCCAGGAATACCTCTGGCTGCGAATTCCCCACCGCTCCCACCTCTTGATCATCTTTGTGTTGTCCTGTCCTTCTTACAATGACGACTCCATATACATCTCTCTACATCTCTCTCTCTCTCAGACAACATGGACAAACTTTTAACCACCCATCCCAACTCTCTCTCCCTTCGTCGTATGTGGCGAGTTTAATTGTCAACATGCAAGTTAGCTGGATATTGGTATCTCTCTCACCAGCTGTGAAACTTCAGCAAAGGACGTCTTCAGCAAATGGGTCTGACTTAACCTGTAAACCTTCAAACCCAGATTTCTCTCAATGGCAAATCCTCCCTTCTGGACTGGGTAATGATTAACTTAAAATAAATGAAGTTAATAAAATGAAGGATTACAATTACAAAGCTTGTTCATACAGAAGAAGAATATTAATAGTGCAATTGACCTGTTGCCCATTTTGAAACAAGATTTCCAAATCGAGTAAATTTGCTTTTAATCTCCTCACTTGAAAGTGACTAGTAATTTTATATGAGTCATACGAGTATAAAAGCCCATAAATAATGACGAGTTGGAGCTATTTTATTGGATATATTCAAGGAGACTGAAAGATATGATATTCCATAGCAAGAAAAAGTGTGATATTAAAACAAAACACAACATTTTCAAATGTGATCATATTTTCTCTATATTCTGGGATGTTTCGTTTCGATGGCGCAGCCTCTGCGTGTGCCAAATTCTGAAACCTCGGCCTAGTGTCAGGTGTGCTTACACAGTATCTTATTTATTTAGTAGACATCTTAAGGATGTAAATAAACACTCATTTTACTGTGCATGTGTTGCACATCATGTGAAGCAAATTTCACCTCCCTGTGCCTTGTATTTATTGTTGTTTTTAAAAAAAACATTTCTGCACACCACCCTTGAGGCTCGGTTTGCAAGTCACCGTCTACAATTCCAATATCAGAGATGTAATTACTCTCTTATGGAAAATGTTTTTCGAGTTTTTTTTTTAATTGTGAAAAATAGAGCGCAGTGAACACACAGTCGTGCTAAAAGATTGGCCTTAAAACCCTCCTCAAATCGTCCTTATGGAAGGTGATAGACAAATATACAAATACACACTGTGTTTCATATAGGTAGATGATATGATATGATATGTAGCAAATATGAAGTTATTTTTCCACATAGTCTCCATCAACTGCAACACTTTAATGAGTATCAATTTGACTCTTGTTTTCCGGTGTCAATGTGGTTGCAGGGAAACCACTTTGAGGCTTGTCGTCGATATTGGTTTGATCGCACTTGAAACGCTTTGCCAATTGTCTAACAATGCTCACATCAATGGTAGAGTCACCATACACATTCTCTAAACACCTATGGATATCCACTGTAGGAACCTCTTCCACAGCAAGAAATTCAATAATTGTTCACACAACTAGCGGGGCAGCAATTTTAAAAGTATGGTGTGATGTCATGTGACTGATACCAGTGCTGCTTAACTTAAAATTAGCGGGAGATACAAGTGTTTCATTGCGATCTCGCGTTGCTCTCCAACGACACACTCGCAACGAACTGGAAAATAAGAGGCATCTTATATATTATTTCCGAGTTTGTGGTTTCGTGTCGCGCTATCTTCGACTTTTTTCTGCCTCGATACGTCCGATATTCGGCTTACATTATCTCAAAGACACATATGAGATGCATGTACAAAAATAAAGTGAATAAAATGGTTCTGAAACAGTGAAATCGTATTCCACATACTGCATTAAAGTAAAATTACTACTGATACTCTGCATCAGTTCCTTTCTCAAACACACCCACCCCAAATGTCGCGCAGAGCGCGGGTTATGCTAGTTGCTTTTGTACGAACTTGGCAAATAGAAACGAAGTGCACCGCATGTGAATCCAAATTAATTATTCCTTCGTTTCAAATATACTCCATGAAAGTTTTAATTTACTTGTTATTTGAAGTTAAGGAATGAAAATATATAAACACACACACACACAACCATTACCAACAATACACCTGTACCATACTCTGTGCAGAGCGTTGATGGCTGCTTAAGCAGATTCTTGGCAAGGGTTATACTGGGTTGTTTTCCATTGCCATTCCAGTGTTGTTTTGTCCATACTATGTCCTTTAAATGTCCTCTGTCCAAGCAAGGAAGCAACACATACCTTTTTGTCAATAATACCAGTCCTTTAATTCACTGCTCATAATGAGCACTTGTATCTATCCAGATAGAACATTCAGCTCGAGTAATAATCATATATGTATATATATATATATATATATATATATATATATATATATATATATATTGTTTACGGCTTGTGGAATTCGCAAACCAATCATTCAGGTCCGTAGATGAGGTATTTCTGAAAGTACATGTGGTGTTAGCGCAAACCCATTGTTTTAGAAGGGAATTAATGTGATTCATTCGGGCTGGCGAATAACTTGAGTTAGGCGTTTTCTGTTCTGCTTTATTTTGAACCAAACCACACTTCAACGCCAAACAACGCCAACACAACAACGCCAACCAAGCCACCACTCCAACAACGCCACACCGCCACCCTCACAACCACCACCACCATCTTCGCCACTACTCCACACCAACGAACGCCATCCTCCGCGGTCCATGTACGACGGTTTCCGCGTTGAAGACTGTCGAACGCGAGAGGGGAAGGGAGAAGTCCCCACAGCGAGGGCGCGCGGTTTTCCCGCCTGTTCCTTCCTTGCCCGGCGCCAGAACGGCTTCGCCTCGCCCCCCACAAGACGCAGGTGGGAGGGAACGATGGAAATGCCCCGCTTCGAGTGCTTTCGGAAGCGCCTCGAAGGGGTGGAGCCAAAGGCGGGGCGGAGAAAGAGGGCGTGGCGCCGGGCGTATAAGAGTGAGAGGCGCGGGAGGTTCTTTCTGCTCTGCTCGCTTCTCTTGGTTCGACGCTCTCGCTTCTGCTTTTCTCTGGTTCGGCGCTCTCGCTCTTCTTCCTCTGGGTTCGGCGTTCTCTCGCTCTGGTTCGGCGTGTGCTCTGGAAAGGCAGACGGGGCCGAACGCCGGAGAGAGCTCGCGGACCACGGCAGAGGACGGGCGCCAAGGACCCGACATGAGGGAAGTCGACTTCCATTTTCTTTTGGGTTTTGTGTGAACGTGTGGTGTGTGCGCCGTGTCTTGTGAAGTAGAATTGTGTAAGTGGTCCGTGTGTCGCGTATTCGGTTGTAGCTCTGCGTCATCGTTGCGTTTGTCGTTCCTTCTTTTATTTGATATGTGCATTTGTGACTGTAAATACATGCTGTGCTATATGTGTGCTCGTGTTTCGTTGTGAATAAAATGCTTGTTTTTGAATTCTTCCCCCGTTTCGCTGCGTCCTTCCTTCGTTGGGTCTCCATCTTGTTTCACGTAAAGGGTTTGAGTGGGCGCGGGACCCCGATAATTAATCAGGAACCTCAAGGCCGACGTAACACCGCTCGGTTATCCCGTTAGCATGGAACGGGTCGCTTAAGCGGCCCGTGTCCGAGTCGGCCTGTGGCGAGGTACAACCCTCGGTAGGTTACCCGTGCGGGTATTTAGGTATATCGACTTTCGGCGATTCACCCTATTCGCGCGGGTAGAATGCGGAGTGGGTTGTGGTGAGGCCGAAAGGTCCACCCGTGACTGGATCCCGGCGTTAGCCGGGAGGGTCACGACTGAATTGTCCGTCCGGGCGCAGGCGTCGCGATTCGAGTCACGTGGCCGATCGCACGCCGGCGGCGCGAATTCGCAACAATATATATATATATATATGTATATATATGTTACGGCTGTGGAAATTCGCAAACCACCATTCAGGTCCCGTAGGTGAGATATCTCTAAGTACAGTGTTAGTTAGCCCCAAACCCGTTGTTTAGAGGGAATTTGTGTGATTCATTCGGGCTGCGACATTTTGAGATAGCCGTTTTTCTGTTCTATCTTTATTTTGAACCAACCACGTCTCAACCGCCATCACACAACAACCACCACGCCCGCCATCGTCACCAACTGCAACCACGCTCCAACCCTCAGACAACAACAACAACGCCAACAGCCACGACCTTTACCTTCACAACTCGCTCCCACATCATCGCATCATGCCATTCCCAAACGGCACCATGACCATCAAAGCACCACCAAAACCCTCCACCACCTCACCTCTCTCCTTCTACGGCCATTCCCGCAGCACCTGTGAACACTGAGCGTCGGGCTGTCTTGGGCTGCGTCAGCGATAGCCACCGAGCCGCGAGTGCAAATAGTGGCCTTTTCGAGGGAGAATTCGGATCAGGAACGCTACACCCACTTCTGATCCGTCCAATTAGGAAGCGCGGGGCAGCTTGGCCCCGCCTCCAGGCGCGTCTGTGTGAAATCGAGATATGCAAATTCTAGGATCAGGGGAGATTCACGCCCCTTTCCTCCGACCAATGGGCGAGCGTGGCCCCGCCCCCGAGGTCATCCTGATCCGGAATTTGCATACTGTTTTCTCCTGCCGGCCTATAAGAAGGCGAGCGCAAGGCGAAAGAAGAGTTTTTGGTTGAGAGTCATCGGCAGAGTGTGGCAGAGAGTGGAGTCGGGTGGCGAAGGCATCGAGTTGGTTTGCAGTCGGCTGAGGAGAATTGGGAAGAGGCCAAGGAGCTCGGTCCGAGGCAGGGAAGAGGCGGTCGGCGACGAGGTCGCGGTGGGATCGCTCGTCGCAGGACCCAAGCCAGCCAGCCATTCTTCTCCCCCAGGGCATTAACAATTCCCCCCTTTTCCCCGCCGCTGAGATAGTGCAAAAAGGGGCCCCGTTCCCACCCCACTCCAAGCGTGCCAACGAAACCCGCAAAGGAGCATGAAGTCGGGGCACCGCCGCGCAGCCACATTTGCGGCTCGTCACGAGGACACGGGTAGGACCCCCCGGTCTCGCGGACCTGGCCGCTCCTTCAGGTCCCGCGCACATATTGGCCTACAGGCCCGTCTGTCCCCTTGTCTTTGAGGGTGGCCTTTTCTTTTGCTTTCGAATGAATGTTGTTGGCGCCGTCTGTAAAGTAGAACTGCATAAGTGTTGCCGTGTGTACGCGTATCGGTATAACTCTGCGTCATTGTTTCTTTTGTTTCACTGCTATAGGTGCATTTTCACTGTATATGTGTGCTTTCCGTGGGCCGGGTAATAAATGTGCTTTGTGTTGAACTGTTTTCCCTTTCGCTTTGTTTTTTCTTTAATTGAATCTCCATCCTGCTTCACGTAAAGGGTTCGTAGTGGGCTTAATACGCCCGACAATTAATCGGAACCATCGAGGCCGACGATAACACCGCTCGGTTATCCCGATAGTACGGAACGGGCCGCCCAAGCGGCTCGCGTCCGGAGTCGACCTGCGGCGAGGTGCGATCGCCCGGTTTACCATCCGCGTGGGTCTTAGGTAGGTCGAGTTTGGCGAACAACCCTATCCCACGCGGGTGGCCGATTGGCACGATCGTGGTGAGGCCGAAAGGCCCACCCGTGACTAGCTCCCGGCGTTAGTCCGAGAGGGTCACGACAGAATTGTCCGTCCGGTGGCGACGTGCCGCGATTCGAGTCACGTGGCCGTTCGCACGCCGGCGGGCGCGAATTCGCAACAAATATATATATATATATATATATATATTATATATATATATATATATATATATATATATATATAATATATATATCTACCCACAAACACCAATATTTTTATTGAAAAAAACACATGCTATGACACGACGATGATGTCATGTGCATAAATTACACTAATACATAATACATCCTCTCCCGACTGGGAGGCATCCATATGGTCCTCAAGCCTTTGCCGACTGAGATTAAAGCCTATGGTCACAAATAAATGAAAGCAGAGATGTCCATCTCGATTTCACCCTTGTTATGGGCTCATCAGGACAACATACTTCTCGTCGTTTATTTGTGATCATATTAGGCTTATGAATATAACATTAATATAAGGTCCATCCGACCAGGTGTAAGAAAGAAGCTCGTCTGGTTAAGGTGGACATTCGTTCGAAGGGATACTTGCATATACCAAGCCATAAAGGCAGTTAAGAATGCGATACCTGCCATTGTTTTGACACTAAAAGAGATATCGCAAGGAAGTGACGGTAAAAGGGCCAGAGAAGCTGCGGCTTTGTTGTTTCAAGTCGATGCATTTCAGTTCGTGCTTTGTCTTACTGTCTTTGGCAGCATATTTGGAATAACTAACAGGCTTTCAGAGCCATTGCAGGCCTCAGGTGATAAATGCAACTCAACTAATTAAGACTCATTTTGACAGCCTCCAGGAATATCGGTTGGAAGCAGAGCATGGTGAATATTGGGAAGAAGCTCCACCAGTCTGCCATGCGGATCGGCATGTGGTCTGCCATCAACCCCCTTCTGGCAAAACTCCCAAAATCCAGAATCACTGTTTTTCTCCATTCATTCGTTCCTCTTTTTTTTCCCCCCCATATCTGAAACCAACTTTCAGATTCTCTTCAATCTCACTCTTCCCTCCAGGTCTTCAAGAGAGCTGGTCACCACCATCTCAGATCATCCCCCATCCAAAACCATGATCTTTTCATCTTCTCTACACCGTTAAAAACCCCCTAATCTCCCCCTTCCCATCCAAACCCATCTCTTTCCAAATTTCTAGTTTTTCCTTCGTGAAAGTTTGCTTCTGTATTCCTCTTGACAAGTGACCAGCACTGGTTGATGGTGAATGTTAAAGACTATTTGCATCTTCCCTAGCCCTCATTCTTCCACACATCCCTTATTTGTACATCTCCCCCTATTTTTGTCCCTTGGCCCTGCTGCTGGTGTTTCTTCCCTCTCTTTTTTGTGTTCCCTTTGTTCTGTTAAATGCTGATCCATTCTGTTCTATCTCCTCCACAAACCTCGACTATATAATATATATATTAACATACATACATATTTCCTATGCGAGTGCTGAAAGAATGGCAACAGCTATAGACATCGGCCAGGATTTAGCACAGTCCAGCAGACAAACAAAACGCTACTGGGTGGAAACTTCAACACTTACACCGGATCTCATCTAAACAGTGAAGATGAGCTGAAGCATAACTTCCGTACTCAGCTGTGTAATTCAGTTCTTGACAAGATACTAATGGAGTATGATGTACGGTTTCCTATAGGTTGACAAATTGATTATGAGCGCTGTACAAGCATGCTCTCCAAAGTCTGTTGGTTTCATTAACTTCGTGACCCAAAAAGTAATGATTGATCACTATGAAATTGTTGAGGAGGATGTCGTCCTTGAACTTACTCAGGTTCAAAAAGTGCTTAAAAAACTATTTAAGGTTCTGAAAGTTGGACTCACATTTTCTGTGTAACGAATGCACTGCGTGAGCGGTCATTATCGTCCTCCCGAAGGACCGAGCTGTGCTTATGTGCTTATGGTCCACCAAATGTGAGACAACATTTATCGACCATTCATTCCTCTCCAATGAAAAAAGGTCTTGTCCCCCTCTGTCCTGAGAAAATGCATTTTTTTTTCTCGGTTTGCTGATAAGGACAAGAATCGATGTGAATATGTTTGTTTTGATGTTTCGGTGTTTGAAATAAACTGATTATCACTGTAGAATGTTCATCTGGTCTTCATCTTGAAGGTTAGTTTTGTTGTGCATTGCCAGACATGTTGATATAATGGATGGAATTTCCGATGAAGGGGGTAACGGCTGAAATGCAAGCCTCTCCTTGCTTTCCACTGTGGTTAGCTTGCTTTGATCAAAGTTCTGTTGAATCCATACATGAATGCATGGTTTGGTATACTGTTGTATCAACACTTTCACTCATCATTAAGGGCTTCTTGATATATATATTATAAATACAGACATAAGGTATATCTGGTGAAACCTACCCGGGCAAGCGATCTGACATTGGATTGAAAGATTTTTATGGAGGGCATGCCAATATCTCCCTCCATCCCTTCCTCCCTCACAAGTAATCGTGCCTTGCATACTGTTCTCTTGTTGCCAAACCAGGGGCCTTGGCCTTCCAAACTTTTCAACACTACATCCATTACTAGTTTTGACTTTCACTTTTACTTTCTGACCATGATGTAGTCATGAAGAAAGCAAGCAAGCCTTTGAAAGAGATAGCAAGATGATTTCACATGTAGAAACCATGCTGCCTTTACAACATGCTTGTGAGGCTCATAAATTGCATCTTTGTTGTCTCACTTTTTCAGCCAAGGCTGGCCGGATATCTTTGAGGTTTGCCAGCACTGGTTGTTGGTGAATGTGAAAGATCCCACTGTGTCTTTCAAGAGGAGTTGGTGGGTTATCGCAGTCACTCTGAGCAAATCACAAATCCCTGCAAAATTATCTTGCCAACCTTCACTTGGCAATTGTAGCGAGTATTCCCAAACCCCAAAAGTGAGTTGAGGGAGAACTTCATCCTTCGAAGAACTGAAAATAAGCTGAGGATGCTGATGATAACAATCCTCGGGCAATGCACTCTTCCACCGGTGATTGAATTTGACTGACGGTGATTAAAATGAATCCACTTCAGCATGTTTGTGTCACTCTCATGTCCATTGTAAGCAAATCGACAGAAAGCATTGTTTCAGCAGACATCGAGTCATAATTATTTTCAGCAACTTGGTTCTGCTGACCATCATTTTGGTTTATACTCTGGTCACACACACATAGGTGGGCAATATACCTTGATTTTGACAGTTCTGGTGCAGACCACTTGCTGTGTGCTATGTCAGACACCATCCGGTGACACCTACGTGTGCACAGCTAAAGGCAAAACGAAGTTTGGATCGAATTTACAGTTGGGTGTAGGAGGAGGCCAACAGCAGTAATGGCTAAAATTCCAGCAGAAGTTTGTGTAAAACATCCAAGTCAGCAAAACACTGAGAATGTAAGATAGTTTTCGGTATTTGCCTGACCTCACTTTATCAAACGGTGTAAAAAGGATGTAATTATCAGTGTAATCAAAGGTATGTGAGGCTGCTTTGGTGGAATGATGTCACACCTGTGCCAAACATTACGAGGTGTGTGGTGATAAGACATCGACTGACCTTCTTTTATTGTATCTTTGGAATCTATTTTCCTTTTGTGCACATTAGCTTCTGGGTGGTGGTCATGTCGGCAAAATCGGGATGATATCGATCTCATGCCAATCTTACACTAATAAAAGGGAGTGTGTATGTGTGTTTGTGTGTATGTGTGTGTGTGTGTGTGTGTCTCTCTCTCCCTCTCCCCCCCCCCTATATAAATCAACATAAAATAATGGGTGTTTCAATTTTGAACAATCCCATGTATATTCATATTTGATCAAATGTTTAATATTAAAATATGCAAATTGGTATCTGTCTGTCTGTCGAACCAAGATACATTCATTCGTTACTTATCCAATCTCAACCAAACTTGACAAGAGGACGAAGGGTTACAAGATGGGGGTTGTAGCAACTTCATTTCCCCCCCATCCCAAGGGAGTTTTCTGGCTTGCACAAAATCCATGTTGAGGTGTGTAGATATCTCATCATGGCATTTTTCCAAGGCCAATTCGAATAACAAAAGTAACTAGAATGGCCCTCGGTGGAGCACATACCTCTGCCAGGTTGAACACTTTTACATTTTGTATACCACTGATGGGCTTGATTTGGACATGAATCAAAATCTAATCGGCTTGTTCTTGTCACTGAACCAACTCGTAACTCATCTCCAACTTTTTAAAATATCGTGCTATATATCGTTTTTGGCACCATCTCTCAAAGGGAGGGGCGCAAAGTGCCACTCTCTTTATCTGGGACAGTTTCTTTGTATGCAACTTTTATGCAAGAACTGAAAATTCCTTTCTCGGCTTCGACTGGACGAAATCGGCTGCAAATTTTAGGAGGAAATCCTTCGTACATCGAGGTAATATGCTCCAAATTTTAGCAACGTCCGTTTCCGCATTCTTGAGTTCTACACAAAAAGCCTCGAAAACCATGTTGGTGTCTGTGCGTCCATCCGTCTGTCCGCCAAAAATGTATTGGCGTTCATATCTCAAAGGCTGTACAGTGAAACGAGCTGAAACTTGGAATATACATTGGACAATACATCTCATTAATGGCATTCAAACAAATTCCACCTGGGTGCCATAGTCTTTTCTTTATTGCTATATTTTTGCTCATATTCAACTATCTACACATCATCCAGTGTCAGAAACATCATGCAATTATGCTTTATTTCCACATGTGGGCAGCACTATCTATCATTTATGGATATGCATTAGTAGATCAATATATTTGTGCAACAAATAAGTCGTCTACAATTGTATGTACTCATTACCCTGTGCTTGCGAAGCGAAAAGCAGGGTTAAGCGATCGGTAGTGTACGTATGTGTGTAGTACGTCGTACGTTGTACGTGTCTGCAGTTTGTTAAGATCGAAAACCGCTCAGCAGAGGAAATTGAAACTTTACCACATGCTACATGACCATGTGATATAGCGGTCACTCTTTTGAGTTCAACATTGGCCAAAGATCAACAGAAGCCAATTTTCTAAAATCCCAATTTTCATCCAATTGACTAGAAATTTGAACAGGATTTTCATTTCAGGTCACTAAATTGAAGCACCATCAATTTTTAAGGTCAACATAGGCCAAAAGGTCAACATAGGCTGAAATTTCTAAAATTGTCAATTTTCATCTGATTGGCATGAAATTTGAACAGGATTTGCATATCGGGTCACTAAATTCAACCACCAATTATTTTTGATCTCAAACTTAAGCCAAAGGTCAACCAACATCGGCCACATTTCTGAAATCCTCAATTTTCATCCGATTGACTTGA
>CM068955.1:137623533-137669423 GCA_035128595.1 Eptatretus atami | reverse complement strand
AAAAACTTAATCCTGTTGTCCAAAATTTCCACAACCCTATCACATCATCTACTAAAATCATTTTTAGATAACTTAAACTTTTTACACATTTTACTAACAAATTAATTAACAGAATCAATAATAGAAGATCAAATACAACTCCATGGCCGAAACACTGGTTTCATATATTTTAACTCTTATTTTCATAAGATCCATGATATCACCATCAATACATTACTAAAACTCTCATCTTGTATGTATGTATGTTCCCGAAATGCAGCCAAAACAGTACACGATAGCGCAAAAATTTAAGGACGGCACCTTATTCACCATTCTCTTGCGATGTGCAGTATCAAGTTTGTTCAAATCGGGCAACGAAAAAATTATTAAACTAGAGGGGAGCACTCGGTAGAGTGCAAAACTCCGCCGCAATACTGCTAGGTCACTCAAGTGAACTGATATCCTATTCATTCAATTTGACGTCAACAGTGCTCACAGAGTTATAGTTTGCAACTTTCCCTTTTACTTTTAACTTTTACATACTCAATTCATTCGTCATAACTAGATTCCTTGAGACAGAAATTGATTTTACGTGGGTATATCCACCTGAAGTTCCAAAATCAGCCGCAATTATAATTTTGGCATGTTTTTGTTGGAAATCACTTATAACAGTAGAAATGCAAAAAAAAATCGAAATTTTGTTAAAAAAAATTTGCAAAATTTTTTTTTCTCTAACAATTTCTTTTTGGGGGGGGGGGGGGTTGGAAATCACTTAAAACATGTAGAAATGAAAAAAAAAATCGAAATTTTGTTGAAAAAAAAGTTGCAAAAATTTTTTTTCTCTTTTTTTTGGGGGGGGGGGGGAGGACTTGGAAATCACTTAAAACATGTAGAAATGCAAAAAAAAAAAATTCAAATATTTTTCAAATTGGCCGTAGCGGCCATATTGGATTTTGGACCAAGTCCAAAATCTAATGGCATGATCCTTGGACCAGACTAACCCCCCCACAAGTTTCGTCGAAATCCGTCGAGGAGTTTTTCCGTAATACTGTTCACAAACAACAAACAAACAAACAAACAGAAAGGGGTGAAAACAGTACCTCCATCCATCTTCGAGGCGAGAGGTTAAAAATCAATTCCCGATTCAGTCAAGTACTCTTGGGAGTATTTGATCAATGCAAACAACCTCAGTGGTATAGTTTGCTGGAGCTATCTTCTTTTTTTTTCTTGAAATGATTTTTTCATCAACCGCTGTCACAACGGGAACCCAACGGTTCACGGGTCATATAGTTACTCATAATATTTAAATCCCCAGAAATTACACAGGTACAATGGATCCTACAAAAAATGTGAAGAGGAACATGCACAGTCAGTTGCTAAAATATTCCTAACTGCATCTATACTAAGAGTTTTAAGACATTTACCATAATTAAATAATGATTGGCCCAGTCTTGGTGAAAATGAAATACACTTTCAATGGGGTTCGCTCCCTAACGTTTTCTGGTAATAACTTCTCTATAATCGGATCCAGAAAAATTGAATACAGCTGAAGCTTATCCACTTGCTTGCTAGAAAACTCACAAATCAAGATCTCACTACTCACATCACTTTTGACAGGAGACCTACTTTAAACAACCCTGATACAAAAAGCCTCGACCAAAAAAGAAAACATGTCAGATGTATTTACTAAATTCTGGAGAATACTAGCTTAAAATGCTTGGAACATGAACTCAAAAGAACATAAAACTCATGAAAATTTTCCCATCATGAAAACATTTAAATCTATCAATTATATCTGAAATCCCAATTCTTGGAGCCGTACCCCTCTTGTGACATCAATGACCTACTAGGTCTCCTAATTTGATTAGCAAAATACTAATTACCACCAACATTACCCTAAGAAATAGACCCCGTGCCTTGTACCCTATTATTTAGGCCCAAAGGATAAATCACACATAGGACCCAAATCCAAAAACCCTTCTGTGTCCTCGCTCAGCACTACAATCCTCTATCATCAAAATCATTAACATTAACCAAGTCTATAATTTGGATTGAACAATGACTAAAACAATGCTCTACAGTCTACCCCAATGAAATGATTATATAAATATGTCTTAACGCCAGAAGTCACACTAGTCCTATGCCCATTCAAACATTGATGCAAACATTGTGAAGTTTACTCACATATTGCAACCTACAATCTCGATGGGTGAGAAGATAAATAACTGGCTTTGACTTACACCCGAACAATCAGCAACAAAAGTTTTTCCTGTAACATGACAAACAAAAGTTTCACTAGCTCAAAACACCTTACAACCAAAATAGACTCAAAGTTAACTCGGAATGACTGGAATCCACGTCATGACCGTGAATTTTATCAACATAATTGTTACAGGCCGGGGAGTCGGCGCCAACCGCCGCTCTGAACGGAGCCGCAAGTCGAGTCGGCCGACCGATCGCCCGAATATAGATCGCCGCCCGGATAACTCGAGCGACGGGTCCTTGTACAAGAACCGAAATACGCCAATCGGCAGATCACGTGAGGTAGGGTCGATTGCCAATCTTCAATGTACCTAAATACCCACGTGATGCAACTACCGGGTATTCACCCTCGACGGAACTCGTACGGTACAAACCGCCAAGGCGAGCTTGTCGTGCACGATTCCGAGCAGCGTAATCGCCGAGAACCGTCGGTCCAAATGTCCCCTATTATGGCAAACCAACGCTTCTAACTCCCAAACACAAAATGTTCAGTCAATGAGGGAATGGACGCAACAGCAGATTTACATTCACACAAGGACATTTATTATAATAAAACACGTATGCAATTAAATAAGGCAAAACACGTATGCAATTATACAAGCAACAAAAGCACGACAAAAGAACTACAACGCTCTATAAGCAATTATTAATGTACAGTCACTTACACAGTTTTACTTACGGGACTCGGCGCCACAACATTCATTCGAAAGAAAAGCAGGAAAAAGACCCCATCAAAGGCAATGGGGTCAGACTGGACCTCTTGCGTCTTTATGGCGTGGGACTTGCAGACCGACGAGTCCCACGAGACCGTTGCAGGTTACCTGCACCCTCGTGGTGTCTGGCTTGGGCGACCGCGACGTCCCGTCCCCACAGCAGCTAGCGTAGCCGGTCGAGCTCGGGCCTTCCGTGTGGCAGGCGAGCTCTCTCCGGCTCTCTCCACACTAACGCGCTTGGGCGACCCGCGATGCTCCTTCCCACGGCAGCTAGCGTAGCCGCGGTCGAGCTCGGGCCTTCCGTGTGGGCAGGCGAGCTCTCTCCAGCTCTCTGCCACGACGAGCGCGGTTTGCGCGACATCAGCAGGCAAGGCTGCGCCTCCAGCTCGTGCACCTTCGCGACGCCCGGACTTCCACGCCTCCTTGGCTTTTGGCTTCCTCCCGACTCCCCAACTGCCGAAGCAAAAAGCTTACTCCTCCCACGGGACTCAGCACACGAACTCTGCACACAGGACTCCACGAACTCAGCCCACGAACTCAGCCCTACACGGGACTCCCAGGGACTCTTTACGAACTCTGCCACGGGACTCCCACGGGACTCTTTTTACGGGACTTTCAGGAACTCTTTTTGAACAAAGAAAAGATGTCCTCTTTTCCTTTGCACCCCCTCCCCGCACCCGGCGTGACTCATGCCTCGTGATCCACCCCCCGCTCAACCACGGGTGGGAGGGAGTTGTTGACGTCACCGCAGGGTTTCTTCTCCTCTTTGCAGAAGAGGGGGGAGGGACGTCTCATTGTTCGCTCCCTAACTATTAAATCGATCCGCAGGGCATCTAATCGATTTCAAAACATTTAAACAATGGAAGGTGAGCTATCTAGGGAACATGCACTTATCGACATAGCTGACTAAGGGAACCTGTATGTTGTGTGCAATTGAATTCCATTCGTAACACTACCCCCTCCCTTTTTACAGACTCGTCCGAGTCGTCAAATTTTCGTGTGACCAGCATGTGTAAGTTTTCCCCTAGTACGTTCTACCTTCGGATCCCTGAGTGCGACATTTCTTTATACGTGTCCCAAAAATAAATAACCTAATGCGCTGCGTAACTAACTAAACAAACTCTCACAGACTCATTCGGACAACTTAACTAAAATTGCCGGGCTAAAACAACATGCAGGCGGGGGTTCACGTATTTACAATTTTCACTCAACTTAACTTAACTTATAAATTTACACTAAACCATGGCCAGGACTTGTAATCTGTGAAAGGGGAAAGGGGAAAGGCAAAAGTCGTTGCAAAGTCTTGGTGCAGGGGAATGGATGGAGATGGTCGCAAAACAAATGGACATGATGGATGCACGGGCTGCCTGCAGGCAGTCCTTGCAAAACTGGATGTTCCGGAGCAACATGGTGATGGATGGACACAGGGGCAAGCAAACCAGGGCTAGCAGGCATGGGGTCATGGCAAGGCAGGCAAACGAGGCATGGCAAGGCAAGTCCATGCAGAACAGGCGGCTGCAGCACAACGGGCCGAAGGTGAAGCTGGCCGGCCTCTGGTGTGGTTCCATCAGGTTGGAGGGAGTGCGGTGGTGCCGGCCGCTTTGAAGCGGGCTCAGACCTAGCCTACTGTCTCCCCCCCACTCTATCGCCTTTGCCTGTCTCTGTCCATACCGCTCCCTTAATTTGCCACAAAAACAAACAAATTTAGCCCTCTTTATTTTATTTCCCTTTTATAATTGTCTCCCTAACCCCTTTATTGTCGTTGGCCGGCTGCCTATCATGCACCTAGCCTACTCCCAACCCCTACGTTCCCTCTCTGGAGGGGAATAGGGAGAGACTAGCGTCCTGTCTCGAGGCCCAACGAAGCCTCAGAATGGCCTCCTCAGAGTTCAGCCATCTACCAAGGTGAGTCCAGGGCCTACAATGAGCGAAGGGATGGATGGTGCGAAGGGGTACATCTCCTATCTACCCTAACATTCATTAACCTGAAACTACCCCGGGGCTTCCAAAAACGCCTCACACTTTAAAACTATCGGTTCTAAAAACCATGATTCCCGTCGCCTGTGTTGTGTCCATTATAAGTTTGGGCCTTGCCCTCAATTTTTTCATACGTGCCCTCGCACAATTTCGTGGTGGGCGCGTGGCTCAACTGCAGGAACCCCCTCTGCCGAACTCTAACCATGGCACCCCAGGCCCGCAGGCTGCCTCCGAGCCTAGCTGCTCCCTACAACGCGGGGGGGTTGCCCTCTCTGGCATTGCCCCCTCGATGCCCACGTGGCGTGTTGATGCCCCGGGTCCCTTTCCGAGGGTCGCCCGTGCCCACGACACTGCCCCCGTGGCATTCTGGCGCTACGGGTCCCATTTCCGACGGGTCGCCCTGCCCACTACACTATCCGCGGCCCCTTGCCTACTCTGGCCGACTAGTCCGGTGCCCGGGGTGCCCACTAAACAAATACTCTACTTCCACAGCCACGCTCCAGCCGGTCCATGAACTCTTGCACCCCTCCAAACGGGTTTCGTGCCTTCTCTCGACACCAACACAAAACGACCTCCTGTAGTAAATTTGAATAACCTAGCTAACATTAAACTGACCCCGGGGTCACTTGGGTGGGAATCACTCTCCCCCACAATCAGTCATCGCACCATGCTACCACATTCGCTCCTCTCGCACACTTGGGCCAACTGTCCTACACTCATTCCTCACAACTTTCCATTTCGCAACTCACACCAACACTCCACACTGCCATCCTTCTAACTAAATCCCCTGACTAACTCGTGCTCCCTCGTCATCCTTAAAACTCATGCACGTTCCATTTACTCTACGTAGCTAAACTACGTCTCACTACACATTTCCAGGTCTGTCCATGTCTCCAAAAATCCAACAATTCCCTTTTCTAAATTGAACTAAAATCCCTCTAACTAATCCATTCCAGGGCTCCATGAGGTACAACCCATGTCCCCATGAGGCCGGTCTCACAACTCTAACCCATCCTCCTAACTAGTACTTCCTATGCCCCAAACAAGGGGGTCTTCCACCCCTTGCCTGGGAATCCTGTTCACCCGAAGCGAGGCTTGCTTTTCTCAACTCTTTTTTTTTTCATAATGCGCCACCACCAGCGCGGCAGTTCACAGCCGCGCTCTTTTTCCGTGACGTCATGGCAGCTGCTTGCGCCCGCGCGACCTCGTCCTCTTGGAGGGTACCGCCGGCAGGAATTCCCTTCTGCCGGATTCCAAACACACGTGCAGCCATGACGTCACTCTGCGCATCTCAAAGCAAGCCCCGTTTCGAGGGTTCCCACGCGAACACATGTGCTCTGCTCATCGGAGCTTTACAAACACGCTCGATGGAGACACATCCGGTCCAAATTCCGAATCCAGCCTAGCTTCTGTCCGTCCGGGATCGGCTAACATCCACCTGGCGTTTCGGACCGGGTTTCACCTGCGCAGCCGCGCACGTGGCGGCCTTGTGCGTAGCACAGCACGGCACCCGCACGCCCCGTGCTGCTGCTGTGCAAACCCGGCACGGTTCCCAATTCAGCTACGGCCGCTACTCGGCCCTTGTCCTTCATCTGGCCCGTCGTCGTCGCCGTTCAACGCACACACTCCTGCGTGCCACGACGCTCACACACTCCACCATGGCACTCGGACACGGGGATGCGGTTGCGTTCTCCCGCATACCGACTGTCATCTCCCTCACGTACAGCGACCTCACACACGCTGTCTCTCTCACACTCGGCCGCTCACTCACACACGGCTGTTCGCTCACGAATGCCGTCCTCGCACAGCGCAGCCTCTCTGACACGCGGTGCTTCATTCACACAGGAGTGCTGGGAAGCACGCACCCCGGCACAATCGTGACCACACCACTCACACCGGGTCTCTTCCACACACGGTGTTTCATCCACACACGGTGCTTCATCCACAACAGGTGCTTCACCACACACGGTGCTTCATCACACACGGTGTTTCATCCACACGGTGCTTCATCCAACGGTGCTTCATCCAACACTGATCCACACGGTGTTCATCACAGTCTCACACACACGGTGCTTCATCCACACCATGCGTGCTGGAAACACGCTTTGGCACACTCGCAAACAACATTTCGACACCACACACACCGGAACAACCACGCTGGGAATTAGCACCACCTCAAGGGGTCCCGGGTTTCCATAACCCCAAGCTCGCGTGCACCCATTCACAGCACTCGCCCCTTTACCTCGCAAGGCTCAACCGGACTCTCCTCGTCACGATCTGCCTCAAGGGGCACAGTCCCACCTTGTTCCTGAAGGAGGCCATCCTGCTGCTCGCACCGGGTCACAAAACATCCCCCAGCTCATCCCATTGTCCCTCACTATCCTACCTGTGTGTGCTCGTCAATTACCTGGAGTTTCTCCTCTACTTGCTTTATCTCAGTCACCTCGTTTATTATTTCCGTTTCTTCCTGGCTTTTCGTCTCTGTTTCCTGTTCTATTCCCGTGGCTCTGGTGTTCCTTCTTTGTCTCCTGCGTCTCCGTGCATTCTCAGTCACCTCCACGTGTCTCGTCCTGCATGTCTCAGTCACCTCATTTAATTTTTCCCTCTGTGTCACCGTAACGTGTCTCGCCCAACGCGTCTCCCGAATTATTTTGTCCTCCCCGCGGGGCCGACACAGTCCACACTCCCCCTTGTCGGTTCGGTCGAGCTCACGTGGTGCCGCCATTTTGCACTCCACTGCCGTATCTCGCCATGCAGGCGCCATTATGCCTCTTATGCCCAGACTTACTGCCTTTTGCCCTTCCTGGATATCCAGCCCCATGCTCTGCATCTCACCCGGCAGTTTTTGCATATTCTCATCCATGTTTTTTTTATTTTTTCCTTCATTTCCTTTGCGTTTCCATCCATTTTTGCCAGCAATATTCTAATAGCTGGCCCATGTCAGGTGGCCCGGTGGCAGTCGCTTCGCCATTATCGGGCGCGGATCCGCCGGGGACTAGGAGGGGATTTTGACGGAGGAGGGAGGGGGGGTGCCATACACCGTGGCCCCCGCCGCTGCGCCCATTGCGGACTCTGCATTTATTTGCGGGGAATAGTCAACCTGCCTAATGGGAGTGTCCTGCATGGTCATTTCGTCCTGAGCCATAGATTCTAACATTTCCAAATCCATTCCTAATCCCTCCTGCCCCTGCTCGCTTTGGCTGAACATTTTACGTGCTGGGAAAAAATTTATAACGCTCGTAATTTGGGGACACGGGGGGGTGCTCCGTATACCCCTGATCCGACTCCGTGAATTTTGCTACGGAGGCGGAGGGGGCCGAATCGCACTCCTGACAACCAATTTGTTATGATTCGAACCTACAAATTTACGGAGGTGGATGGGTTCACACCCCACTCCTGACTACCAATTGTTACAGGCCGGGGGGTCGGCCGCGAACCGACCGCTCTGAACGGAGCCGCAAGTCGAGTCGGCCCGACCGATCGCCCGGAATATAGATCGCCGCCCGGATAACTCCGAGCGACGGGTCCTTGTACAAGAACCGAAATACGCAATCGGCAGATCACGTGGGGTAGGGTCGATTGCCAATCTCAATGTACTAAATACCACAGTGATCCAACTACCGGGGTATTCCACCCGACGGAACTCGTACGGTACAAACGCCAAGGCGAGCTTGTCCTGCGCGATTCCGAGCGGCGTATCGCCGAGAACCGTCGGTCCAAATGTCCCCCTATTACGCAAACCAACGGCTTTCTAACTCCCAACACAAGAAATTTCAGTCAATGAGGGAATGGACGCAACGAGCAGGTTTAAATTCACACAAGGACATTTATTATAAACACGTATGCAATTAAATAAGGCAAAACACGTATGCATTTATACAAGCAACAAAAGCACGACAAAAGAACTACAACCGTCTATAAGCAATTATTAATGTAGCACTTACACAGTTTTACTTACGGGACTCGGCGCCACAACATTCATTCGAAAGAAAAGCAGGAAAAAGACCCCATCAAAGGCAATGGGGTCAGACTGGACCTCTTGGTCTTTATGGCGTGGGACTTGGCAGACCGAACGAGTCCCACGAGACCGTTGCAGGTTACCTGCACCCTCGTGGTGTCTGGCTTGGGCGACCCGCGAGTCCCGTCCCCACAGCAGCTAGCGTAGCCGCGGTCGAGCTCGGGCCTTCCGTGTGAGGTGAGCTCTCTCCGGCTCTCTCTCACACGAACGCGCTTGGGGACCCGCGATGCTCCTTCCCCACGGCAGCTAGCGTAGCCGGGTCGAGCTCGGGCCTTCCGTGTGGCAGGCGAGCTCTCTCCTCTCACACGAAACGCGCTTGGGCGACCCGCGATGCTCCTTCCCCACGGCAGCTAGCGTAGCGCGGTCGAGCTCGGGCCTTCCGTGTGGCAGGCGAGCTCTCCTCAAGCTCTCTCCAACGAACGCGCGGTTTGCGCGACACAGCAGGCAAGGCTGCGCCTCCAGCTCGCGTCTCCTTCGCGACGCCGACTTCCACGCAGCTCCTTGGCTTCTGGCTTCCTCCCGACTCCCCCAACTGCCGAAGCAAAAAGCTTACTCCTCCCACGGGACTCAGCACACGACTCTGCTACGGACTCCCACGAACTCAGCCCTACCACGGGACTCCCACGGGACTCTTTACGAACTCTGCCACGGGACTCCCAGGGACTCTTTTTACGGGACTTTCACGAACTCTTTTTGAACAAAGAAAAGATGTCCTCTTTATCCTTTGCACCCCCTCCCCCGCACCGGCGTGACTCATGCCCTCGTGATCCACCCCCGCTCAACCAGGGTGGGAGGGAGTTGTTGACGTCACCGCAGGGTTCTTCTTCCTCTTCGCAGAAGAGGGGGGAAGGACGTCTCCATTGTTCGCTCCCTAACTATTAAATCGATCCGCAGCGCATCTAATCGATTAAAACATTTAAACAATGGAAGGTGAGCTATCTAGGGAACATGCACTTATTCGAATAAGCTGACTAAGGGAACCTGTATGTTGTGTGCAATTGAATTCCAAATTCGTAACAATATTAAATAAATGGGGGCTGCAGTATTCTTTGAAAGAGTCATTCAATTTAGGGTTCTATGAAATGGAATCATTCATTTAAAGATCTATCCAGATGCTGCAGTGAAACGATGAGTAACCCTACGCAGCCAGGACGAGACTTTCAAAATGACGGATGAAATGCTAAGTGAGGCCTTTTACATGTGCGCTGTGTGTGTGCTTACTCCGATTCAGTTCGGTTTGCTGGGCACTTTTAACCTGCCGTTGCTGGCATAAAATTTGTAATTCAAATCATCTTTTTAACATAATTTTCAGCATTTAGATGAGAGTGGCAATTTCAAAATGGTTAACCATAACTGTTGTATTCCCAATTGCAAATCAGACTCACAAGAATATAGGAACACAAAATATACCAATGGATGATAGGAGTCGGGTTCCCATCATTGCTTGTTAATACTGTTGCGGTTCTGGGAACCGCATCCCTCCAAAGCAATAGCAACCATCATGCAATGGTCCCGAGACAGTTATTCCATTAATATATGTTCAGATAGTCCCTTCCCTTTTATTTAGCAGGACAACGGGACAGTGCGTTGTGTGGATCTCATAGTTATGTGTGATTAAATCTCTGTCTTCATTCCTACTCTTTTCCTCTTCTTCCTGAAATACATCAAAGCAGGCACAGCACTCAGACAGCCACCTGTAAAAACTGCAGCCACACGCTCAACGTATGCGTCTTCGCGAAGGCCAACCATAGAAGCAAACAATAAACAACCTCCACCCACTGTACAGGACGCACGAGGCGTATTCTTTTCAACCTATTTCTGCATTTAATAATTATACATATCTTCTTCAACTTAACCCTACATACATCATTATATCCAAACTTTTCCCTCAATTCCCTGACACAGATCAGGGCTGGCACCATGCATCCCACCGCCTTTGATAACCGCAAACATGATGACCCGCGTGCTGGCCACGTGCTTAATGGCGGACCCGCGCGCACTGTATGGGGCATGCTCGATGGTGGGTGGACCCACGCGCTGACCACGTGTACAATGGCGGAGTCGCGCACAGCCCATGATACTTTATCATCACGCAGAACAAGGCATGGATAACACATATCTTTGGTCGGGTCTATGCATGGGGTTACAATGACATCTTACCATCGGTCTTCACTCACCACGATGGCAACAAATGTCTCCCGCGGATGGCAGATCTCCTCCCGCACCTCCGCCTCGATGCAGCTGCTACCAGGCAGAGGCATGCTGTGCGGCCAGATTGCTCAGGCCACGTGGTGCACCAAGGAGCAGGCACATTGACCAGCGCCAACCGCGGGTCGCCGGGGCATGGCATGGGGTTCGGTGCAAAGCGATTCCTATCACGGGGTTCGGTGCAAGGCAATTCATGTCACGGTGCTCGGAGCGAGACAATTCCGCAGCGTGAAACCATCTAGCCGAAAGTGAAGTGGAGCTGTTTCCGGTCATGGCGGCCAGCCCGTGTGCTGGCCGGGGCCCAACCAGAGCACCTGATCCGGGTGACGACACATCACTTCGGGTCATCGCCCCTGCCCCGCACCACCGGATCTATGAAAGGATGGGTCTTTGGTCCATCGTCGTTTTGGAGTGGAAGTGGTATCGTTCGAGAGTCATCGTCATTCCTGGGGTGTCGTTCGGGTCGTCATCATTCCTGAGTCATCGGGCATCATTCCTGCCGTCGTTCCATTATCCGTTCTGTCTGGCTTGGGATCGACACACCTACCCATTTGCCTGCTGTCTCTGCCTTCTCTTCCACCCATTGACTTGTGTCTCCATCAAGTCCTCCCTTCACGCTCGATGATCACGTCTCATTCTCTGGGCCGACGCAAGCTGCACGAAGTGCTACAAGCAAGAGCGTGCGCTCGCTGTCAGGGAGGCATCGCCCAGCGAAGCATCCACCCAAAACGTGTTGGTGGAGCGATCGGGCAATCGTACAAAGTGTTGAGAGACCGTTAGCCTCTCCTCTTTTTCTCTTCATTGGGTTGTGTTGGTGTATGTGTGTGTGTGTGTGTGTGTGTGTGTGTGTGTGTGTGTTGTGTGTGTGTGTGTGTGTGTGTGTGTGTTTGTCCGGCACCTGTCCTCGTTTAAGTTAAGATTGTACAAGTTATATCGGGATAACTCTGCTCTGTGTCTGCTTTTGTAAGTTGCTTGTATGTTGCGCACCTTTCACATTTCTTCCTATTCCTGCTACAGACAACATAAACAACATTCACTGTGCCACATACCTTTCTCACCTGCTTTATAATAAATCCTTTGTAGAAATGTTCCAGCTCATTTTCGTCTTTCTTTTCATTTATCAGCATGGTCCGTATCCTAACTTAGCCAGGACTTTGTTCCCAACGATCCGTTCCTTTTAGCCAGTACGTCCTTAGCAGTGTCGCACGGCTGCATCCGATCCAGTAAAGTGATCTGGTTCGGATAAGGCGTACCGAGGGCGTGTTCCTGGTAATTAAATCACGTAATAATAGGTAACCCGTTAACCCATAGACGGGAGACACGAGGTCACGTGGTGTGTTGTTGGCCTACGGTCGATTAATTAGCGACCTTCCGCATCACGGATTATCGTGTGCGACGGCCTGCAAATTCCGGGGATCTGGTGGAAACCCGAGATAGCTTCCTCCTGGTGTCTTCGCATCGACCTAGCCCGCAACAATACAATAGCTCATGGTAGCCGTGTTATAACGAACACTCACAACAACACAACACACACACCACAACACACACACACACACACACACACACACACACACAACACTTCTCTTTCACCAATAGATAAAAAAATGTAGTATAATTTATCTTGTGGCCTTAGAACAGACAAAAAATGTATATTTTATTACGACACTCATGGCCATCACACTCCATCTAACGCCCCCCCGCATCCTTCCCTCTCCTCCCAGACATGATTACAGTCATAGTAAATATCATCATCTTAAGCTTACCCTGTGCATCGACAAGCCCCATGCATGACCTTTTCAAATTGGTGTTAAGAACGCACACATCTACCAATGTTCGGCCTTTCATGGCGCATACCATCAGGAGCATTTGCAATACGAACTGCAAAATATAAACTTTTTGGACGAGTTGATCAGGAAGTTGTTTGACTATTATGTTGGGCTGATACACACCTCTTTATCGCAGGTACGCTTATAAATACTTTCGACTTGTTTAAAACTTTTATTAGTCATTTTATTCTGCAATCCTTATCTGAGAGGCATGATATATGTCTTGGCACCCCTCCCCCCCCACCTCGATTTACTTCATCACTACTTACGAGGGGTTTCTACGTATGTGGACCGAACAATTTGAGGATGGATTACATCATTTTGAAAGTGCCGTATTGTGTTATTGAGAGAGTGATGGCTGTGACACACCCCTCTCCTCCTGCTAAGTACAATTACAAATGAACACAAGGGTGATTGCTTATAACTGTGAACATTATGCTGAGTATTGAACAATGCCCATTATTCCAATGGCAATGCCATCCCACACCACCTATTTCATCATTGTTATCAAACAATACTTCTCATGGCTGGTCCATCCCAAGAACTGCCACTTAAAGCTGTGAGAAGTGATTTCTACATGGGCGCTTACAAAAATGACAGCCACGGGATAAAGTTTGATCAGTATGACGTCATCGTTTACGCAGGTTGGCAGCCATATTGGATTGAAAGAAAAAGTTTTAAAACGTTTTTCTCTGGAACCACTTTACCGATCGAAGGAAAACTTGAAATATATCATCCACTACCCATGTGGAAAAAGGCGTGATCACAATGACATGAAAGGTCATACACGGTTTGGTAGTCATAAATGAAGAGCTTACCTTGTGTGGCTTTTCTTGGTTGCTTTATGCAACTTTTCTTGGCTGGACGAGCATGGGGGCTAAGTTATTGAAATTCTAGTCACCTGGGGTAATTGAATAGGTGAGAGTGAATTTGTCATTCCCTCTAATTATGGGTAAGAAATGTGATTGGGTCTTTGTTTGACATTATTTATTTATTTTGATATATATATATATATATCTACCGGTCTAAAGTTTTAGAACACCCCTATTTTTCCAGTTTTTACTGAAATTTAAGCAGATTAATGTTTCAATGTACTCTGAAATTAAAGCATGAACAATAAACATTGAGATAAAAAAGAAATCATGGAATCGTTTGTTGAACAAATTTATCTAAATTTTTGACTCAGCAAAGTAGCCACCTTTTGCAAGATATACAGCCACATACTCATGTATTCTTTCTAATGGAAATCAAAGATTGTTCGAAAGTTCTTCCCAACACTGTTGCAGAAGTTTCCACAAATGTGTTCACTTGTAGGTTGCTTTGCTTTCACCTTCAATCCGTTCATCCCAAACCAGCTCGATGGAGTTTAAGTCTGGACTTGTGCTGGCCATTCCATGATTTGAAGCCTACCGTCTTGTTCTTTTCTTCTAAGGTAGTTCTGACATAGCCTGGAGGTATGTTTGGTCGTATGATCTGCTGTAGGATGAACCCCTGACCAACTAGCATAGACCAGAGGGTATTGCATGTGCTGCAAAATGCTGTGGTAGTCCTTTTGTTCAGTGCCAGTCATCTGTGCAAGTCCCGACTCTGGATCCAGCAAAAGAGCCCAGATCATCAACTTCCTTCCTCCATGTTTGACAGTTGTGTCCACACTGAGGAACCATCTTTGCCTACTCACAGTGTACAAAAACCCTGCTGATGAATGGAAGATTTCAAATCTTGATTCATCGGTGCACGAGACCTTCTTCAGTTTTTGTTGTCAACTGGTGGTGCTTCATGGCCCAGGCAGCCTCTTTTTCTTATTTTGCCTCTTAGTAATGGCTTTTTACTTCCACTCGACCTGTCAAACCTGCAGTCAAGTCTTCTCTTCACAGTTGAAACTGAGACTTCCTTACTTTGACCAGTGTTAAGCTGTGCTTGAAGCTGCTGTCCTGTAGCCGCCTATCAGCAAGCTGTTGATTCTAAACTTGTCTTCTGATTGTGTTGTAGCTTTGGGTCTGCCAGACTCTTCCTGTCAGATTTCCTCCAGTTTCAAGTGCCTTTTGATGGTGTTGGAAACTTAATCTACTGACACCTTGTCTTTGCAATTTCTCTAAAGTCTAAAGAAAGACCTACACTTTGAGGGTATAATGGTCTGTCTGTCTTCCTTTGTTAATTGTCTTTTCTTGCCATTTGATAGCAATATACACATCCTGCAGTGTTAGTATTGTCCAAATATGCTTCAGAGGGTGTAGCAACACAGTCTGTTCCAACACTGCTTTTATACAGACAGAGGGTTTGTAACTAATCAACAAAGGTTTGGGACCTGCAGGAATTGTTTGCATCAACTTCCAAGGCTTAATTTAGTTCCATTGCTGCAGAACAGCTGCAGTTGCAAACCATTACTTGTTCCCTGAAAAGGCCTTTTTTAACAACTCTTAAATTACATTATTTTGCAGTTTTGGTAACCTAAACTTTTTTAACCTCTGCAGTTTACCGCTGGCTTTGTACCATTTCAGGTTATTCACTGGACTTGAACTGCTTAAATTTCAGTAAAAAAAAGTTAAATTGGAAAAATGGGGGTGTTCTAAAATTTTTGACCAGTGGTGTATATTTATTAATATATACATATACATATATATGTGTGTATATATATATGTTGTTGTTGTTTGTTCTTTTGGCTGCTCCCGTTAGGGGTCGCCACAGCGGATCATCCGTATGATTCCACATACTGATATGGCATAGGTTTTACGCCGGATGCCCTTCCTGATGCAACCCTGGTCGCCTCTTACGACACAGGGATAAGGATTGGGTTTCGCCATGATTCGGGCAGCCCTAACCCTCTCATAGCATGGCCCAGCACAGAGCACCCGTCCTCAAGCGATGCTCCAACCAAGCCTCCGAGTAGCCGGATTACAGGCGCACGCCACTACGCCCGTACGTTATATATATATATATATATATATATATATTAATACATTTATATTATATAAATATATTATAATATAATTATATATATATAATAATATATATATATATTAATATATAATATATATAAAATATGCACTGACGGACATTAAAGCCATTCCACCAAGAAAACTCACAGAACCATCAGAAAACATCTGAAAATGAAAATATAAATAAATGAAATAAATAAATGAAAAATCAAATGCAGGTGAGCAACCCAAGACAACGGTGAAACACAGTTCGTATGCTGGCACAATGTGTAAGCACACCCCGCTAGTATAATATATAAAGTTCTTCATAACCACTGACTCACTGACTGGCTGACTCATTCACTCACTGACTCACTGACTGATATTAAAGATCGGTACCTTCTGGTTGATGTAGAAAGCTGAAATTTTGTGTGCCGATGGACGTAAAAGCTAGTACACCAGACAAAAAAAATTACAGAATGTTGGACACTATCCATAAATGAAAATATAAATAAATGAAAAAAATAATTGAAAAAAAAATGAAAAAATGCAGGTGAGTGATGCGAGACAATGGGGAAATATGGTAATTTTGTGTGCCAACGGACATCAAAGCCATCCACCAGGAAAAATCACAGAACCGTCAGAAAGCATCCATAAATAAAAATAAAATGAATGAAATAAATAAATGAAAAATCAAATGCAGGTGAGCGACCCAACACAACGGGAACACGGTTCCTATGTTTACACAATGTGTAAGCACATCCCGAAATATATATTATATATAATATATATATATATATATATATATATATATATATATATAATATATATATATATATATCCACATTTGTATTTACACACACATATATATATATATATATATATTATATATATATATATATGTTACACAGCATTATGCTTTTATTGTGGATCTTGGATTATTGTGAGTCTCTTGTTGATTGAACATTTTGATTGAGCCACATTGTAACATTCCCTGGTGAGGCATCAAGTGACAGAATATTTCGATGACTTTACATGTTTGTGAGGTCAATGTGGAATGCCCTTGTAAGTGACATTATTTTATTGCAATATTTCACACACTAATCACATGACTCTCACTATTTGTTTTTTCTGAAATCTCGATTGTACTCATCATGACAGGTGACAGAACTTCAGGTCTCCACCCAAGCGGTGCCGTCGCCTGAAGCAGTTGCAGCCTGGCATTCACTGTAGAAATGCCAACCAGGCAGGTTCGTTTGTGCATGTACCTGCACAAAACTAATTGGTATGTGACACTGGCTGTCCATCATAAGATGCCCCTTGAATCTCTGGACACACTCCATCTGGAATTTGGCCTCGTCATTTTGAGACTAACACTTTATTTGCCCTCAAGTGAACAGCGAGATTTAAAGCCAACTAGGAATGGCAATGGTCGGAAAAAAAAATTCCACCATTTTGCCTGTGATTCTACCACTGCCAGGGCCTTTTGTGTGGTGGTGGAGATGGAGGTGGGGAAGAGTGGGGCGTGGAAGGTGAGTAAGAGGGGGTTAGGCTCGTGTTAAGGAGCTGTTCTTAGACAAACACCAATGTGTGCCAAAGAAAACATATACTAGGCTTCAAACCATCTGGGATAGCTTCTATCAGAATTCCAAGAATAAAGGGATCATTATGCAGCAGTGGATCCAGGATTTTAGAGGTTGGGGTAGTGGTGGGGGTGGTCAGTGTATGAGATTGGGTGTTGAAGCATCAAGTCCTCTGTGTGCAATCTTTTCCACAAAAACTTTCATACCCAGAAAACTTTCATCATGGATCAAACTTTGTGCTGTTCTTTATACATTTGTGAGTAAACAACTCAGGACTTGTTTCTCTTCTTTTGCAGAAACATTTGGGTGAAGGGGGGGGGTATTAACAAATCTATATTACTTAAATGATTGTCATCTTCTGCACCATGCCATCTTGATGGAGAGCTTAATATGCACATACGCATTTTCCCCCAATTCATTGTGCAAAATTATTTTAAAAACAGGAGGGTCAACCTCTCAATAAAAACTTGCTATCTTAATCAAATTGATATAATAGATTAAATACAGCCACCTTTAGCGAACTGAGTGTGTACCATGACACGTGATGCACGCATCATGTGGAACAGAGAAGTTCTGACGTAAATTCAACTCTGACGTAAATCCATCATGCAAATGCTGCACAACTATTTTTCATGCACGTACACGTATTTATGACCTTGCCTCTTTAGGATCAGGCACCCAACTTTCTATTTTCTATATTCTTCTTCCACTTTAAAAAAAAAAATCAAGTGATCCTGCTCCGCACATATCATCTTGTTACGTCAGCATCGGTTTTACATGTTCAAACAAATTCTTCACTATAACTGCTTGAGTGCTGACCTTTGACAAATATTATAATGAAAAAGATGAAAAACCAACAAAACTCATCACTTTCAACTGTAGGTACAGTGTGGATTCATTTAGCAAATGCCTTTTTGGTAAGTATATTTTGAGGAGTCATTTGTTACGTACTTACATCATCTTTAAGTTGTTTCAAAAAATTACGATTTTTAAAATTATTATTATTATTACGAAAAAATTTTTAAAAAACAAAACAAAACAATAAAACTTTTTTTTTAAAAACAACTACGTCATCGCCAGTTCCCAATTCAACAAGCATCTGTCATGACAATAAATAAGGCCCAAGGAAAACACTCCAAAAGTTGGTCATCACTTGGAAAAACCTGTGTTTCCCCACGGCCAACTTTATGTCACTTTATCACGTGCAACAGCATTTCACGGAATCAGCTACTATGGCGGTCCACAGTTTTGCACATTTGACAAAAAATAATGGTTCTCCTAGCAGCAGCACTCCTCTAGCACACAAACAATAAAAACAATCTTATCTCCAAAGTCTGCACGCCAATCAGACATCAATAATTTCATATTCTGAAGGCCACATCCACACCAACATTTATCTCGTCACAACACTGATAAACCGGAACTTCCATCCTGACTATGAGGCACAACAAGGCCAGTAATATGTCAACATCAAAAATCTGGTGTGCATCAACAAATAATCATTTTCACTATCATTTCCAATTGGCATTGCAGTGGAACTTTTCTCTCGTTATTATGAAAGGTGATACATTATTATGTGTACGTTATTTTTCATATTTATTGATTTATGCATCATAAAAATCTGTCGGGAAAGCCACATGGATATTGGAACCTACGAGGTTCACAGTGAAGATACAGGTCCATTTCCATGATTTGGAGGTGCATTGTCTGTGTTGTAAATTGTCAGTGCAACACAATAATAATACTAATAATAATAATAATAATAATAGGAACTATAAGGGCACTCTGTGGAGTGTGTACCTCTGCCATGAGAACACATCAGGCCCAAAACATTTTTGTGATATCGTGCTGTATATCGCTTTAGTTCTATCTCTCAATGGTGAAGAATCACTTTAAAAATTCTCGTGTCCGATCTCTATCTGGATCTTAACGAAAATGGAATCAGTTCATCCTTGTCACACACCCAACCTGCCCACCAAATTTCATCCAAATCCGTCCCACAACTTTTTGAGATATCACGCACACAAACAGACAAATGAAATTGCTCGTTGAGCAAGGAATTGCCGGAATAACTTTGTCATATCTCCATGATCTCTGAAAAAACAAAAACCTGAAAATCAATTTGGTTCTTATAAGTCGATAGTGCTACTGTTTAATGAGTTACAGCACTTAGTTTGGTCATGATCATAACTTGGAAGTCAATCGGACTTGAAATGGCGTTTTTATCGCAATTTGAAAGTTTTAACCCGACCCCCCCTGACATTCGACCCCCGACCTCTAAGAAGGGTGTTGGTGTGACACCCCAATGAGACATATGGTTGGATGCAGTATTGGAAGATGCACATTTTGGATTTGGTTTGAAGTCGATACGACCATTTTAGCGGATGTTATTGCGAAAATAAGAATTTCAGTTTTTCGGTGACCTTGACCTTGACCTTTGACCTAGATTCACCAAAAACGACAAGTGTCTAAGTTGGACTATGGCCGACGTCTCTACCCAGTTTGGTCATGATCGCTGAAACGGTGTGGCTGCTACAGGGTAAACAAACTCACAAACAAACACAGACAGACACACAGAATGACAAACACAACCGACCAACATAATTGCCGAAATCCGAAGGATTCCGGCAATTAACAAACAAAAACAAAGACAGACAGACGGGGTTGAAAGCATAAGCTCCCTCCAACTTCAGTGGCAGAGGTAATAATAATAATAATAACAATAACAACAAGAACACATATCCCTAAATCATTTCAGCAGTTTGAGCAGCAGCTTTACTGTTAAAGGCAGAGGAAAGTCAATGAGGGAGCACATGCACTAACTATGTTGTGGAATGTCATGAATAGCACTGATCCACATTCTTCACACACACCCTGCACATTCTTCACATGCTGCATCAACAGGTTATCTCCAGACTCTTCTATCGATCATGTTTATGATTGAGGAAACCATTTATGGCCAAAACCTGTTTCGAGTTCTGGTCTAAATAGATAACTCACGGTGCAGGGAATCCTGGTTCAGATCATATATTCCATGTAATATGTGTATTTGTCTATCATATACGAATGACCTTGCTATTCACATTAAGGTAGATTGAGATATACTAAAGGATTTGTCCTGCATTTGATTTGTCTACAAACTCCACGACGAACCTCAGATGAATGTATATAAACTACTAGAATGGCCACTTGATAGATCGCATACCTCCGCCAGGCTGACTATTTTACATTTTGTATCCCACTGATAGGCCGGTTCTGGATTCGGGCCTCAACAAAAATTTAATCAACTTGTCCTTGTCACGTAACCAACTCATCCACCAAGTTTCGTCAAAATCCCTCCATAACTTTTTCAGGTATCATGCTATACAGTATATCGTTTTTGGCCCTATCTCTCAATGATGAAGAATCAATTAAAAATTCTCGGATCTGGGTCTTCACCAAAATTGAAAAAATTCTTCATTGTCACATACCCAAGCTCTTCACCAAATTTCGCCCGAATCCGTCCAGAACTTTTTGAGATATCATGTTCACAAATAGACAGACAGACGGTTGAAAACATAACCTCCATCCACCTTCGGTGGCGGAGGTAATAAACAGATTTTAGGTCATCTGGGACCATCATGGGGTTTTCTACATTCAATAGTCCCTCATGTAATAAACTTTTGAGAATTAACAAGTTTTCAATTTGTGAATATCCGAGTTACTTTGCTCTACATGATCTCCTTTCATTAATGAAAGATTCACTGACAATGTATGGCCATATCCATAAGTGGTTTGCTTCCACGACCATGCTGTCCACAAACAATGCGTTATATTTTGCATTTTTACAATTAAATAGGGCTCTGCATGGTGAAAGGAATTTGGGGGAGAGCATAGTGTTCTGGTATTTGTCTGCCTGACATCCACAACCTCGATATCTCAGAAAAAAAACAAATATCTGCCTACCAAGGAAAACAAGTGAGTAGTTTAGAGTAGTTGTGACGACGTCCATCCTATAAATGAACAACTATTCACCGAATGTCGTTATAAATTGTAGACCTTTACACTTTATCGTTTTAGCTGACAAAGTAGTTTATTGTACAAAAAAGTGATTTACTTATGGAGCAGAAGTTCACATCAATGATGTCAAAATTTCTTTAAACACCGCCATTATACTCCTTGGCGAAGTCATGCGAGCTGCGCCTGATCATTTAACAGGTAGTGTTGCATTCCCTGTAAAATATACTTTTAACTTGTCTATAATGCGCACCATTAAGCAGATTGTGCTATAGAGTGAAATAAGTTTGTTGCTTTTCTTTATTACAGAAGTTATTAAGCCCTTAAGGGTTATTTTGGAAGCAAACGCAACGTGAGACCAAACTTTTCCAAATGTCCTTTGATTAGGAATTGTGGTTTGCTATTTGTATCTACCTTCATTGTCAGGATTTGCTATTCCCCGGGAGATGTGTTGCGTTTACACGTTTTACGAGAAACTCTTCATCGGCCAATTCATGCCCAGAGGTCCAGAGGTCTTGCTTGATTGGCTCCAAGCTGCGAAAGCTCACATCAGGTAAAGGCCTATGCTTGAGCGCACCACTTGGGGACACCTTGCTTCAGGCTTCTCTTCATTGATCCCTTTTGGTGTCTTCACGGAAATCAAACAACCGCTTTTGCCAGCACTTGTTACGTATTCTTCCATGTCGCTCTGAAGCCCATTGGATGTTCTTCCCAGCTATTCTTGTTTATGTATTTGGTTAGTTCATCCAATTGATGTTTGTATTTCAGCATTCGAAGAAATGCCATATAATTCCATTTCCAGATTATTCCTTATCTGAAGGTTGATGTCATACTCACTTGACACAAAAGTACCATAATTTCCTGGTTGGAGAAAATAATCATAGTCATCTATTTGTTGCTGTACAAATTAATCAATGCATACATAGCAGCATTAATACGGGCATTATGCCAACGAGTCATTACGCATCAAGCTGTACCAAACATGTTGCTTAGAAATTGTGGGTTAGATTTTTTGTTGCTTTTCAAGAGATGAAGAATGTAGGAACTGCTGCTGCAAGATACTTTAAAAACAGGAATGAATAGGATGGCATTGAATTAAATATTGATCAAAATTTAAATGAAGAGATGAATACCCAACCATGCAAAGGGCAACAATAATGCATCCATACGTCTTGTTGAGGCATACTCACGGCTCCTGTAGAAAAGCTTCTCATCTACACGATGGGATGTGATTGCCTTATAGCCTTCTTGAAGCAAACTGTAGTTGTATTCAATCCGTGGTAAATACAGGTCTGAACATGTCTTGATGTGAAGTACTTATACCCATCCTCGGATTTTTTTTCAATTTCTTAGCTTCCTTTTTGTGCAAATACCAGATGTGTTTTTTATGGTGATCGAGGCTCATGGAAGAGCTGCATATGACAGATGAGTGATGTTTACATTGCGATGGAACAGAGTGAATTGCCATACAAGGCAGGACAGCCAAATACAGAAGGAACTAGAGAGTTCATAGAACACCTTAGCCCACACAATCTTGAGAAACAAGGACATATGGACGGGGTCTGCAAGTGGCAAATTTGATTGGCCGTGATGACGTAAAATTACGTAATATTTGTCCAAGTACTAAGAAGCGGAAAGATTTTGAAAGTGCCAAAAAGTGATTTGTGTTCTCCAGTGTTCGAGTATATAATTCAATTGAAATAAAATAAAGATTTTATAGGTTGTAGAAAAAAAAAAATCGGAAGTTTTCCGCCGTTGATGCAGCATCTTTTACACGATCTTATTTAACACGTTACATTAGTTATTCGTGCTTGTTGTTTGCATCCTTTATGACGTCATTAACAACAGTAAATTTCCTGTTTGGAATGACTTTCAATTTTGTTTCACTGCCAGACAGGCAGACAGAGTAAAATGATTATCTCACTCCTCTCTGCGCATGTGCGATCGGGACGGATTCAGAGCCAAAGTGTGATAAGACTACAGGTTTGTTCTTCGATTCATGTTCAAAATTTAACATTCAATTGAAATAAACTTTTTCCTTGACCATAACCTGATGTTTGTAGACAGACAGACAAAGTGAACCAATTGCTTAACTCCACTTTTTGCTTTTCGTGCATGGGGTAATGAACACGTGGGTACCATAAGTAAGGACGTACAAACAGGATAAGGGAACTGAGTGGACTGAGTAGACGAGAAATGTGTAAACAGACAGGAAAACCTGGCAAAACAGGGTTAATGTGAAAAAAAAGTGCAGGAAGACAGAATAGCAGTCAATGAGAAAAGAAATATCAGGAATGGGAACATGAGAAAACATGAGATGGGGATAGCTCGCCATTTTGAAAAGGAAGGAATGAAGAAAATAATTGGTCAGAGTCTAAAAAGGTGATTCTACAGCAGAGAGAAAAAGAGTGCCAGAAAGTGGAAGTGATCAGCAGTTCGTCTGGATTTGGAGAATGTTTGGGTTGATAGCAGAGTGAGTGCGGCTTTGTCAGGCTTCTTAGAGAGACATAACTGAGAGGACAGCTGGGGTGAGACCACAAATTATGCAATATAGAAAAACTGCAAGGCGACCAACCTGTCTGCTGTGGAATAATAGCAAGCCTTGCACTACAGCCTCATGTGGAGTAACTCCAATTACCCTCAGGTCCTTGTATTCCACTGCTCCAAAGGGTGCAAAGTGAGATCTGGCAGCAATATCCTACAGATGAGATATTACCAGCACAATCTGACAGATGAGATAATATGCAAACTCAACAAGGTTTGTTTATTAAACCCTTTCCACTCCATTTGGTTCAATTCCTACACATCGGGCAAAGTGAATTTACCTTCATATCGGTGGCAACTATTGCACGGTAGTCGCTAGTTCTTGCAATGCAATCCTAAATTAATCATATCTTGACCAATGATCGCTGCAATCTGCACTACATTCCACATTGCCAGTGATTGAATTATTTTTTTCAAGCAGCATTATTGATTACTTTATGTCAACCAATAGATATACTGTACATGCGCTAGAATGCCCGAACATAAACAAGAACAAGCATCGATCGGATATCTCCTCACAAGTCTGCTCAGGCCCATCGTTGTTCAATTTCAGACATTTTCAGGCACGGACATCCAAGGTTCTTGCAATGGAGGACAGACGTCCTTTAATAGTGGAGGAAAGTAGATTGGATGTTTTATGACCTCCATGTCACAGATTGCTATGGACACACTGTCACATAAATAATACCGACTTACACGGCATAAATAATAGTCATGTCAGCATTAGATAATTCAAGAAAAAAAAAATCTTATGAATGAATATTTAACCTAAAATCGTCATATAGCATCCTTAATTGAAAATGAGGTCAGAACTGAAGGATCATTTGAACAGATGGCTCACTTGACGGTATTCTTGTCCGTCCGTATTAATCGTCAGCAAAGAAATTAAGCAGGCCTTGCTCATTCAGCGAATGTGACCTTTGATCCTCAAGATTAAGAGTGTGACTTCTGAATGTTTGTTGGGGTCATTCAAACGTTCTTAACATCCCACTCCAGCAACTGTCACACCCTGGTCAATAGAGATAAATCCCGAAAGGAGCCACGGAATGGCTGGAATTTTGCGCATCCCTTCGGACACAAACAAGTGCATACCTGGGAGAGAATCAGAGGATATTGAAGTGCAAATAGGCACAGGGAATGTCATCTCATGCTGACTCTGCTCCTACCCTCACATTTGGTTCCCCTGGAGGAGGTGTGAGGATTTCCGCAGCATGCTATCACCGCCTGGGGCAGAGCCCTTCCACAGTTGGGGGTCTCTCACTTTCCCAGCATGACAGCCACAAGAGTGGTATGCAGTGAAAGAGGCGAGCATTGCTTGGGAATCAATCGTTGTTGAGTCACAATAAATGTAACCAGTCGGCACTAAAATGTCAGGAAGTATCAGCAAGGATTCCTTCACAATCGAGCTATCAATACAGATGTCACATGGTGACCCACACATCAATGACAGTGTCTATTTTTTCATGAAAGCTTAACGTTTGTGAAGGGAAGAATGCAAATGATAGGGACTCTTGGGTAATATAGACCCAAAGGAAGCATTTAAAAATGAAATATTTCAATATTTTGAGTGCATCTACCTTGGTAGGATGGCCTAGATGTACGCAGCTACACACAGGCGCCTTTTGAGCTGTCTAACCTGGGTTTGAATGTCGGCCCAGCTACTAACTGTCATCACGGGCAGGTCGACGCATCAAGGTGTGCACCGTCTGTTGGAGGGATACCTAAACCGGGTGTCCTGTCTGTTAGCCTGGGTTGATGGACATTTAACATTCCATGTTGTACTTCGAAGATAGTAGGTGAGCTATCGCCGGCACCGAAAACAAATCACAAATCCTACTCGAACCTACAGGGGGAACTGCATAAAACAGCACATCTGCACCCCCAGCAGATGATGCTATCCATACCCATGTGCTACATACAGTAGAGATAGAAGAATATCTATCTGCTATAAATGTATGAGGTGTGTGTGTGTGTGTATGTGTATGTGTATGTGTATGTGTGTGTGTGTCATACTTTTTGTCTATTAATTACGTACGCCCATTCATTGATAAGACACTTTTGGAATGTACATTTGAACCCTTTAGACTGCTGAGACCCCTTCGACCTTTAAAGACCCTTAAGACCCAGATGACCTCAAAGACCCAAAAGACTCACAAGAACCCGAAGACCCTGTAGACCCTTTAATACCACTATAAATGGATGAGGTGTGTACGTGTATGTGTGTCTGTAGCATGTTTTTTTTTTGTGGAGTTCTACTGGAGCAATCTGATGTGGAATGTAAAACACCAAAATGATCGTCATGACCTCCTGAGTTGATTAGGCTAATTAACTATAAAAAAAATCCGTTACATTTCCCATGTTTTAGATACATGCCATGTTAAGGTATATAAAGCAGCTTAATACGATGGTCCTTCTACCATGGCATGGCATTCTAATGACAAAATAAATAACAAAAACAATGATAACATTGTAACAAAGTCTATATGCATAAATACTAATAATACTTACAACAATAATAAGAATAGTAGTATCATATGGCAATAATAAAAATGAATATATAATCCCCTCTTTGGCCCCAAGCACATCTGGGCTTAATTAATGAAAGACAAGCTAATGCTCAAGCAGTACAGAAAGTGGTTGTGCAACAAGGCTGTGTGAAGACCAATGAACATTTGGTGCATGGGACTGGGCCTGCTGTTGTATAAATCAATGCCATTCATTCTCATTCTCATTCTCTTCCTGTTGCTTCTGCACAGAAACATATTTTAAATTACAAACTCCAAATTTGTGTGGGGAGTAACGTCTACAATTTGTGGCCATGGCCTCACGTGGGGGATGTGGGGGATGAGGGGGTTGTGGGGGATGTGGGGTGGGCATAGATACTCTATGTAAATGTGTACCGTGTAGCACCACCTGGTGGTAGCAGAGGATATTACAATTTCCTGTTTTACCTGGGCAACGCACAGTTTGAAGCACTCTCTTCGCACGGGTAAATTTGTCCGCCTTCCCTTCACCCCCCCCCCCCCAACCCCCAATGGAGGAGCCTGTCAAAGCCTGTCATTGTTTGTGAGACGTTTCCACTGGAAAGGGACATCAGGATGAATGGGGAGGAGGGGAAAAGGGGGGGAGCAGGACATGAGGACAGGGAGGGGGGGGGGGCAAAGCACTCTATGCACGGATAAATTTGGCAAACAGGATGACCAGTTGGTCTGTCACCTAAGCGACGGGTAGGCTTTGTTCGTCTACGGGAGAAGGAGAAGAGTAGATTAGACAAAGGGAAATGAAGTTTGTATTTCAAAGTGAATTCCAAGCAAATACAAGTCTGAAGACGACGATGGTTCACGAGCGGTATTTGACGATGTAGATTGTTTCAGAAGTCAAGGATGAGACAATGTGATAATTTTTGACCAAGTTATAAAAACTAGTACGTGCCCGTACGTGCATGGCCGTACGTGCAGCAAAAAAAAAACTTTCAAACCGCGAGCCAGAAACAACAACACACAGGCGTTCCTTCGCTCTCGCGTGCCGTACGTGCGTAGCCTCGAAGTTCGCATATCGCAGTTACGATTATTTGCAATTTAGTTTTAATGGCCAATTATTCAATTCGCGCCAACGTATTTTGCCTTTTCACAATGTCATCGCAAGGAAAACACAAAGAGAAGAGAAGAGAAAAAAAAGAAAAGAAAAAAACGTACGTGCAAAAAAAAAAAAATCAACCTTCAAAAATCAAAAATGGCTATTTTTCCAGGAAAATTTTTATAGATAAACACAATGTTTTCATCCAGAAAACACAACTAGACATTGATATCGAACACATAACCAAACCCAGACTACACAGGCCGTTCCTTCGCTCTCGTAAATGACGACAGGATTGGGGCATTGTGTTCATCTATAAATGCACATAAGAAATCGAGAAATTATTAGAATACACAAAGTCATCACTATCCGGACGTCCGTACGTTGTAACCCGTAATGGGGAACGCGGCTGAGGTTCTCTTCCCCATCGGCCACGACCACGCAGCAACGTGTCTTGTCATTGGTTTGGTAAATAAATGGCCATAACTTGGGAAGCACTTGTCCGATTAATATCAAACTTGAAAAGGCACACTCTCAGGTCCCAGCAATATACCTGGCAAGTATCAATTAGATCGGACCAGTGGTTGTTGAGAAACAGCTGTCACAGACACACAGACACAGACACACAGACACAGACACACAGACACAGACACACAGACACACAGACACACAGACACAGAACACAGACACAGACACACAGACACAGACACAGACACACAGATTGCTGGAATTATAGATAGACTAGTACGTGCCCGTACGTGCGTGGCCATAATTGGCCACGCACGGCGTTTTAATGGCCAATTATTCAATTAGCGCCAACGTATTTTGCCTTTTCGCAGTCATCGCAGGAAAAACACAAAGAGAAGAGAGAGAGAGAAGAGAAGAGAAAAAAAACATGTACGTGCAAAAAAAATATATATATATAAAAAAAACTTTCAAACAATCACAGTCCTTCCTTCGCTCTCGTAAACGACTGGATTGGGGCATTGTGTTTATCTATAAATGCGCATAAGAAATCGAGAAATTATTATAATACAGTAAGTCATCACTATCCGGAAGTGGTGCGTGCCCGTACGGATGTTCACATGCATTCCACGAATTATCGCTTTCATTGAGGTAACAACTGCTGTATACTTACCACACAGAGAGTATATTAAAATCAAATTAAAATCAAGTTTACCTCCCTGTGTTTGCTTGCCATGAATTCGCTGCCATTGACCATTGCCACTCCTCACACACACTACTAACTAAATGTGCCTCTTCCCCATCTGTCCAGCAGGGCACGTGACGTCATCGTCGGCCGGCCGTGCACCGGCCTACGCAGCAACGTGTCCTGTGATTGGTAACTCATGGCGCATCGGCCGACCACCAGCGAGCAACGTGTCCTGCCATTGGTTGGTAAATAAATGGCCATAACTTGGGAAGCACTTGTCCGATTAATATCAAACCTTGAAAAGGCTCATACTCAGGTCCCCAGCAATATACCTGGCAAGTTTCAATTAGATCGGACCAGTGGTTGTCGAGAAACAGCGGTCACAGACACACACACACACACACAGAGACACACACACACACAACACACCCCACAGAGCACAACACACACACCAACAGAGACACACACACAGAGACACACACAAGAGAGAGACACACAGAGAGAGACACACACACACAGACACACACCACGAGACCACACACCACACAGACAACACACACACAGAGAGACACACCACACAGACACACATACAGCGACACACACCACACAGACACACAAACACAGAGACACACACACACAGACACACCACAGAGAGACACACACACCAGAGAGACACACACACAGCACACACACGGACACACACACACAGACACACACAAGAGAGACACCACCACAGCAACGCACAGACACCACACACAGACACACAGACACACAGACACGACAGACACACACAGACACACACACAGACAACACAACCAACACACACAACCACACACACACACACACACACACAGACACACAGATTGCTGGATATTATAGATAGATGATCAACATGATGTGGTACGAGTGACAGATTATTAGCTGCAAAATGTCGAAATCCGGTTTCGTTCAACAACTTTCAAAATTTGACCTTTGCATAACCTTTAAAGGTCACAAAACATATGTTGTGGACATTAATATAGGAAACAGGATACGTGCTATAGCTTATTGGAAGTTAGTTCGGCGAGAAGGTCGAAAACCCGGTTGATTCCCACACATTTGAAAATTTGACCTTTGTGAACTTTAAAGGTCAAAGGTCAAGGATTATGGCTCTCTGTGCAAAACTTCTCTCGTGGCAACAGTTCCACAGGAATCAGATAATAGGAAATCATAGGTCTAATATTGGCGTCTTTCGCCACTCCTCGGATTATCCACACTTTGATGAAATCAGCGTAAAAACAAAGTTGAAGGGGGCACCACGGGCAAGGTGTTCGAGATAGAGAAAAATGGTTTCAAGACTTCAGGTGGGGAATGACCTATTATGCATAAAAAATTGTCATCCTCGCTCTCAAAGTTTGGGCGGTCTTATTATTTTTATGTCAAAATTCGCATTTTCTAAGTTTTTGACCTTGTGACCTTGACCTTGGACGAAAATGAAAAATCGGACAACGACAAGTTTTAGATAATTCATTTTGCTTCAAATACTGAAACCCATTCCATTCAGTCAATTCCCTCGGAGAAGATAGATTTTTAATCCGACTATCCCCTAAAAATGGCTGTTTTTCCAGGAATTTTTTTTTTATAGATAAACACAATGTTTTCATCCAGGAAAACACAACTAGACATTGATATCGAACACATAACCAAGTTGCATCAAGATCGCATCAAAGTCCATGGAGTTATGCTCTGGACAGACAGACACACAGACATAACGAATATAGTGGTCACTCTGGCTGGCGCTCATGAACCAATAACAGTATTCAATTGAGAAACGTGTGTTACAATAGGTGTGACGTTAAAAATATAAACTTAAAATGGCACTGTTACAGAAAACGTAGACGTGTTAATATTGGCATTCCCGTTTGTTTCTTCTGTATTTTCTGGCTCCGCCATTTCCGTTGATCAGGTGTTGATGTGATGATGAAATCACACATCCCTCAACAGGTGCATGTGGCAGCTTCTAACTTTGCTCCCAATATGCACATCCAACTGACTTCGACTACTACTGTACGACTACTCCACATTCCCAGCTGAGTGGCGAGCGAACTTTTTCCATTCGTTCCCTTGGGGCAGACCGAACGTGAGGTTAGGGCAGGAATTTTGGAATGTTTTTGGCCATTATGCCGGCAATATCTCACCTACTCTTCACGAAGGACACCGTGGGATCTTTAACGTCCACCAACTAATCCCGGCAGACGGGACGCCCAGTGTAACGTCCATCCGAGGAACGTTACAACCGATGATGAATCACCCTGCCTGTGAAACACTACGATGACAGTTTATAGCAAGACTGAGATTCAAACCCAGACTACAGACAAGTGAGAGGTGAGTGTGCGTACCTCTTGACCATCCTATCAGCCACATCTAAGCAAGTATGCTTTTTTTTTTTTAGTAGTTCCACACTTATTTAGTTATTTTTCGTTGTAAACCTGGTAAACAATTTTTTAATTATGTTGCATATGTATTTCTTCATTATTAGTGGCTTGGTTATTGAGTCGGTAAAGTCTTGCGAATCCCTTCGGACACAAAATGATGTCGGTTCAGCCTCAATGATGTAGGTACAATTCTCATCACTATTCAGGGAAGGATTCTCCAAGGAATATCAGGCCAGGCCATATAGATCAATAAAACGTTGTGTCCCAAACTGTCTATGATCTGCCGACCCTATCTAAAAGGGCACAGGAAAGGTGAGGGTTCCTGACCTACAGTCCATAGGTCACATGTGGCCCAATCAGCAAATTGGCACGTGACCTTTTTTTCTCGAATTCAAAGCAATGAATTTGAATTTTAATAATAAATTAATTCTAAAAACTATGTTAGTCTGATTTTGGGAAGTTCAGTGCTTCTGATCGACATTTCCGAAAGTGTAGCAATGAAATGTATGACAATTGATTTTACCTTGATGTGAGATCAGAGGCAGTAGTCCTATCTCATTGTAGCGATACATTGTGAGAGTGTGTTCCACGTGACACACAGAGTGTCTAGGTTGCATCATATGCAGGCCTCGTTTATGAGTAAGTTGATGATCTGTTTATTATGTATTAGCAAATTTAATTGAATAAAAAAATTCACGAACAAATCATGCGGCGGCGTCCTCCTAGCAATCCTCACCTCTCCCATGTTTGACTCCTTGATGCAAACACAGTTGTGTGAATTGTGTCTCTTGCCAGGAAGACTTATTCGAATTATCTTTGCCATCGACGATGGATGGAGGTTGTGCTTTCACTCCCTGTCTGTCTATGTGTCTGTGAGCAGGATGACTTAAAAGGTTTTTGGACAGATTCGGACGAAACTTGGTGGACAGGTTGTGTGTGACAAGGAGGAATTGCTTCAATTTTGGTGAAGATCCGGATCCGGATACGAGAATTTTTTAAGTGATTCTTCACCATCGAGAGATAGAACGAAAAATAATATATTGCATGATATTTCAAAAGTTTACGGACGGATTATGACAAAACTAGATGGATGGGTTGGGTAGGTCCCAAGAACAAGCCGATTAGATTTTGGTGAAGGTCTGGATCCAGATCCGGCCTATCAGTGGATACCAAATGTAAGCTGTTCAGCCTGGCGGAGGTATACATGCTCGAACAAGTGCCGCTGTCGTTAATATTGTTGTGGACCCGGGTTCGCAGGGGTACTATGAGGGTGGGATCGCCCTGGTTCTCCCGTGACTCACCGGGAATCAAGGCCGTCACACACGAATAAGTCCGTGTCGCGGCGGGTCACTAATCAACCACCAACGCCAAAATTTAACCACATGACGCAGTGTCCTCCGTCTGACTACCGTTTAACTGTGATGCATGCAATCTCCTTATCGGGGAACCACACCCTCGATGGTTGTGCTACTTTTATCTTTATTGGATCTTAATTAAGGTGGCCGAGCTGACCGATAGCACAATGCCGGAGTGATACGAGAGCCAATCCGTTGGGGAATGATAGTCTCCCCGATAAGCTCATGTGCGGACCATGCTGGACCAAAGGAGGAAAATGACGATAACAAGCTGGGTACATTTATAACAAGGCAATTTATAACAGCAGGGTAAGGAAATTTATGTGGCTCAGTAATAGGTTTATTCACAAAATGTACAGCAGGGGAAAGCAAGGAATTTGTTGGTACGGCAAAAGAAATGCAAATATTTACAACAAAAAAAGATAGACAGTGCAGAGTTAACCTGATAACCTTCTATGATCTTACTTTTGTTACACAGGTTACAGGCGCCATCACAAGCACACCCAAGGAAATTAGATTGAGCCCAGGAAGAGGAGGAACAGTGGAGGTGTATCGACCTTGTTATACTTGGCTCGGTCAACGGACCGACACAACCTAATCGCTTAGGAAGGGAAAGGATGGAAGAAAACTGGGGGTGCCTACGGTGTGTGAGTGGGAGGTGCAAAAGGTGGTGCATTGTGATGCAAGAGGAAGGTGTGAAAGGTGCAAATAGGAAATGCTCCTTTAATGAACGAGGCAGATTGAGAAAAGCTGCGTTAGAGAAAGCTTAACAGGGACGTATAAGAAAGTCCATAAGTGTTATGAATATTGGCTGAGGAATGCAGCAAAGCCGAGCACCAATGGCCCGGAGATGACCCCGACACATCTTGGGAACAGCTCGCTCTGCCCCGCTTGCCTCACACAGTTGCGCTGCCCCCCCCCCCCCCCCCCCCTCTGCTTGGTTGCGCTCAGCTCAGTAAAGAGATTCGGCTTGGAGGCTGGACGAAGGAGAGTTGGATGAAAGCAGAGATGTCAACAAGTCACAAGTCATGCAAATTCTGTATGTAAATGTGTATCATGTGGCGCCACCTCCAGATTTTCCCTGGTATTACAAGTCTCCACCATTAACAACACAGTCAGTATTCCACGTTTTCCAGTGCAGTGGGGTGTTTTGAATTATAAGCAGTGTGCCAGTCGGTATATTTTTTGCTTCATGCACGTAATCTGGGTTATTATTATTTTTGCCTCGACAGAGCTGTCAGTTGCCTATACACCGCCTAATAGAAGTATGCGTCAGAAGAACATGTTACATGCTTGGAGCAAGTTTGGCCATAGGGCGGGTAATCTGCTAATAATAACAATAACAACAACAACAATATGTATATATATATATATAATGTGCACATATCCTATCCACCCACAAAGGATGCTCAAGGCGCTGACAAAATCATATATATATATACTCGAAGGGCACTGATTTGAGCACATACCTCTGCCACATAATGCCTGATGCACGAGAACATCTTGGGCCCAATACATTTTTGAAATATCATGCTATGCAGTACTATATCGTTTTTGGCCCCATCTCTCAATGGTGAAGAATCACTTAAAAAATTAAATAACTCTCGTATCCAGATCCGGATTCGATCTTCACCAAAATCAAATCAATTCGTCCTTGTCACACACCCAACCTGTCCACCAAGTTTCGTCTGAATCTGTCCACAACTTTTTGAGATATCATGGTATATATCGTTTTTGGCTCTTTCTCTCAATGGTGAAGAATCACCAAAAATTTCCAGTAGCCGGATCCGGATCTTCACCAAAATTTAATCAGTTCATCCCTGTCACACATTGAACCTGTCCACAAAGTTTCATCCGGATCCGTCCACAACTTTTTTGAGATATTCTGCACACAAACAGACAAACAGACAGACAGACAAGCCGGTAGGCGACATGGGTGGTCGCTATATAATTAATTGCATTCTAGTCATACAGTTTTTGACGGATCGGGCTGAAATTTTTTGACAAAGAGGTTGATTGATAGGCGCATAAAAGCGCAGAAGCCGATTTTTGATTTTCGAAAAAAATATATATATAAAAATATTTTTCGGATTTTTTCAAAAATTCAAAGTCCCGTTGCTAGGAAAGGTGGCGTCCATAGCAACGGTGCTCAAAAGCAACAACTAGATCCTGGTATGAACCTACCACAGTCAAGTTTCATCATATCGCTTGACTCCTCTGGCCTCCAGAGCTGTCCATTACATACAAACAAACAGACAGACGGAAAACCTGAGAATAACGGTACTCTAGCGACCACCCAGTATTCTAGCGACCACCCAAAAGTGGTTAAAACATAAACTCCTTCACTTTCAGTGGCGGAAGTAAAAATCACAAACATAATACAAAAGAAAAACTCAAACAGAAACATTCAGCACAATGTTCATGAATAGGCTTCGCAGATAAGGACACCACATGCATGTATGTTCAACACCCAAGGGGTACCCCAACAATCACACAAACCACACCTCATCACGTCCAACCCGGACACAAAACCAGCCACGTTCGTGCCCCCGGAAAAAAAAAAAAAAAAACAGCAAGCACACACACAGGCTCACCCACACACATACAACACCAGATCACATGTCAGCAAAACAAAAAAACAACAGAGCAGCCCATCGATTATGTGATTTGATGTTTATTTTGCTTGAGGTTTGCAAAATAAAATAAAAAAAGAAAGCACTTCTCCATTTGACTTCGAGCACCAACACATGACCGGAAATGAGCGGTCATATCGGAAATAAAAAGAGGATACATGCCGAGGCTCGGGGTCTATTGGCCTGAGGAAGCCGGCTGTGAAACTGGTGAAATGTCACCTGAGAATGGATCTGCTCTTGCTACTTGCTCAAATTAGCAGAGTAGAGTAAGTTTACTTTTGGTTGGATGCACCTTCTTCTTCTTTGAAAAAGGTATGAGATATATTATATATATATATTATATATTTTATATATATATATATAGATAGATAGATAGATAGAATATATATATATAGTTGCGAATCTGGAAGCCATTATCGCACTCATCATTCAGGTCCTTTAGCTGAGTTATCTCGGTAAGTACATGTTCTATAGATAGCTCGCCTTCCATTGTTTAATGGGTAAATCTATGTAAATGCGCTGTGATTCATTTTAATAGTGAGGTTCAATCAGAACGACCCTCCTCACAACTAAGAAGAAGAGAAACCCTCCTGTCCCGTGATTCAACGGCGTAAACAGGAATGACGGTTGGGGCGGGTCCAGCAGAAAGCGACGTAAACAGCCCCACCGCGGTTGTGGGGGGGGGGGGCGCACGAGGGCGATATGAGTCACGCCGGAAGCAAGGCGGGGCTGAGGGTGAGGGGGCCCTCTGGTTGGTTCTGGTTAGTCTTGGTGAGTCTTCGGTGAGCCTTCGGGGTTCATCGGGCTCGTGTTCTGGTGGCTTTTGTTCTGCTTGGTGGAGTTGGTTGCTCTGCTTCGTGGCCTCATCTTGGTTTGGCTGGCTCTTCTTGGTGCGTGGAGATCTTTCGGTCTCTGCTTGGTTCCCGGTTTGGTGCGACTTCTTGGCCTCATCTTGGTCGGTGGTTCTTCGGGGAAGTGACGCATCGGGTCGGGAAGGATCGGCGCCTCGTCTCACCAGCACGTGGTCCGGAGCGCGAGGGGATCCGCCGGAGCTCGGAAAGGATCGCGGCTTGCGGTGATTGGATCCAGCTCGCCCACGCTGGTGCCGCGTCCGAACAGCTTGAAGACCACACGAGGGGAAAGGTCCGAGGCAGACCCTGGGCTTCAGCTCATCTGTCCCTCCGAGCTGAAGTCCGCATTAAAGGCATCAGCCACCATTTCTTGGGTGTGTTTGCGTGCGTAGTGTGGTCCGTGGGCCCGTCTAACAAGTAGAAAACTGTTAAGTGCTTTGTTCGCTGTTAATATGCATTTATTGTATTCGGTATAGTTCTGCTCTTTTGTGTTCCCTAGTTCCCCATTATTACTGATAAACTAGAGGGGGAGCACTCGGTAGAGTGCAAAACCTCCGCCGCCAATACTGCTCGGTCACTCAAGTGAACCTGATATCCTATTCATTAATTTGACGTCAACAGTGCTCACAGAGTTATAGTTTGCAACTTTCCCTTTTACTTTTAACTTTTACATACTCAATTCATTTGTCATAACTAGATTCCTTGAGACAGAAATTGATTTTACGTGGGTATATCCACCTGAAGTTCCAAAATCAGCCGCAATTATAATTTTGGCATGTTTTTTTGTGGAAATCACTTATAACATGTAGAAATGCAAAAAAAAAAATCGAAATTTTTGTTGAAAAAAAATTTGCAAAATGTTTTTTTTCTCTAACAATTTTTTTTTTGGGAGGGGGGGGTGTGGAAATCACTTATAACATGTAGAAATGCCAAAAAAAATCGAAATTTGTTGAAAAAAAATTTGCAAAATGTTTTTTTTCTCTAACAATTTTTTTTTTTGGGGGGGGGGGTTGGAGTGAATCCTTATGACATGTAGAAATGCAAAAAAAAGAAATCGAAATTTTGTTGAAAAAAAAGTTGCAAAATTTTTTTTCTCTAACAATTTTTTTTGGAGGGGGTTGGAAATCACTTAAAACATGGAGAAATGCAAAAAAAAAAAATTTCAAATATTTTTTTCAAATTGGCCGCCATAGCGGCCATATTGGATTTTGGACCAAGTCCAAAATCTAATGGCATGATCCTTGGAACAGACCTAACCCCCCACCAAGTTTCGTCGAAATCCGTCGAGGAGTTTTTCCGTAATACTGTTCACAAACAAACAACAAACAATAAAACCAATGTCACCCGTAGGGTGATCCGTATCTTGCCAAAAGGTGACCACGTGTGACTTTTTAAGGTCACACTGAGGTGAACAGAGCTGCTATCCACCAGGAGCGACTCCTTGAGGAATATCTGCCTACGAGAGATTCCGATGAGAATCGTTCTACAGAGTAACCATGAAAAATATGCGTTTGCCTCAAAACGTCACCAAATCACGTCATAATGTCTCAAGCTTGATATATCTAGAAAGCACTCATCGAGGTGTTAAATTTGAGGTACTACACGATATGGTTCCTAAACTTGAAAATTTGACCTTGGGTCAAATATGTTTGACCTTAGGCGTTAACCATGAAGGTCAAGGCCAATCACCACCAAAAATTAATCAGCTGAATGCCAGACCATGAACTATATTCCATGAAGTTTGAAGACGATCCGATCAAAATTACTCAAAAAATAAGGGTTTCGTCGCTCCCGTGATTTACGACAAAGTGACCTTGACCTTCAAAATTTATGCGCTGAGGGACCTCTATAGGCCCTGATATGCGAAGTTACAAAAATTTCCAATGATACTTGCTCTGCAGAGTGTTTATACGTGATTACAGATTATAAAAACAACACAAAAAAACACATGAAGGTCAAGGCCAATCGCCACCAAAAATTAATCAGCTGAGCGCCAGGCCATGAACTATATTCCATGAGTTTGAAGACGATCCGATCAAAATTACTCAAAAAAATAAGGGTTTTGTCGATTCCCTGATTGGCGACAAGTGAACTTGACCTTTGACCTTGACCTTCAAAATTTTATGGCCTGAAAGGGACCTCCAAGGCCTCTGATATGCGAAGTTACAAAAATTTCCAATGAAAACTGTGTCTGCAGAATTTTTTTTTCGTGATTACAGACAAACAACAAAAAAAAATAAAATAAAAAATAAAAAAACACAGACTGACTAACATATCTTGCAAAAACTTCGTTTTGGCAAGATAAAAAACATACAGACTGACTAACATATCTTGCAAAACTTCGTTTTGGCAAGATAACAACAAATGAAAGAAACGACGGAAACGAACTGGGAACATTATAATAAAAACCAATGTCACCCTAGGGTGATCCGTATCTTGCCAAAAGGTGAACAGCGGTGACTTCTTTAAGGTCACACTGAGTGGAACAGAGCTGCTATCCACCGGAGGGAATATCTGCCTACGAGAGATTCCGATGAGAATCGTTCTACAGAGTAACCATGAAAAATATGCGGTTTGCCTATAACGTCACCAAATCACGTCATAATGTCTCAAGCTTGATATATCTAGAAAGCACTCATCGAGGTGTTCAATTTGAGGATACTCACGATATGGTTTCTAAAACTTGAAAATTTGACCTTGGGGTCAAATATGTTTGACCTTAGGCGTTAACCATGAAGGTCAAGGCCAATCGCCACCAAAAATTAATCAGCTGAATGCCAGACGATGAACTATATTCCCATGAAGTTTGAAGACGATCCGATCAAAATTACTCAAAAAATAAGGGTTTCGTCGACTCCCCTGATTTGCGACAAAGTGACCTTGACCTTTGACCTTGACCTTCAAATTTTATGCGCTGAAAGGACCTCTATAGGCCTCTGATATGCGAAGTTACAAAAATTTCCAATGATACTGTGGTCTGCAGAGTGATTTATACGTGATTACAGATTAAAAAAAAAAAAAACAACAACAAAAAACACATGAAGGTCAAGGCCAATCGCCACCAAAAATTAATCAGCTGAACGCCAGACATGAACTATATTCCCATGAAGTTTGAAGACGATCCGATCCAATTTCTCAAAAAAATAAGGGTTTTGTCGATTCCCCTGATTTGCGACAGTGACCTTGACCTTTGACCTTGACCTTCAAAATTTTGGGCCTGAAAGGGACCTCCATAGGCTCTGATATGCGAAGTTACAAAAATTTCCAATGAAAACTGTGCTCTGCAGAATTTTTTTTTTTCGTGATTACGAAAAAAAAAAAAAAAAAACAACAACAAAAAAAAACACATGAAGGTCAAGGCAATCGCCACCAAAAATTAATCAGCTGAGGCGGGCCATGAACTATATTCCATGAAGTTTGAAGACGATCCGATCAAAATTACTCAAAAAATAAGGGTTTTGTCGATTACCCTGATTTGCGAAAAAGTGACCTTGACCTTTGACCTTGACCTTCAAAATTTTATGGCCTGAAAGGACCTCCATAGGCCTCTGATATGTGAAGTTACAAAAATTTCCAATGAAAACTGTGGTCTGCAGAATTTTTTTTTCGTGATTACAGAAAAAAAAAAAAACAACAACAAAAAAAACACATGAAGGTCAAGGCCAATCGCCACCAAAAATTAATCAGCTGAGCGCCAGACCATGAACTATATTCCCATGAGTTTGAAGACGATCCGATCAAAATTCTCAAAAAATAAGGGTTTTGTCGATTACCCTGATTTGCGAAAAAGTGACCTTGACCTTTGACCTTGACCTTCAAAATTTTATGGCCTGAAAGGGACCTCCATAGGCCTCTGATATGTGAAGTTACAAAATTTCCAATGAAAACTGTGGTCTGCAGAATTTTTTTTTCGTGATTACAGACCAACAACAAACAAAAAAAAAAAAAAAAAAAAAAAAAAAATAAACATACAGACTGACTAACATATTTTGCAAAAACTTCGTTTTGCAAGATAACAAACAGAAAGGGTGAAAACAGTAACCTCCATCCATCTTCGATGGCGGAGGTTAATAAACCCCAATGTTGAATGTATCAGCTCGTTTTGTGTTTCTTGCATTGGCTCGACATGACGCGTGTTTGAGGATTAGTGTTCGTAACTTGTTCATTTGTTCGGCCCGACTTTGGTAATTCCGCTCGGTTACGCCGGATCCGAGTCGGCGATAGCGACTCGATTCAGACAAAGTCGGCCGAGGGTGAACTTCCCCAGTAGTCGGACCACGTGGGTACTTAGGTAAATAAAGTTGGCAATCGACCCTAGCCCACGTGGTCTATCCATTAGCGAACTACGGTCCAGTCAGGACCCGTCCGCCTCCGGACTTATCCGGGTGACGACCTTTACATTCCGGGCGATCGGTCAAGCCGGCTCGCGGCTCCATCTCGTGGTCTTGCTCACGGTCGACCCCCGGCGCGTAACATATATTGTTACGAATTTGGAATTCGATTGCACACAACATACAGGTTCCTTTAGTCAGCTATGTCGATAAGTGCTTGTTCCCTAGATAGCTCACCTTCCATTGTTTAAATGTTCAGAAATCGATTAGTGTCGCTGCGGATCGATTTAATAGTTAGGGAACGAACAATGGAGACGTCCCTCCCTCTTCTGCGAAGAGCAAGAGAACCTGCCGTCCCGTGACTCATCATGTCAACAACTCCTCCCACCCGTGGTGAGCGGGGGATGGAGCACGAGGGCATGAGGCATGAGTCACGCCGGGAGCGGGGGAAGGGCGGGAGAAGGATAAGAGGAGATCTTTTCTTTGTTTGTGTTGGGGGTTGAGTAGTAAGCTTTTTGCTTTGGCAGGAGGAGTCGTTCAGAACCTTCGGGTCCTGTTTGGCTTGGGTTAGGGTTGAGGCCTTCGGAAGCTTTTTGCTTCGGCTGGCTCAGTGAGCTTTGGTGAGGCCTGGCTCGGGAGGAGGCTTTTTGCTTTTGTGGTCAGTGGGCCTTCGGCCTCTGCTTGGCTCGGTAGAGCTTTTTGCTTCGAGCTGCTTTGCTTGGAAGAGAGTTGAGCTGGTCGCTCGGCTCGAGCTGCGAGTGGTGGTTCTTCTTCTCTTCTTCTTGGTTCGTGGAGCTCTTTGTCTCTCTTTGGTTCCCGGCCTGGCTGCGACTCATCGACCTCTTCTTGGAGGTGGTTCCTCGGGGAAGCGACGCATCGACGGGAGGATCAGCGCCTCGTCTCACCAGCATGTGTTGAGAAGGCGCGGAGGATTCGCGGGAGCTCGGGTAGGATCGCGTCCCACGGCGATTGGATCCAGCTCGCTCTCGCTGGAGCCCGGTCCGAACAACTTGAAGACCACACGAGATGGAGAGGTTCGAGATAGAGCTCTGGGTTCAGCTCACCTGTCCTCCGAGCTGGAGCTCGTTATTTAAAGGCCTCTGCCACCATTCTTGGGTGTGTGTGTGTGCGTACGTGCGTCCGTGGGCCCGTCTAATAAGTAGGAAATTGTTAAGTGCTTTTGTGCTGTATGTTTGCATTGCATTTCGTATAGATGGTCGTAGTTCTTTGTTGCTTGTATAATTGTATTCGTGTTTTGCCTTGTTTAATTGCATAAGTGTTATTATATATAAATGTCCTTGTGTGAATGTAACCTGTTCGTCTGCGTCCATTCCCTCATTGAACTGCCCCATCTTGCACTCGGATATAGTTGGTTTTTAAATAGCCGGTAAAGTGATCGGGTCCAACGGGAGACTGCACGATAATACCCCCGCTCGGTTATCCAAAAGGAAGCGAGCTGCTTAAGCGGCTCGTTTCCAAGCGGTCCCAATGAGGTACAATCTCTCCGTAACCTACCGCGCGCAAATAATTAGGTAAATCGAAGATTTGGCGATCGGACCCTGTAGCGCGGGTAGAGTGCGGACAAGGTTGTGGTGTGATTACAAACACACCCGTGGCTGGTTTTCGGCGTTGTCCGGAAAGCCGCGACTGGATTGTCCGTTTGCTGGGCGACAGGCGCTATTGGCTAGACGCGGTCGCTCGCCACGCCGACGGGCGGGAAATCTACACACAATATATATATATATATATATATATATTATATATATTATATATATTATATATATATAATATATCATCAAATATACATTGGCCATACTCTGTTCAGAGCATTGGTGCTGCTTTAGCAGTCTCTCTGACTATGGGCACAATCCTGGATGGGTCGCCACTCCAACACAGGATACCAGCAAGCTGGCACTCATTTGCCAACCTTGGAAAGATAACAGGCAGAGTCAACCCCACATGGTATTAATTCAACGCGCGAGTGGGAATTGAACTCAGGATTCCAGGATCCTTCGCCAACACCAGGCATGTATATATATATTATATATATATATATATACTATTATTATATATTTATATTATATTATATATATATTATATATATATATATTATCAACAGTTCCACTAATGTCCGAGCATTGTTGCAGTGGGAGGTTAAAATCCTGTGATGTACCGAACGGTTTTAACTCCTGTGGAAACGTTCTAAATTTATGACAGATTTGTGTGCGTGGTGAGGAGAGCCACAAAAACTTTAAGCTTTTGTTAAAAACAACTGGTTTATACCCGAACCAAAAACAAAAGACGAATGACTGACGGGGGTTTTTTATTGACATCCTTTTATTTGGTCTTTCACACTTCAAGTGTCTCTAAACATTTCACCAATACATTTGATGGTTTTGAATTGTGGAATTTTTGCATTTTGATTGATCCTCCGAACCTTGTCCTCACTCCAGGACTTGCATCCCATTGCCCCCCCCCCCCCCCCCCTACCATCATCAGTCACATTTCAGAGCAAGGATTGAAAAAGAGTATCAAACATAAACCACATCATGATAATCTGCACAATCTGTGATTTAAAGAAGAGAGAGAAAAAAATTGTTCTTTAAACCTGTGGCTGTTTTCTGACAGTTTATCATGCCAAGTAAGTTGTACAATGGTTTGAAAGTGTAATGATGTGTTGTTTGAAAATGAAAAGCAATAAAAAAAGATCTGTGGTGTATTCACATGGTAAGTGGCAGGCGGAGCGTTTGGATGTCACATCCTGTTAGGGTGTGTGGGATGTTGCATAGCAGCAAAAGCATACAATGTGTGTATAATTTGTCACGTGTCTGATATCCTGGTATTCCTCAGGCAGCACAGAAAGATGAGATCCTTTGTAGGCAGCAGTTTCCAACAAAAGGAAAGGAAAGGAAGCTCGAGAATCTTAAACCGAAATACTGCAAAAGCATGATCAATCAACTAGAATGCGGATGGAGTGGAGTAAGGGGAGTGAGGATATCAGTTTTAACTCATTCGATATATGTAGAAGATAACTCAGCCTTAACAAAAGGTATCCATCATAATCACATCTCATTTCCTTCTCAAATTTACTTGCCTCTCTCCCCCTCTCTCTCTCTCTTCATGTCCCTTTTAGCTTTCCCATTTCCTTTTCCACTCCTTTGTACACCCCAAGCCACTCCTCTTCTTTCTTCCTTCTTGAACATTGGAGAGGAAAGTTTAACACATGTGTTTGATATAACAAAGAAAAAAAAGAGCATGAAAACAACACTGCCATATGTTTATTTTGAAGTTAACTTGGTGTATCAGTTGTGCTAAATAATATCAGATCCAACCACCTTGCTAATACAAAACTGTTTTGGTGTTAATCAATGAGGCAATAGGACTTTTCAAAATACTTTCATTAAATGGCCACAGACAGGCAAACCAACCAGCTAATCATGTTGTATTTAAGACTTTCGCCAATAATCTGAGTCATCGTTAATTCTCTGCATTTTCTTTCTCTAAAATAGATCTTAGTCACATTCATTTCACAAAACATCACTTCTTACTCCTTATTATAATCTGTGATGAACTATGCTTAGTCGCAACAATACCAGCAGTAACAGCAACGGGTATTAGAAAACAAACTCTCTACTTGTTCTCCTTGCATTTTAAAGTTGAGCTTCAGTGAATGCCCGACATGCTTTTAAGGTATTTTAGATCTTGGAATTGGCAGGAAAAACTCTTCGCCAAGTTTAGAGGATTTTAAAATATCACTGGCACACAGTGGCCTGCTGTTTGTGAAGGCTTTACAGAATTTTGATGTGACCAGCAGAAGCCGGGAGGGAGTAAATAACACGGTGTAAGAAAGACAAAAAAAGGAAGCCTTTTATTGTTCCACTGGTTTAAAGAGCTCAAAATATTAGGTTGTATTTATTAATAGCAAAGGAAAAAATTATTGGAGTGATCGAGGCAGGAGTCTGTTACCATACACCGCCTGGGTGCAACTTTTCGGCTGATTGAAAAAATTACAAATAAAGGGATTTTTGATTTTTTTGGAGGTTTGGATTAATTTGACGCAACTTACATTTTTTTTTTCTCTCAGATTAGTGTTTCCGTGTTTCAGGGTGGGACAAACAGCAATAGTTGTAATATATATATATACATATATTGGATTCGCTAGATATCCTCTATTGTCGGGTTTTCCGGGTGTGTGTGTGTGTGTGTGTGTGTGTGTGTGTCTGCAACGCGAGCTACACAGCCACAAACCAAACCAATTCGATGAAACTTGGCGAACAGGTGCCGTATGGGTGGAATGTGCGTGTTTTGTTTCGTTGGTAAGCAACCACCCGTTGCTATGCAGCGGCCGAAAACCTGCGTTCACTATTTTCATACTTGTCCTGCAGTTTTGAATGTGGAGAAACGAGACTTCGGAATTAAACCGAGATATTAGAAAATTTTACTTGAGCCGATTTTTTTATTCGGTTTTATTTTTCAAATAGTTAATCATATGGGTGTTCTATTCACGTCATTTTTTATGAGAGGTGCCAGTTGGCAAAAATAGCCAATAGGAAAAATCTTGCCCGGACAGAGGAACAATTGTATGTGAACAATATTCTTGGCATGAATCTTCGTCGGTGGACATCGTCAGAATGAAAGGATCGTATCCAGCGCTTCGATCCTAGCGGATATCGTCACCTACCGGCTTGTGTATATATTATATATATTATAAATATTATATATATATATATATACTATTATAATTATATATTTCGTTATATCATGCCTGGATCTGGTGTGGCTCATTATATATTATATCCTGTGGTTTGGCGCAGTGGTTAGGGCAGCGGCTTGGGATCCAAAAGGTCCTGAGTTCAGCCCCGTTGGGCCACTGAATAATACACCAGGGGGTTGACTCAGCCTGTCATCCTTCCGAGGTCGCGAAATGAGTACCAGTAGTGTATACCGGTGTTATCCCCGGTTAAAATAGTTGTACCATATCCCTCTGTGTCGTAGAGGTGACCAGGTGGGTGCGTCTCGAGGAAAGGATCCGGCGTAAAACCAGTTGCCAATCACATGCGGATCATACGGATGATCGTTGGCGACCCGAAAGGGAGCAGCCGAAAGAAGAAGAAGAAGATATATAAATATATATATCGGATATTTCTAATTATAACACCTTGTATATATTATATTTATATTATATTATTAATATACTTATTATATTGTAACACCTTGTTAATTAAACCCAGTAGGCTTGGATTATATTAATACATCGACTCCTCCCATGCTCTTCCAGCTGAAGAAGCTGCATACGGAGCCACGAAAGGCTACCCAAGGTAAGCCCTTTGCCGTTTCAAACCCTTCCCAGAGTTCCTCCACAGCTGTAATTACAATTTCCTTTAATGTCATCATGTTTTCATTTTTTAATCATGTTTGTGTATTGCAGTGATGTTAGTTAACTTCCAGGCAGATCGGAACAACCCCAGAGAGAATGAATCAGTGAACAGAACAGAAAGAGGATGAGCAAGAAAAGCAGAGTGGGTTTTTCAGACACGTGCACTGATGCCATATATA
>CM068955.1:137601426-137616434 GCA_035128595.1 Eptatretus atami | reverse complement strand
ATGACCAAATATGCAGCTCCTCTTCAAATTTCAAGTCAATCGGATGAAAATTAACAATTTTATAAAGTTGGCCTACAGTATGTCGACTTTTTGACCTATGTTGACCTTTTCGCTTATGTTGACCTCAAAAATACTTGTTCATTGAATTCAGTGACCTGATGTGGAAATTCTCTTCAAATTTCAAGTCAATGGGATGAAAATTGAGGATTTTAGAAATTTCACCTTAGTTGTTGATCTTTGGCCTATGTTGACCTTTTGGCCTACGTTGACCTCAAAAGTAATTGGTGGTTGAATTCAATGAACAAATATGCAACTCCTATTCAAATTTCAAGTCAATCGGATGAAAATTGACAATTTTAGAAATCCGGCCAATGTTGGCCTATGTTGACCTCAAAAACTAATTGGTGGTTGAATTCACTGACCTGATATGCAAATCCTCTTCAAATTTCTAGTCAATTGGATGAAAATTAAGTATTTTAGAAATCTGACAAATTTGTTGACCTTTTGACCTTAAAAACAATAGGCTTCTTGATTATGACGAACCCTACCATTTGATGAAGTCCCGTGAAGATCAGTTTAAAATTGTGGCCTGTAGGTGATTGACATACAAACAAACAAACAAGCAGTCATAGACTGGTACTTACGAAATCGTCAACTTGACATCTGACCTAGTCTAATAAAAGCTGTCTCTAGAGAAGGTAGCGACGCAAACCAGAAGTTTCTACGATGATTCTGCAGCCAAACCATCAAAAATCGAATGTTTGACGTCATGTGACCTTGACCTTTGACCGATTTTGACCAAAATCTAATCAGCGCTAGCCATCACCCTCCTGAATCACGTGGTGTAATTTGACATTGGTAGCTTCTTCCGTTCTCGAGTTATCTGTACCAAACCATCAAATCGAATATTTGACCTCACTGTGACCTTGACCTTTGACCGATTTTGACCAAAATCTAATCAGCACTAGCCATCACCCTCCTGAATCACGTGATGTAATTTGACATTGGTAGCTTCTTCCGTTCTCGAGTTATCGTGCCTACAAACAAACAACAAAACAAACATACAAACAAACAAGCAGTCATAGACTGGTACTTACGAAATCGTCAACTTGACCTCTGACCTTGTCTAATAAAAGCTGTCTCGAGAGAAGGTAGCGAGGCAAACGAGCGCGTTGCTGTGTCTTACAATCCCCCTCATTAGCATAATCTTCAGTGCATAATACCTCAGATACGACACCCGACATAAATCTCATAAAACATCCGATTTTTACCAGAATTTCGACAACCGAGTTTAAAGCGTCCTAAGCGATCGCAAAAACCGAAGACAAATTAAAATCGAAGTAAAAATGAACTCGCAACGTCGAGCAAAGCAAAAATCGGCATTTCTCCACGCAATTATTTAATATTATTTTATCAAAGTCACAAAACCGTAATATTCGGCCATCCACCAACATCTTTACATAATCCGACGGCTCAGCGAGTCAGGCATGCGACGATAACCTTTATTGGGATAAAAAATGACTTTTAAACACCATCTTTATTGAAAAACCGTCACCGCGCACACGGAAAACCTTAACGTGACTCAACGACGCGTCTGCTCGAGCGCACTGCATCATGGACGACCCGTGACGTCTGCTCGAGCGCACTGTATCATGGGACGACCCTTGACGCTTCGAGTGAAATATTTTTTATTCAATCTTAAAACGTCTCCAAAACATCCGATTTTACCAGAATTTCGACAACCGAGTTTTAAGCATCCGAAGCGATCGCAAAAACCGAAGACAAAATTAAAATCGAAGTTAAACGAACTGTAACGTCGAGCGAAGCAAAAATACTCACATTTCTCCATGTTAATTTACGGATTATGTTTGACCTCACTGTGACCTTGACCTTTGACCGATTTTGACCAAAATCTAATCAGCGCTAGCCATCACCCTCCTGAATCACGTGATGTAATTTGACATTGGTAGCTTCTTCCGTTCTCGAGTTATCGTGCCTACAAACAAACAAACAAACAAACAAACATACAAACAAACAAACAAAAAACAGAAACGGAAGGCATCAATACGTACGAAATCTTTAGATTTCGTAAGTACAAACATACAAACAACAAACAAACAAGCAGTCATAGACTGGTACTTACGAAATCGTCAATTTGACCCCTGACCTTGTCTAATAAAAGCTGTCTCTAGAGAAGGTAGCGCCGCAAACCAGAAGTTCTTACGATGATTCTGTACCAAACCTCAAAATCGAATGTTTGACCTCACCGTGACCTTGACCGTTGACCGATTTTGACCAAAATCTAATCAGCACGAGCCATCACCCTCCTGAATCACGTGGTGTAATTTGACATTGGTAGCTTCTTCCGTTCTCGAGTTATCTGTACCAAACCATCAAAAATCGAATGTTTGACCTCACCGTGACCTTGACCTTTGACCGATTTTGACCAAAATCTAATCAGCACTAGCCATCACCCTCCTGAATCACGTCATGTAATTTGACATTGGTAGCTTCTTCCGTTCTCGAGTTATCGTGCCTACAAACAAACAAACAAACAAACATACAAACAAACAAACAAACAGAAATGGTAGTCATCAATATACTTACGAAATCTTTAGATTTCGTAAGTAACAAGCAGTCATAGACTGGTACTTACGAAATCGTCAACATGACCTCTGACCTTGTGGAATAAAAGCTGTCTCGAGAGAAGGTAGCGACGCAAACCAGAAGTTTCTACGATTATTCTGCATCAAACCATCAAAAATCGTAACGTCGACCGAAGCAAAAATCTCCATTTCTCCACGCAATTATACCTTAACGTCACTAATGACGCGTCTGCTTGAGCGCACTGCATCATGGGACGACCGTGACACGTCGAGTGAAATATTTTTTATACAATCTTAAAACGTCTCCAAAACATCCGATTTTTACCAGAATTTCGACAACCGAGTTTTCAGCGTTCTAAGCGATCGCAAAAACCGAAGACAAAATTAAAATCGAAGTTAAAACGAACTCGTAACGTCGAGCGAAGCAAAAATACTCCATTTCGCCACGTGAATTTACGGAATTATGTTTGACCTCACTGTGACCTTGACCTTTGACCGATTTTGACCAAAATCTAATCAGCACTAGCCATCACCCTCCTGAATCACGTGGTGTAATTTGACATTGGTAGCTTCTTCCGTTCTCGAGTTATCGTGCCTACAAACAAACAAACAAGCAGTCATAGACTGGTACTTACGAAATCGTCAACTTGACCACTGACCTTGTCTAATAAAAGCTGTCTCTAGAGAAGGTAGCGACGCAAACCAGAAGTTCTCCGATGATTCTGTACCAAACCATCAAAAATCGATTGTTTGACCTCACCGTGACCTTGACCGTTGACCGATTTTGACCAAAATCTAATTAATCAGCACTAGCCATCACCCTCCTGAATCACGTGGTGTAATTTGACATTGGTAGCTTCTTCCGTTCTCGAGTTATCTGTACCAAACCATCAAAAATCGAATGTTTGACCTCACCATGACCTTGACCGTTGACCGATTTTGACCAAAATCTAATCAGCATAGCCATCACCCTCCTGAATCCCGTGGTGTAATTTGACATTGGTAGCTTCTTCCGTTCTCGAGTTATCTGCCTACAAACAACAAACAAACAAAAAACAGAAACGGTAGTCATCAATATACTTACGAAATCTTTAGATTTCGTAAGTAAACAGCAGTCATAGACTGGTACTTACGAAATCGTCAACTTGACCTCTGACCTTGTCTAATAAAAGCTGTCTCTCGAGAAGGTAGCGACGCAAACCAGAAGTTTATACGATGATTCTGTACCAAACCATCAAAAATCGAATGTTTTGGATGTTTGACCTCAATGTGACCTTGAACTTTGACCGATTTTGACCAAAATCTAATCAGCACTAGCCATCACCCTCCTGAATCACGTGGTGTAATTTGACATTGGTAGCTCCTTCCGTTCTCGAGTTATCGTGCCTACAAACAACATACAAACAAACAAACATACAAACAAGCAGTCACAGACTGGTACTTACGAAATCGTCACTTGACCTCTGACCTTGTCTAATAAAAGCTGTCTCGAGAGAAGGTAGCGACGCAAACGAGCGCGTAATGCTGTGTCTTACAATCCCCCTCATTAGCATAATCTTCAGTGCATAATACCTCAGATAGGACACCCGACATAAATCTCATAAAACATCCGATTTTTACCAGAATTTCGACAACGCGAGTTTTAAGCGTCCTAAGCGATCGCAAAAACCGAAGACAAAATTAAAATCGAAGTTAAAATGAACTCGCAACGTCGAGCAAAGCAAAAATCGGCATTTCTCCACGCAATTATTTAATATTATTTTATCAAAGTCACAACACCGTAATATTCGGCCATCCACCAACAATCTTTACATAATCCGACGGCTCAGCGAGTCAGGCATGTGACGATAACCTTTATTGGGATAAAAAATGACTTTTAAACACATCTTTATTGAAAAAACCGTCACCGCGCACACGGAAAACCTTAACGTGACTCAACAACGCGTCTTCTCGAGCGCACTGCATCATGGGACGACCCGTGACGTCTGCTCGAGCGCACTGCATCATGGGACGACCCTTGACGCTTCGAGTGAAATATTTTTTTATACAATCTTCAAACGTCTCCAAAACATCCGATTTTTACCAGAATTTCGACAACCGAGTTTTAAGCATCCGAAGCGATCGCAAAAACCGAAGACAAAATTAAAATCGAAGTTAAAACGAACTCGTAACGTCGAGCGAAGCAAAAATACTCACATTTCTCCATGTTAATTTACGGAATTATGTTTGACCTCACTGTGACCTTGACCTTTGACCGATTTTGACCAAAATCTAACCAGCGCTAGCCATCACCTCCTGAATCACGTGATGTAATTTGACATTGGTAGCTTTCTCGGTTCTCGAGTTATCGTGCCTACAAACAAACACACAAACACACACACAAACAAACACACAAACAAGCAGTCATAGACTGGTACTTACGAAATCGTCAACTTGACCTCTGACCTTGTCTAATAAAAGCTGTCTCTAGAGAAGATAGTGACGCAAACTAGAAGTTTCTACGATGATTCTGTACCAAACCAGCAAAAATTGAATGTTTTGGATGTTTGACCTCACTGTGACCTTGACCTTTGACCAATTTTGACCAAAATCTAATCAGCACTAGCAACCACCCTCCTGAATCACGTGGTGTAATTTGAGATTGGTAGCTTCTTCCGTTCTCGAGTTATCATTTTTTGGATGTTTGACCTCACTGTGACCTTGACCTTTGACCGATTTTGACCAAAATCTAATCAGCACTCGCCATCACCCTCCTGAATCACGTGGTGTAATTTGACATTGGTAGCTTCTTCCGTTCTCGAGTTATCTGTACCAAACCATCAAAAATCGAATATTTGACCTCACTGTGACCTTGACCTTTGACCGATTTTGACCAAAATCTAATCAGCACTAGCCATCACCGTCCTGAATCACGTGGTGTAATTTGACATTGGTAGCTTCTTCCGTTCTCGAGTTATCTGTACCAAACCATCAAAAATCGAATATTTGACTCACTGTGACCTTGACCTTTGACCGATTTTGACCAAAATCTAATCAGCACTAGCCATCACCCTCCTGAATCACGTGGTGTAATTTGACATTGGTAGCTCCTTCCGTTCTCGAGTTATCGTGCCTACAAACAAACAAACAAACAAACACACAAACAAGCAGTCATAGACTGGTACTTACGAAATCGTCAACTTGACCTCTGACCTTGTCTAATAAAAGCTGTCTCGAGAGAAGGTAGCGACGCAAACGAGCGCGTAATGCTGTGTCTTACAATCCCCTCATTAGCATAATCTTCAGTGCATAATACCTCAGATACGACACCCGACATAAAATCTCATAAAACATCCGATTTTTACCAGAATTTCGACAACCGAGATTTAAGCGTCCTAAGCGATCGCAAAAACCGAAGACAAAATTAAAATCGAAGTTAAAATGAACTCGCAACGTCGAGCAAAGCAAAAATCTCCATTTCTCCACGCAATTATTTAATATTATTTTATCAAAGTCACAAAACCGTAATATTCGGCCATCCACCAACAATCTTTACATAATCGACCAGCTCAGCGAGTCAGGCATGCGACGATAACCTTTATTGGGATAAAAAATGACTTTTAAACACCATCTTTATTGAAAAAACCGTCACCGCGCACACGGAAAACCTTAACGTGACTCAACGACGCGTCTGCTCGAGCGCACTGCATCATGGGACGACCCGTGACGTCTGCTCGAGTGCACTGCATCATGGGACGACCCTTGACGCTTCGAGTGAAATATTTTTTATTCAATCTTAAAACGTCTCCAAAACATCCGATTTTTACCAGAATTTCGACAACCGAGTTTTAAGCATCCGAAGCGATTGCAAAAACCGAAGACAAAATTAAAATCGAAGTTAAAACGAACTCGTAACGTCGAGCGAAGCAAAAATACTCACATTTCTCCATGTTAATTTACGGAATTATGTTTGACCTCACTGTGACCTTGACCTTTGACCGATTTTGACCAAAATCTAATCAGCGCTAGCCATCACCCTCCTGAATCACGTGATGTAATTTGACATTGGTAGCTTCTTCCGTTCTCGAGTTATCGTGCCTACAAACAAACAAACAAACAAACAAGCAGTCATAGACTGGTACTTACGGAATCGTCAACTTGACCTCTGACCTTGTCTAATAAAAGCTGTCTCTAGAGAAGGTAGCGACGCAAACCAGAAGTTTCTACGATGATTCTGTACCAAACCATCAAAAATCGAATGTTTGACCTCACCGTGACCTTGACCGTTGACGATTTTGACCAAAATCTAATCAGCACTAGCCATCACCCTCCTGAAACACATGGTGTAATTTGACATTGGTAGCTTCTTCCGTTCTCGAGTTATCTGTACCAAACCATCAAAAATCGAATGTTTGACTCACCGTGACCTTACCGTTGACCGATTTTGACCAAAATCTAATCAGCACTTGCCATCACCCTCCTGAATCACGTGGTGTAATTTGACATTGGTAGCTTCTTCCGTTCTCGAGTTATCGTGCCTACAAACATACAAACAAACAAACAAACAGAAACGGTAGTCATCAATAACTTACGAAATCTTTAGATTTCGTAAGTAACAAGCAGAAACGGAAGGCATCAATATACTTACGAAATCTAACAAACAGACAGAACAACGCACAAGACTTTCCAATACACTTGAAAAATCTTCTGTTTTCACAAGTAATAATTATACTCTATTCCAACAACCCTGGTCATTCAGAATCATCATCCTAGTGCTTTGTGCTCAACGAACACAATGAATCAAAAGGCAATCCTCACACCATAAGAAAGCCACCTGCTTGACTTTCGTCTGTCCATCGCATCATCAGCTTGTATCTCCAGTCTATCAATAACAGAAATTTGTAAAATTGGTTCTTTTGTAATTTGAGTATGTGCAATTCTCACCCTAGAAATGTAAGTTTGATGGATAAGGTGCTTCTGGAAATGCCGAGGCCCGAGTTACATGCAAGTACGTCGTTGTTATCTCTATCTTTGAGCAGTAATTTAGTAGCACTAATGAAACCTTTCTTGCTTATCAAATGTAGGATTGGGTTTCCAATTCTTTATCAGTTGGGACCTTATAATGGCTACCTTGGTCATGCATGGTGTGGACAGGTAGAGTTGATGTTCGTGCTTACGGTTTAAGAGTCACCTTCAAAGAATGAATGCCCTTCGGGCAGCAGACGTAGACAGATGTACAGTTGCAGATAAATGCAGAGATAGATAAATATTACTTCCAGGGAAAGGATAATAGCTTCCCTGGCAGTTGGATCAATTCTACATTAAGAGGTATCGGTTTCCAGTAAAATACCTGGCTTATGATTATTTTTACATTACTTGCTGCATTTCAGCAGCGATTAATTGTCTCCCCGAGGTTGTCAAAACATTAGCACGAGAAGAACTAAATGACAGGGATATTGTTGGATTAATGAATGAAGATGATGATAATGATAATGATAATGGAAATTTGTAGAAATTAATGATTATTAAAGAGACAGTGAACACTTCTCTTCTGCAAATATTGCATCGTATACAGTCAAGGGGATGACTCAGGCCATCCCAATTCGCTATTGGTGGGCTGAAGGGCAGTCCATGTTTGGCAAGATAATGCCTACAAAACAAATCCGCACACGCAGCCCAGTACGACCTGCTGAGCTTAAGGGCTTAAGCCCTCGGCTTTCGATCGCGTTCCGGGCCTTCATCAAGGGATATCTCAAGAGACGCTCTGGCACAAAGACTTCCCAGTCAGCATGGCACTGTGTGACCTTGATATGATGCAAAACCTGCTGGAAAGAAGTGCAGTGTAAACTGGGTCTTCCTTTCCTTTCAATCATCCTTTCACTACTGTGCTGACAGCATTTTTGTTTTGACACCCTGGTTAAAGGATAATTTAAAAGGCTTCAAAAGGCCTACCCACATTCTTCCTGAAAGTCAGCAGGCTGATTCAGTCAGTGCTTGTGCTCTAATGTTGCTGAGATCATCCTTTTTTGCTAGCATGCATCTTGTGGGGAAGAGAATTGGGGCACAGTGGGTGAGGGGGGAGGGGATTGGTGGTGGTGGTGGTGGTGGTTAGGAATGGAGAGGGGATAAGGGTTGCCATCAAACAAGTCTGCATGGTAGTCCTTTACCTGTGCAAATCCAGGTAAAGAATTCACCACTGTAGGAATTCCCACTTCCCTGCTATTTTCAGTGGATTTGCAACATTAGCCACCTGTACAACTGCTGTGATAAGTAATAAGCCACCTTGGGAGGAAGGAATAAGAGTGTGGAGATTGCTAAAGATCTAATGACATATTTACATTCCTGATATAATCATGTCTGATCAAATGCCGGATTAGTGGTGATGATAAGAATATTATTTGCTTTCTTCACTGATTAAGCCTTAAAGAATACCTATAAATAGACGGCAAGGTATTAAACATCAACTGAAACATGGGGTTTGAATCGTGAGCCATTGGTTCTCCATCAATGACTCAGAACATTAGGCAGTCCAGGAAAATGAAAAAAAATTATCGGGGAAAAGAAAAGGGGGGAAAGTGAGAGGAGGAAGGGAGGGAAAGAGTTAGAAAGTTTTTTTGCTGATGACCCAATCCCTCCCAAAAGCAAACGATTTGAAGGCACTCACAGGCAGTTATCTGATTGAGACGTTTGCTGAGACCAAACCGCGGTGGAGTCTTGGCACTGTCCAGAATGGACAGGAGTGGGATACTTTAGGATAGGCCTGTGGGAAAGAATTGGAAAGTCTGAAGCCTTGGATTAGTGCGTCGAGGAGGGAGTGTGGGAAATCTTCAAAAGAGCCTCAGAATCTCACAGCAAGGCATTCACCATCGTAAACATATCCACAATAGGACATGTACATCGAATACGCTGAATACATACATCATGCATACCTTCACGTGACGATATTTCATAGACTGGAAATTTATTTCAATGCCAAAGACGAAATTACAGGTTCCCATATGTCGGTGTCAAGCTAACCGCCACACTACCTGTTGATTTGAGACAAATGATTCTTGAAATGAAAACATTTCTTGAAAGTAGACATGAAAGAAAACACGTTCGGCTTCTGAAAGAGGAAAAGTTTTGATTTTGCTTTCGACGACTTTACGAAGGTGAGCTAAAACAGACTCCTCCTCGCGCGTCCCAAAGCAATCCCCACTCACCCTTTGAGAGTTACCTCAAATCAGAGAGGACTCTTCAGATCCAATTTCACTAAAGTACACCGACGTGCTCTCCTTTTTTTTGGGTTAGCATTCCATGGTGACCACAACGCTTTTCCCTTCACCACTGTGATCAAATGTTTCAACACACTCTCAGAGAGAAAATGGTACGCGTCCTTTCTCGCTGAATGTGTTTGTCATTCGTACGTTTGAACCATCCCGTGTTTATACTTATCCAGGTGAATATTACACTCCTTTAGGTTCAGAACACTCAGTGAAAATGAAGATATTACAGCGGGAAGAAGAAGCGAGGCATGAGGTGGGTCAATGCTGAAAGTTGGAAATTGAATCCTGAAAGTTAATTTGTCCTTAAGCGGAGCGGCTTGAGGCCTAGTCATCAATCAGCAAATTTAATCCAAGGCTGCATGACTGGAGGAGCGTTTTAAGCCTGTACGTGTACATGTTACCTTGTCCAATAGTGTTCCAGCTGTTTCTGTAGCCAATGGATTGATGAGAATGCAATGCAAATATCCTGACAAATTTTACCTGCTCAGCAGTACAAGAGTCCGGGCATTGCTTCAATGTGCATGCCGTCTCTGGGATCGATGTTAAGTTGGGGACACGTCTGCAAGCTATAGATGGTAGACAATAAAAAAAAATCCCTTGATCGTTTGGAAGAGTATCGCCGGTACCCTGATCAAATTCCAAATTCCTGCCATAACCGACAAATGGGGAGGGGGCAATGCATCAGCAGCACAGCAGTACTCCCAGAAATTATGTAACGAGCAGCAACGCACTGCATATGCTTGCAACGGAATAGCATTAAATATACTTGCTTTCAGTTTGGACGACATTTTAAATTTACTGCCACGAGTGTTTCCATTATCTTGATGTGTCTTTACCTCTAGTGCTAGCCAATTCAGTATGTCGGAAAGGCATCCGAAGAGAGAGGCTGACCCTAAAAGTTTCATGTTCAGAGATTTACTGACTGAATGCTATTCATGACAATCATATATTCTAATCTTTCCCATTGGAGGCATGTGCTTCCCTTAAGAGCATCCTGTATTACATTTGGTGTAAGTTCTTACCGCAGGGGGAGTGAGCGATACAGAAAACAGAGCTTCGATAAGAAATTATGTATTCATGTCGTGAATAAAGCAAACACTGCATCTTGGAGTCCACAGTCTCGAAGGAGATTATTAGCCAGCTGTCACACCGAAAATGTGGATGTCAATGATCCCAAACTGTATTTTGGAAAAGCCGTTCTTTACACTGGCTGCCTGGCCAAATACATGTGTGCTCCAGATTCTGGACCATGTAGTATAACAGAAGAAAAAGAAAAAAAGAATAGAACTAACTGATTTTGGAAAAAACAATAAAAGAATGCAATGTTGTCATTCCTATGTGATCGAATAAATAAACATACCATTCTCTAATATGAGAAACATCATGTCTTTTATTCCCATAACCGTCATTCATTTCTGTACTTACATGAGGGCATAGTAGCCTTCCAGGTCTATAACCATTGTGACAGCTCCATGAAGGATTAATTAAATGTGAACTCACCTCTGATGGTTCATTCAGCTTTTAATCTGCTGTTTATGCTGCCTGTTTGAATGCCATACCGGGTTATTCTGTGCAGGCCTTTGTCCTCGAAACAAGTCGGCCATGGGAAAAGAACATCGGATACCAACCTTCTTTGATGCTCAAAACAAATGTAATTGGATTAAAGTGCCCTCGCCGCGACAGAATTTCTGAGCGGTGACTTTGGGCGAACTTGTATGTCTCCTCAAGGGGGCTTGGAAAATTGTTTCACCCAAAGCGCTGGCATGAAACTCACAAGACTTTGAAGATGCTTGAGGTCACTTGGCATGTTTCATGGAGATGAATAATCCAGACGGATACGCTCCTGGATCATTGGACAAAAAGCAGGTCTAGTATCTGCCAAGTAGCTATCAACTTTGGATTTGAAACCTGGAGCCTGAAACAATTAACGAAGGAAAAATAATGGCCGTTTAGTACATTCCACCTCCATCACATTCCAAATATCACATGTAAACCATATTCCTGCACATAAGATGAAATTAGAGCAGAGAGCGGATTTGTGTTTCTTTTTTTGTCTCCGTTAAAGTGTGATGTAACCGCATGAGATACCTGGACGTGTCAATCTTGGATTACGAGCAAATCTCAGAAGCAGAACAGAGAAGAAGACAGATTAAGATTAGAAGTTCTCTACGATGTCTCTTTAGATGTGCAAGCAGGATTATCAGGAAAAAGGCAAACGCTGTCAAAGTCAAGCATTCAGGTGCTTCGGAAGATGCTGATAAGTAACATCATTTGATTAAGCCATTCAAATTGATGTGATGAAGCTTGAAAAAACCATCCATGTCAAGATTATTAAAGCTCAGAAAGAATATTTCATCCGTCGAATACAATCCATATTCTGTGATTACAGACTGGCTTGTCATTGCATCATAATTATAGTCTCAGAAACGGGAGTTCGACACTAATGCTGAAAATATGGCTTTGACCGATTGGGAAGTGTTATGGTCTTAATGCAGAAATAAATATCAAACCGCTTTGAACTGGCAAAAATAGATTTTGAAAATACTGTTGTGTGAAGGGTTGTCAAAAAAAACAAAAACAAGGTTCTTTGATCGATTGATGCCCAACGGTAAGTTGTAAACACACTAACATGACTTTCTCTCTGCCCTCCCCACTGGGTTCTGCAATTTTTTTACTGATATATTCAACACACAAACATTCCCAAAAGCCCAATCGAGAAGACAATCTTAAATACGAGATACTTCACGGTTCTATATCCAGATAGAGGTAGAAACTACACCTTACAGCGAGATCTCTCCAATAATATCATCGGAAGAAGCCAGAAATTCCCCCAAATACTCACGATCTTCCACAACACAATCCACATTCTGTGATTATCAAAGCTGCAAAATCTAACTTCAATATTAGCACTTGTCACCTTTTTTGCTCTACTTGACATTTATAGTTAGCATCTTGCCCAAATAAACTTTACAGAGTCCTACGTAATAAACACCAGACTCAGTGGCGTAACGGTTTGAGCGTCCGCTCTGAGTGTGAGAGATGGGTTGTTCAAATCTCGACTGAATCTTACGAAAGGCTTTTTCTTTAAATGCTACATGCTGCTTCCTTGCTTGACGCTCAGCATTTTAAAGGAGAGAGCACGAACAAACAACACTGGGATGGCAATGGTACAACACCCAATACAACCCATGCCAACAACCCATGCCAAGAAACTGCTTTAGCAGCACCATTGCTTTGTAAAGAGTGTCAACTCAAATATATCTATAATAATAATAAGTGTGTGTGTGTGTGTGTGTGTCCTCCATAACTCCAAAACCATGAAACCTATCAGCCTGAAACTTTGAATGCATACGAAGACAACTCCAAGGGAGTGCATGAGTGAAAATTATGTGTTTGGGTTAACTTAAACACCCCTTTTGAAGATAATTAACGGCCTCATTTAATTATTCCTTATCAAGGCTCATCATTAGTCACCTTGCTGGGATCTTAATTCGCCATATTTTTTGGCCTGCTCAACAATGCCATGACTTGCAACAGGCCGCAATAGTTTATTTACGATAAAGTTGTATTTTTCACTTTCCTTCCTCATATTTTTATTATTTATATTATTTTTATTATTTTTTATTATTGAATGCCAGATCATCATACCTTTGAATCACTGGATGCCTTGGATTGCTTATAAGTGCCAGGATATGCCAGCATTCATGGCTTTATTTCATTTCCGCACATGCCATAACCTCGAGGATCTCATAAACTAAGCCAAATTTCAAAATTTAAACTTGTTAAGTGAGCTCAGTAGCAGTTCCGACTGCTGAAAAGAAAAGTGTTAATTTGTCCAATTCAGACATTGCTTGACATTCCGAGCGTCTCCGGGTGCATGTTGTTTTTATGACCGATGGGTGAGCGCTAATCGCTTACCAACCCAGCCGTTCCTAATCAACCATTTTGGTGGAGTGTTTGCTTGAGTGCTTAAAACACTTGGTGAGCACTATACAAGCTGCTTGGGTGGTCGTTTCCAAGCCATGGCTAAACATAGCAAAAGTATTCACACTGTCACTGAATATATTAATCGACAAACAAAGTTCAGGGCCAACTCGCCTGCGTTTGGCCTCGTCAGTCCCCCAAATACCCAAATACCCCCAAATACTCGTCAGTCCCCCAAAAAAACACGCCAAGTAGATAGCATGGGTTTCAAATGCTCCCACCGGGTTTTATATCGAACCCAGTGGTTAAAAAGAAAATGTTGCTGTTTGGGTATGTTTTATTGCCCTTACCTTTCCCTTCCCTCATGCCACCTTCCCTTCCCCTCATGCTGTCATCCCTTCCCTTTCCCTCACACTGCCTTCCCTTCCCCTCCTCTCAAACTGCCTTCCCCTCCCCTAATGCTGCCTTCCTTCCCTTCCCCTCATGCTCCCTTTCCTCCCTCAACCCTCACACTTACCTCCTCCCAAACCTCCTCCCATCTCCACCCACATGGACATCTCCAGGTGGTATCTGCATGCTACATTAACATGCTGTTTTAATGTACCCCATTTTGTTCAATCCTGTACTACTTCCCTCCACCTTCTCCACAAGACTCACGACCAAACACAAGTCACGAACCCTTCCCCCCATTTCCCCCTTAAAGCCCAACAAAATGCAAGTCCAGAACCCCTCCCCTCACGCTTCCCTCCTCCCAAATCCCCCCTGCCCACTTACCCCCTCCTCCTCGCTCGCATCTCCTTCCCAAAGTGTGCAGCAATGTTTGATGAGGCGTTTATCTCTCTGCCACCCACCCCCCATCCTCGCTCCCCCCTTCCTCACCCTTCATAGCTCCCCACCCCTTCTTTCTCCCTCCCTCCTCGCTCCCCCTCCCTCCTCTCTTCTCCCCTTCCTTCCCTCCTCTCTCCCACTCCCCTCTTTCCCCCTCCCGAAACACCACACCAGCGAAGCGATGGGTTGTATTTGCTTATATATATATATTAAACAATTCATTACATATCGAACGATTGGAATCCAAACGTTAAAATGCACTGAACAAAATCCACAACCGAACAATCACCCATAAAGAATTTGTGCCAATCGGCTGTGCAAACCTTTCACTCATGAGGGATATGGCCACGAGATAACCGAATGGCGATGGATTAATTACCTCCGCCACCGAAGGTGAAGGAGGTTA
>CM068955.1:137583175-137601416 GCA_035128595.1 Eptatretus atami | reverse complement strand
CCTTTCTGTCTGTTTGTCTGTTTGTCTGTGTGCATGGTATCTCAAAAAAGTTGTGGCCGGATCCCGATGAAATTTTGTGGACAGGTTCGGTGTGTGACAAGGACGAACTGATTAGATTTTTATTGAAGATCCGGATCTGGATTCGACCACAATAATTTTTTTAAGTGATTCGTCACCATTGAGAGATAGGGCCAAAAGCGATATATAGCATGATATCTCACAAGGTTATGGATGGATTCTGCAGAAACTTGGTGGACAGGTTGGGTGTGCGACCACGACGAATGGATTTGATTTTGGTGAAGATCCGAATCTGGATCTGGATACGAGAATTATTTAATTTCCAAAGTGATTCATTCACCTTGAGCGACTGGCCAAAAATGATATATAGCATGATATTTCAAAAATGTATTGGGCCCGATATGTTCTGGTGGATCAGGCATTACAGGGCGGAGGTACGCGCTCAACCGAGTATCCTTCTAGTTTTAACTGTGTTGGGGGAAATGTTAACTACTGTGCTTTTCTCACACGTTCCTCTTTTCTAACGAGTCTTTGGGAGCAATAAATTAACTTTCAATCACAGGGAACATGATGGCAATAAATAAATACAGCAATAACCACCGAGAAAGAATATATCATCAGAGATTGTAGATCCTCATCAGGACTTGTTTTGTGTGGGTTTTGTGTGGTGCATTTTGTTTAGGGTTTATTTGCTGGTGTGTTTATGTTTGTGTGATGTGTCGCCGATATTTTGACGATGTAGGTTTAGTTTCAGACCTTTTCAGTTTTATTCGAGAGATTCCCATTCCAATAGTACATACTTTATAGCATATACTTTATAGATCTACTCACATTCTTGCAGAACATACTTTATTGACGTATTCGCATTTTAATTGTACATGCTTTTTAGGGGTACTTGGATGAAAAAAGACAACTACATTAGCATATTATGTGCTGACAGACAGACACACTAACAAAGCAACCCAAATGCAATAAATACCCTTTGACGAGGTCTAATTAGAAAGCATCCTAAAATGCGAATCTCGTCTGTCGGCATCGCTTCGTAGTCAAAATAAACTTGAAGAAAACAGTTTAAAAAAAAAATTTCAAAATGTATAATTATTTTCTGCATATTCTTATAATAAAGGCTTGATGAAAATTTGATGTCAAAAGCTCAAATGGTAAATTAGAAACCATCTCAAAATGCAAGTGGACAAAATAAATAAACAGGTAAGGGATTTTAAAAAAAACCTGGCCATCCTGCACCAAGCAGCGGTGGACAGGCTAATGACATTTTGACCCAATCATTAATTAGTCTTCTCTATATTTTCATAGTAAAGGTTTGTTGAAAATTTGATGACAAATGCTGAAATGGTAAAAAAAAAAAAAAATTATCACCTGGAAGGACACACACCACACCACACACACACACACACACACACACACACACCACCACCACCACAACCACACGATTGCAGAACCCTATCAACTGCTGCACATGTGGATAGACCAACAATTTACTAAAAACACACTAAATACATGATGAGCACACAGATTGTGATGGAGCTCCAACGAAACACACAGGACACGTACTTAAATTATCATCCAACGACTGCAACAAGTCTGTAGAACAATGTGTAGTCGGATGATGAGGTGTGCAAAAGAACGAATGAAACTTTAAGCTTGTCCGAGAAATGTAATGGGAGAAAATGGAAAGGCCGGGGGGGGGTGGGGTTCTGCCATCTTTCCTCGTTGGTGGCGAACCAGTCCAGCGGATGGGGAAAGGGGGCATCCACAGGCCACGGTCAGCAGCGAAACGCACAGTGTAGCCAGCTCGTTCTGCGTGATGATGACTGCCTCACTCTCCCATACCTTTCTTGTGTCCATCCCATTCTCTTCTCCAATAGCATACAGATCTGCCAGCTCAATGCTTGTTCATTCAACGGCCTTATTGACTGTCCCTCTACTGGACAGAATTCCCACTGACTGCCCATAGATGCACCCATCCCATGCCTTTTATATTTCTTCACACAGAAATAAATTCTCATCCACCGGAGTGTGTTGATTCTCACTTTAAAAGTATGCCAAGCCAATTCTGGGCTGATAAAGCAGTTCAACTGAATGAAATGTACCAATTGTGGGTTTATCGGGGGAGGGAGAAAGGTAATCATAACAATGAGCTGATGCTGTAGATCCCCACCTTTGGTTGTATGAGAAATCGATCTGTGTAATATGAAACATAAATCCTGAACGGTTTTTGAAATATCGTGGAGACAAGCCAAGTTATCGAGATGGTTACTATGGCAACATAATTCAGACAATCGCCGCCATTATCTAATCAGGTTGAGTATTGTCACTAGGAATAGATATTTGCAATATGAAAGCTAGATGTTCAAAGTTTTCTAAAATATCGCGGACACAAAAGTACATGGACAGATGATTGATCGGTCGGTCGGTCGGTCGGACAGAGCTCATTATAATGTCCCCCTCTCCAACCTTGTCGGAGGGGCGGGGGACAAAAATAAGTTGTATATGGGTATCTGCAGGCATGTGAGACTCTTAGCAGTACTGTACTACTATGATTAGCTATTGACCTCACAATGTATCGCCACAAAGCCCCATCACTCTTCGGCGAAGTGAACTTCACAAAGACTTTGGAATTTCGCCTAAACAAATACCCTACACCATCAGGGGGCTCCCACCCTTCCCAAAGGAGGTTGCAATGCCGTAACATTAATATCCAGTGTTTCAAAGATGATTTCCACTTTGTCCAAACAAGACACAAATGAGGTGTTGGTCTATGTGTGGTTCAAACAACCATCTTGTTGTCCATTAACTGAATTAAAAAAAAAAATACCATGAAAGATGAAATTTGAACATTGAAGCTTATTCGGAGAAATTATAGCCAATTAACATGTTATATTTAAATATAAAACCATAGACAAACCAGAACAGTTTTAATAACTAGTTCATTCATTTTTCCTCGAGCTCACATCGTACAATGAGCTTTCCAGTACACACACTGCACTGTTAGACATGCACAGCAGGCTATGTTATACATGGACATGGGCCCTCCTGGCTCCACATTCATAATCCAATGGGTGTTGAGAAAAACTTCTAAACTACAGCAAGAGATGTGTTACGTCACTGTCTCAGTGAAGCTATTTTTCTTGCCTCATGCGGCCATTCTCAGCACGGATTTCAGTGATTGGGAAGGAAATACATGCCTGTGTGTGTGTCCAAGATATTTTAGGAATGTGAGAAAAATCACTCAGATGTCTTATGTTTGGGGGTGTGTGTGTGTGTGTGTGTGTGTGTGTGTGTGTGTGTTTGTGTGTAAACTGCGAATTACACAGAAGCTTCAACCTTTCTTGAGAGTGGGGGAGGGGGAGCTGGTGTCACCAAAAAGGATTCTAAGTCCTTCAGGGTGAGTGATACTGAAACTAGCAGTGTCGTCGGCATTGACACTGCATTTGGCAGTGGGTGGTTCTCCATCTTTCAGAGACTGCAACCAAGATAGATTTTTTTTCAACCTAAGATAGATAGATTGCATTTTAATGTGTGTGTATTTTTATTGATATATTTTTGAACAAACTATAAAAAGAAATATTATATCCAGAATACAACACATTAACTGCTCCATAACTCATAAAGATGTGAATATAGGACATGTAAGATATGACCCCCCCCCCCTCTCTCACACACATTGAAGTTTCTGAATACTATCCCAAAAGCAAACGCAATAAACCTTTGCTCACTCAAACAGTCTGTCATTGACTAAAATGTAAGGTCTTTCATTCATCGATTAGGCCACCCACAGGCCTGGATAAATATTTGCATTCGCCATCAGCAGTGAACTGTGAAAAGTCGAGATAAGCTGGGCATTCCTGGGATGAGCCAACAGCACACCTCTCTATATTTTTTCTTTTCTTGTGGTCTTGAACAAAGAAGCCTGGTTATAAATCCTAATCGGCCTCACACCAACAGGTGTATAGATAGATATATATATATATATATATATATAGATATATTTATATCTGTATATTTATATATATATATATATATATATATATATATATATATTTATATATTTATATATAATATTAAAATATAAAATACATATATATAATATATTTTAAAAATCTAATATTATATTTATATATGTATATATACGGTATATATAATGTAATATTAAATATATAATATTGTTCCAGTTCTGCAAAACCGCATGGCTATAAGCGAAGGCAATGGCACCCAACATACAGTGATCCCCAGGCAGTTATTTCATTAGTATTTGTGCAGTCAGACCTTCCCCTCATGTCTGCAGGGTTACCCGGATGAAGTGCGTTGTGTGGGTCTTATAGCTAGGTCTATTAACTATAGCTACATCTTCTATTCTGATTTCTATTCCAACCCTCTCCTTTTAGCCATGGTACAAGTCAAGCAAGCACACACGCCATGCAAAATGCGATGAGTAATAAACACACTACGGTGCCTCCTGTGGCTTGGAATCAATAAACTTCCTCCACTCTAAACACTACACACAGTATAGCACACGCATGGCGCGCCATTATTTCATTCAAATCTGTGCGCCAATTCCCAATGGCATCTCACCTTACTCACCCCTCACTCACCAAAGACTCACCACTTTGACGACCAATGCCTCCCGCACATGGGAAAAATATTCCTGCATCTCCTCGTACCTCTGTGTCAATACAATTCACCACTAAACAGAGGCGTGCTGCATAACTCAGTCTGCACTCGGACCACGTAATGCGGGGACGAGCAACTGACGTTAATAGCACCAACCGCATATCACATGGAATGTCCTGGTTAAGCATGCGAGATTGATACAACCCTCGTCCAGTCGCCAGAACACGGCAAGACGGGCGGTGAGGAGGGGTCGCAGGAAGAGCAATCCGGGAGTTTGGAACGGGCCCCGGGTGTGCATTTTGGCTCATGAGAAGGGAGGGGGGGGCGTGGGTGGCAGGTGTGCATTGCTATTCGGCATTCAGACTGCACTTGGAGTACGTTCGGGGCCTGGTTGCCAGCTTATACACAATGTTGAATCAGGGCCGTGTCGCGCTGGATGTGCGAATGAGACCGCTTCCGGCCCCAGGAGCCTGGCAGAGCATTGCTAGGACCGCTGTGGCCCAATAGAGAAGCGGGATTCAGGTCACAGCAAGCCACTTTGGGTCGTCACCCCACCATTCGCCCGGGGCTTCTAAAAAGCATATGGTGGAGCCGCTCGACATCTTCTTCACCTCTCTTCTTTGCTCTCTTCTTCGCCACCTTATTCGCCTCTCTTCTTTGCCACGTTCTTCTCTGCTCATCTCAGCTCCTCGTTGATTCTGCCCTTTGCAGGCTCTTCACTCACGGTTGTTGTGCGACTGAGACATACTTATTCCCGAGGACCAGTGCGGAGCACACATTGCCACGAGCCCTGGCAAAGTGACTAAGCCAGAGATAACGCGCCAACTCTCAAGGTGGGAATGCTCAAGTGGAGCGTCCCATGGAGGTACACACTACACTAGCAGACCTATGCATTACTCGGTTAGGGATCTTTTGCCTCACACATCTTCTTTTCTCTGTCTCTTTCCACTCCTCGATCTTGTCCCCTTTGGACACACAAAAGAGCATCATCACTGACTCAAAATCCCATTTTCCTCTGGCATGACACCGCACCCCCCATTTTGCACTCCACCACACCTCCCACTCCAATACCTCGACACCAGTATTTCTCCCCCCTACCTCCCCATAAGCATACTGGGTTGCGTTGGTCGGCTGAGCGCACCAGATATTGCGAGGCCGTTTATGCTCATCTGCTCTCTTTTTTTTCTGGCTATTTAATCTTCCTCGGGTTTGTGTGCATGTGCGTGTGTGTATGTGATGGTGTCTGTCATAGCATAAGTTAAGATTGCAGAAGTTCTAATGGGATAAGTCTGCTCTGTGTCTGCTTTTGTAAATTGCTTGCCCTTTTGCCACACCCAACAAATTACTTGCTATCCCTGCTGTACATACCAAGAAACCCCATTCACTGTGCCACATACCTTTTCTCGCTTGAATGTAAATAAATGCTTGTATAGAAATGTTCCCAGCTCGTTTTCGTCTGTTCCTTCATTGGTCCAGCATCGTTCGTATTCTAGCTTAACCGGGACGTTATCTCCCAACGATCTGTTTTTCTAGCCTGTACGTCCTTGGGCAGTTAAGCTCGGCTGCATCTGATCCGGAAAGGTGATCTGCTTTGAACAAGGCATACTGAGGGCGTGTCCCCCAGTGATTAGATCACGTCACCATTAGGTAAACGGTATTTATTCGATGGAGGACCCTAAGTCACGTGGTCTAGTTAGTGGCGTTCAAGGTCGATTAGCGACCCGCCGCATCACAATGTTATTCGTGTGCAATGTTCTGTGATTCCGGAGAGTCTGGTGGGAACCCGTGGTAGCTTTCTTCCTCGTGGTCTTCTCGCTCCGACCCCCGGGTCCGCAACAATATAATATAATATATACGAGGTGTGTTCAAAAAGTATCCAACCTTAATTTTTCGTGCGTAAACAAATTAAGCTAGGGAGGCGTGGTTTGGTGCACGTATGTAGGCGATCCTAATCCGTATGCGTGAAATATTTTCCCGCCTGCAGAAGCTGTCAGTCGCCGACAGACCGCCGATGAGTGAGGAAGTGTAAGTGAGCGCCGTCGGATTTTCGTTTTTGACAAAATGATGGAAAAACTTGAACAACGCTACTGCATCAAATTTTGTGTAAAGCTTGGCGATTCCCAAGTGGAAACGATCCGCAAGATTCAACAGGCCTTCGAACGAAGCAATGGGCACCACACAGATAAAAGAGTGGTACAACCGCTTCAAAATGGTGTCGCACATCAGTGGAAAGTGAAGCACGTTCTGGTAGGCCCTCAACATCCCGAAATGAGATCGTCATTGACCAAGTGAGGACCCTGCTGATGCAGGATCGGCGAATCACGATCAGAGAACTTGCAGACGAGGCGGGCGTCAGCATTGGATCCGTTCATTCCATTGTGACTGAGGATTTGGGCTTAAGGAGAATCTCAGCGAAGTTCGTGCCAAAGCTGCTAACGATCGAGCAGAAGGAACTCCGTTTGGAGATCGCACAGGACATGCTGGAGACTGTGAACAGCGATCCCAACTTCTTCAACACAGTGATCACTGGCGATGAGACCACAGTGATCCGTCATTTTGTCAAAAACGAAAATCCGATGGCGCTCACTTACACTTCCTCACTCATCGGCGGTCTGTCGGCCGACTGACAGCTTCTGCAGGCGGGAAAATATTCACGCATACGAATTAGGATCGCCTACATACGTGCACCAAACCACACCTCCCTAGCTTCATTTGTTTACGCACGAAAAATTAAGGTTGGATACTTTTTGAACACAACTCGTGTATATTATATATATATATATATAATATATATATATATATATATATATATATATATATATATATATATATAATATATATTTATATATATATATATATATATATATATATAATATTATATATATATATATATAGATAGATAATAGATAGATAGATAATACATGTGTATATAAAAATAACAGAAATAAATTTATATATATATATATTATATATACATATTATATATTTTATATTTTTTAATATATATATATATACATATGACATATACATATACACTGCCTTATTAAAAGCCATAGCACACCCCTTTCCACTTGTGGGAATTCCTCATGTGTGAATATGATTTGCATAACCGTGAATATCACCAACAGACACAGTAAGAAAATAATCAGATAACAGTGTCTTTGGTCCGGCAAAATGTTCCAGATTAAGGAGTTAAGTTCAATTTCTCCAACAAAGTTCCAATGAGGAATGATAAAAGGATGACACCTGTATCAGGATTTTAACTTTCAAAGCCATCCCAAAATCAACAACACGGAATATCATTTTGAAATGGAATATGTTTGAATGCCAGAATATCAATGACCATAAAATCGGAAAGAACGAGACTATTCACTGTTTGAGCTATGTCGGGGATCTTCACTGCCATACTCTCAAACAACTGTTGGAGTGTGAGAGTCAGGGTTCAATATAATGGTGACCCACGACTTTTCGTAGGAAAGTGTATGAATTTACAGTTTGCTGGTTTAACCGCATTTTGAATTTCTTCTTTCTGACTAATAAAATTGTCATCTATTTCCAACAAAATAAACAGGTATGCTTGAGCTTTCTTTGTAAATAATGTTAGGACTGTGCAGGTACTGCAATGTGTCCACAAGCAGACAGCCATACCTCTACTAATTCCATAACAATCCTGTTGGAGCTGTTGACCTCAGGTTCACAGAAGGAATCTGTCTGGGCCTCTTGGGGGAATATGAAGGCTTTTGGTATCTGGCTATCATATTCATCTGCTATATTATTTGATTTTCAGTGCATTCAAGTAAAAGTATACCCTCCTGGGATGCAGCCTGCAGAGCTGAGGTGAGTTTGATTTAGTTTGGAGTAACCTACAATCCACCAGTTGCAAATTTGTCAAAAGGTGAGTGTTTATGAATCGATGTTCACCACCTCTGAGGCTTTGGAGATAAAAAGTAATCTGCAAAGGTCGCTCGCCTGTTTCCCTTCTTCCTGAACACCTCCGTTCATTTCTTCCACATTCCCCTCAAGACTAGCATCTCTTTCATGTTGGCCTGCCAAAAGTGCTACCCTGATGAGTTCCAGTAGGGGGCGATGTATTCTGATAGAAGAGGACATTAAGCTGGCTGTTGACCTTTCCTGTTTGCAGTAGAACAAAAAGGAAGAGGGAGGAAGAGAGAGTGGGAGGGAGGGTGAGAGAGAGGAGGTTTGCGGATGAGGTGAGGAGGAGAGGAGAGGGAGGTTTTGATGAGAGATTTGAGAGAAATTTGTAGTTATTGTTTATTGTTTTATTTTGTGTTTTTTTTTTTGTTATGTGTATTTTGTGTTTTGTTTTTTTTTTGTTTTTTTTTGTTTTTTTTTATTTGATTTTTTGATTTGTCTATAGATGCAGTAGAGAGAGGAGAGGAGAGAGGGAGTAGAGAGAGAGGAGAGAAGAAAGAGAGAGGGAGAGGGAGGGTTTGAAGAGAGAGAGAAGAGAGAGAGGGAGGGAGGGGGTGAGGAGAGAGAGGAAAGAGAGAGAGGGAGAGGAGGGTTGAGAGAGAGAGAAAGAGAGAGGGAGAGGGAGGTTGAGAGGAGAGAGAAGAAAGGAGAGAGGGAGGGAGGGTGTGGAGAGGAGAAAGAAAGAGAGAGAGAGGGTGAGAGGGTGGAGAGAGAGGGGGAGAGGTGAGAGTGGTAAGATGAGGGTTGGTCGAAGATGAGAGTGGAGGTGTGAGAGAGAGGGCTGTTGTTTTTTTTTTTTTTTAGTGTTGTTACTTTTGAGGGAGATGAGGAGTTGAGTAGAGTGGAGGAAAGAGGTGTAGCTGGGAGAGAGAGATTGTTGGGGTAGTGGATTTGAGTTTGAGTAGGATGAGAGGAGAGGTGGAGATATTGGGGGGCTTTAGGGAGAGGGTGAGGAGTGGTGGTAAGGAGGTTGGGGTTGAGTAGTTTAGGGAGCAGGAAGGTGTATGAGGGGTGGGAAGGGGTGGTGTTTATGATTTGGCGGGGGGGAAGGGTGTGTGTTTTTTTAGTCCGCCCGCTATCGCTTACGTGACACGGATGATCAAACCGTGCCGTTGAGTGTTCGGGCGTTAGCCTAACGCTGCGAGAAGAGAGTTAGAAAGTTTAGATGAGAGGCCGAGGGTGTAGAGTAGGAGATGAGTTATAAGTAGAGAGATGATTTGGTCTTTGTTGTGATGGGATGAGTGGATTCGATGATGTGTTGTGTTCGGTTTTGGGTGTGGGGAGAGAGAGTGGGGGGAGAGAGAAAGAGAGGGTACAAAGAGAGAGAGAGGAGGGTGAGAGGAGGAGAGGGTAGAAGAGGAGGGTAGAGATGAGTGTTTCGAGAGAGAGAGTATTTGGGGTTCTGTTTTTTTGTTGTTTGGGAGTTGAGACACAGATTAGAAATTGAGAGGAGGAGAGAGAGGAGAGATGAGAGTTTGTTAGGGAGAGAGGGAGGGGAGAGAGAGGAGAGGAGAGAGGAGAGGAAGAGAGGAGAAGAGGAAGAGAGGAGGAGAGGAGGAGAGAGAGAGAGAGACAGGAAAAGAGAAGACCAGAGACAGAGACAGAGACAGAGAGTCTGAATGGAGAAATAAAAGATTAAATAAAAACAGCATTTGACCACCTTGTGAAACAGAAGATAGCCATGATGACATTGAGAATAATAAGTCAAAGTACAATTTGCAATTAATGAAGAATCATACAAGCAGCTTCCAGCGAGGCGAAAGGAGATATTTGGTTACAGGTCCCTCAGTGATCATCAAATGAAATACCAAAAACTGCATCGGAGTCATGTGGAGGAGCCTGAATAAGTCCAGCAAAGATGGAGTCATCAGGAGGAACCTGGATAGGATTCTGATTTCAGCTTCGAACCAGGTGCTTTGGACTCAACATATTGTAAAGATAGCCTGTGAAGATCATTCATGTAGCAGTACTAGAATTCAAAGAGCAGAAACACATCATTACAACATGAAAGAAATGCTAAGTCGACTTAAAGCTGTGTAGAGTTTGTTACAGTGGATATGTGGTCTCCATCCAAAGTATCATGTAGTACAGGTTGCCACTCTGGGCTGATGCATATCTTTGTTCCCTTGCTCCAATGGAGGCGAATGAGTCAAAGGTTCTCTGTATTGTCATCATCTTTCGATAGAGAATCGAGTCCTGAGGTTTGATTCTCACTCAACACAGGCAGGTTGGTGGACACTTCGTTTTTCTTTTCTTTTTTATCACTTCACTTTGTTCTTGCCCCTCCCAAACCTTGTGTTGCTCTCCAGCCCACCCAAAGCATGTGCTCTTCCAGAAATCAAATTATAAGCTAACGTTAGCCACCCTCCCCATTTCTAAGCTGAACACACCTCCATTCTTTCACCTCTTTATTTTTTAATCTGTGAAACCATCTCTCTGCATACCACCTCCCTCCAGTGCTCAAAGAGTGCTGCCTGTTGTTACCTCATGCTTTCTCCCATACCTACCACTGTTGTATTCTACTTACTCTGACCTCCTCAATCCCCTTTCCTTTCTGGAACTTATCTGCAATGACCCTCCCTCCCCCCTTTGAAGCACTCTTCGTCATGGACTGGCTGCCCTTTGTTGTTTACGTCCTCCATAAGCTTCGATTTATTTCCACAAAATTTTCAGTTCATCAGTGTAGTTGCATAAAATATATATGAGCTAGAAAATGGAGTTGGCTCAACACCAACTTGTTATTTATCAATAGAGAAAAAGTAACAATGCCAATAACTAGAATTGGCCACCAGCTGACTTGAAAGACTTTTCGCTTTGAAGTGATGACAAGAGGACGTTTCAATTCGCTTTTGCCAGCAATTTTTTTTGGGGCTATTATTCACGATTAAAGGAAATGATGAGGAAGCTGATTCACCATTTTATTTTACACTTTGCTTCTGATCAAACACAAGATGAAGGTTATGTTCAAGGATATTTTCCATCAGAATAATGAGATAGCTTCTGATCATGAACATGACACCAATTTGTTCCTCGGTTTGTGGTGTGACGTCAGGCACAACAATGTTGCATTTGCTTTCCGAAGAAAGAGAAAAGTGGAAAACTTTACTGTTATTCTCTCAACGTTAATATTCACAATGCCATGGTCTGGAGAAGCAATATTTCATCTCTATTAAAGACACAATCGCCTGTTTCGTAAAACGAATTATGATATCTGTGCTACTCAAATGTGTGGACCAAAAGGTGTTCAAAGAAACGAGTTGGAAACTAGGCAGTTGAGGACACCTGGTGTGTTCAGGTTCTCGGTGGGGTTTCGGTGAATGGCTCGAGGAGTAAACATACTGAAAGTCCTTTACTCACATGCCTTAATGATTTCTTTAGAACATTGGATCTTAACCTGGGGGGGGGGGGCGTGAGTAATTTCCAGAGGGGGTGCGAGCCCGGAGAAAAAGTAGGAATTTCTCTAAATATTTTTGGAATTCTCTTAACAAGTGTTTGTATAATATTGTGATGAACATAAAAAAAACAAAAGCATCGCCTTTATAATTTTCGATTTCTATTCGCTACTAGGCCTACATTTTTTGGTTCACGGGTCAGTAAGTGACCACTATATTCGTTATGGGTGTGTGTCTGGTTGTCTGTCTGTCTGTTCTGACCCGAGCATAGCTCCGTGGGTTTTGATCCGATCCTGATAAAATTTGGGTGGGAGGTTTAATCATGATCTAGTTGTGTTTTCGTGAGAATGGGCGTGCTGCGCCCATTATGGGCAGAGCACGCCAAAAAACATGTGTTTTTAGGGGTAGCCGATTTCAAGTTACATCTTCTCGAGAGGTTTGTCGAATCTGGCAGGGGTTTCGGTATTTTAGCCCAATGGCACCTGTATAGCCCCACGAGGCTCAATTTTTCATTTTGTCCCAAGGTCAAGGTCACAAGGTCACGAACTTAGAAAATGTCCAAAAAATCAATAAATTGGGATCGAGCTCCTAGGGTTTTCAACTGTTTCGAATGAAAGTTGGTATGCAAGTAGTGCTCTTCGAGTACTACAACTTTCATCATTTACGTTGTTTCACTGATTCCCGCCAGTTTGCCCGTGGCGTCCCCTCGAAGGTCAAAACATAAAAAAGGCGAACCGTGTATATTGCTCGTGAACCATCGCCGTCTCCAGACTTGTATGACTTAAACTGAATTCTTACCTTCAGTCATGTGACATATAAAATTACCTGTCACTTTCAAATGTGGAAATTAAAATGCACCTTTACTCGAAATGGAAATCTTGTTTCAAAACGTGCAACAGAGGTTAATTGTCCTTTCAATGTTGTTCTTCTGATATAAACAAGCTTTGTAATTATTATCCTTCATTTTATTAATATAATTTATTTAAATCCTTCCATTAAACTCACATTCATTCGAGGGACGACGCACTTGGTGATGCTGCAACCTGCCTGCGAAGCACCGATCCGACAGTCTAAAGTCAGGTCAGGAATCGAACCCAGACTGGACAGTTTCCTCTCCTTTTTATTTCAGCAGAACATCACTGCGAGTTTGCATCACGTTTTTGTTGGGTTTGCGGCTGATCCAGTGCCCCCTGTAGATTAGAGCAGAGATGTGTAATTTGTTCAGCATGCTGATGATAGCTCACCGACTCTTCATGCAAGTCCACCAACTAATGCTGCCAGACGGGACACCCAGCTTGACGTCCCTCGGATGGATGGCACACACATGGATGACTGAGTCTTTTTGCTGTGCTGAGATTCGAACCCAGGCTAGACAGCTTAGAGACAATTGGGCACACCTCTAGTCTCGGCCAACTTGCCAGAGGTGAATATAACATGAGTGTTGTTTCAAGTTGGGAGGATGTAGGGGAAAAGGGAGCACCGGGGGTTACATAATATCGTGTGAGTTAAGCACAAAACGTTTAAATTTAAAGCAATGTTTCATTGCTAAATAAATTTGCCATTTTCTCAAAAAAGACTCGGATGATCATTTTGGGAATTCTCTGAGAATCCCAGTGAACAATGTTCCCTTATATACATCATTTTTACGCTTCCCGGACAAAGAAGAATTAAAGTTAATTTGCACTTGTTCATTGCTCTGCTCAAAAGCGTGTGATCAAACATGTAAGGTGTTGTGAATTGAAAGAACGTGGAGCAGGAGTTTCCGAAGTGATAAAACGTTTTGAAAGCCGTGATTCTTAGTGCGAGCTAGTGAATGTCTCAAGACGCTCATGGTCGTCAACTTTTCACGACATCCAAACAATTCCTCGTCTGAATCTAATAACACAATGGAGCACTTCCCTTTCCTTCACAACTGCTGCCCAGAAAGCGACCACACTCTCAGGTAGCAAGTGGTGTAACCTGATCTCAAGGAGTTTCCAAGAAGACGACACCACCTGCTATCCACAATCAACGCAGGAATTTGTCATTTGTTTAGGGCGCCGGCGATAACTTGCCGACTCGATGCTCAGGACACCGTGGGATCTTCAACGTCCACAACCAATTGTGCTGGCAGAAGGGACGCCCAGTTTAACGTCCATCCGAATGATGGCACACACATTGATGAATCACCCAGGATGTGAAACTCCGGGATGACAGTTTATACCTGTGTCTGGATTCGAACCTAGGCTAGACAGCAAAAAACAAAAGTCCATATTATATATAATGCAAGTTGATGGGGGCTCGCAGGATGGCCTATAAGTATGCACATGTGCTATCTGAGCTATCTAAACGGGGTTCGAATCTTTACCCAGCTATAAACTATCATCCTCGTGTTTCACATGTGTGTGCGTCCCTCACATGGACGTGAACCTGGGCGTCCAGTCTGCCAGCATTCGTTGGTGGACGTTGAAGATTCCACGGTGTCCTCCCATGAAGACCAGGCGAGCTATCGCTGGCACCATGAACAAATTCCAAATTCTTGCCCACTCAGTCGAGGATCCAGGATTGTAACCTTACCCAATACACTGTTTCAGGAGAAACGACGACGACGACGACGACGACGATGATGATGATGATGACCATTATTATATGGTCCACAGCAGCATTTATAGACTGTCCAATCTGAATGAAATGGAGGAATAAAAGGTTTAGCACAACCTACTGTCGCTTTTTGCTGCCTTACTCATTCAACAACAGAACAGAGCATATAAAAAGATTAATGTATAAATAAATAACACAATTCTTACATCACATTCGTGTGTCCAATCTATCTATCTCTGCTGTCGGAGTAATGATTATTATTATTCAACTCCCGCGTCCTATTGGCATCAACGTCTTTTAATAAAAGAGACAAAGGTCTAGATACGGGTTTACTCCTCCAGGCAGCAGTCAGAAACTTTTGGTTAACAAGCCAATTAATGGTGCGAACAAGCACGACAAACACTTCCTGTCAATGAAGTATTTTTAGAGAGTTGTGAAGTCTTCTGGGATAAACCCATAGCAATTTGCACATGCCCAACATCCATGGAAACTTGGAATTAATTTGCACGCATTGTCGACCTGCTTTTACTTGTTCAAATTTATATTCCCACGGTCTCCATCACGTGTATACGTGTGGGGGGAGGGGGGAAGGGGGGACAATGAGTTATTTCTTAAGAATACCTGTTCTTTGATTACGGCCGTGTGCACGAGTAAACCGTTTCAGCCTGGTTCTTGATTAATCCCTGGGAGGGATAAATGTTGGTAAAGCAAATTCGTTTCAAGGGGCTTGGAGGATATAGATCACGACCAGGGAAGGGGGGGCGACAACTGCATTGTCAGCTCGAACACGGCTTCCTTTAATTCATCCATTCATGAAGCACATCACTTTGACGTGATAGGAAGCGTTGGTCACCCCGTCGAGGCGATCGGTATATATATAATATATATAATATATATATATATATATATATAATATATATATATAATTATTATATATATATATATATATTATATATATATGTTGTTCTTCTCGGCTGCTCCTTAAGGGTCGCCACAGCGGATCATCCATTATGATCCGCATACTGATTTGGCATAGGTTTTACGCCGGATGCCCTTGACGCAACACTGGTCGCTCTTACGACACAGGATAAGGATTGGTTTGCCATGATTCCGCTGCCCTATACCCTCTCATAGCGTGGCCCAGCGCAGAATCCCCCCGTCATCAAGCGATCCTCCAACCCAAGCTCCGAGTAGCCGGATTACAGGCGCATGCCACTGCCCGGTTATATATATATATATATATATATATATATATATATATATAATATAACATATATACATATATCATATATATAAGTATATAATGTAATATATTATATTTAAGCCTGTGTTGGCGCAGTGGTTAGGGCAGCGGCTTGGATCCAAAAGGTCCTGAGTTCAAGCCCCGTTGGGCCACTGAATTAATACACCAGGGGTTGACTCAGCCTGTCATCCTTCCGAGGTTGCGAAATGAGTACCAGTATACTGGCTGGTGTATACCCGGTTAAAATAGTGTTACCATATCCCTGTGTCGAAGAGCGACCAGGTTGCGTCAGGAAGTGCATCCGGCGTTAAACGTGCAAATCACTATGCGGATCATCGGATGATCCGCTGTGGCGACCCCTAACGGGAGCAGCCGAAAGAAGAAGAAGAAAGTATATATAGTATTATATATTATATTATATTATATTATATATATATGTATTATATATATGTATGTATGCTATATATATATATGTATATATATGTGTATGTATATTAATATATATATATATTATATATATATATATATATGAAAACCACAAGGGGAAAACCAGAGATGTCACTTTTTATAAATTTCAGGGTTTATTGCACCTGCCAATAGTGCAACATAAGGTTTCCTCTCACAATATTACTTTAACAAATAACCAGGGGTGTCACATAATTATATGGTATAAAGTTTAGCCGTGCAATGAAAAAAACAAGTTTGTCAAAGCTGAACAAGTAGAAACCCAGAGTTGTCAGTACTTTACTCCTGGTTATCTCCCTTTCATTCATGTTAACTGTTCCACCAATATTCAGAGTGAGAAACTAAAAAATGAAAGGTTGTAAAACTTTCACAGCATAAACTCTGAGCACTACAATGGCCTATTTGTTATATCATGGGCTCCGTAGTAGTGATGGTTCAAGCCTGGTCAAACCTTTATTGTGACTTTTATGGGACCCACGCCGTGGCTTAATGGTTAGCGCGTCTTAGTACCATCCTCTTCGATGTACCACCGCCAATCAACCTGCTTAGGTATATGAGGAGTCACATGAGGTGATTCGGCTATCGCGGGGTGGTTTTCCTTGGTTCCTGCCGGTTTTCCATCTATTAAGTAGTAGGAGTAGAAATGGAGAATCCGTCGTCATATAAGCGAAATACCCTTGAGTATGGCGTTCACCAATCAAACAAAAAACAATGACCGTTAAGTTGAAAAAAAATATCTGTATCACCAAATCATGTAATGTATGCTAATAACCAACAAGCATGAATTGTACACATCCTGGTTAAAATTGCATGGCAATTATTAAACAAGGGAATAACCAGTGATGTCAGTTTGCAACAATGATTCGTTCTTTGCTCTTAAAAAAAACACAGAAGCTTTCAAATGCTACATGCTTAATTGATCGGCCAATGATCACTTTCTTTTACTGGAAAAGAAATCTATATGACAGTATTAAACAGTCCACCAAAGTCTTGAAACTTTGTTTTTCAGTTTCTTCAAAATTACTTATCCTGACATCTCTGTTTTCCTTTGGCTTCTATCATAGAATGTATATATATTAAAATATATGTCATGAATATATATATAATAGTTATATATATATATATATAATATATATATATATTAATATATTATATTATATATTATAATATATAAATTATATTAATTATATATTATATATTCAATACATTATATTTATCATTAATGTATATATGTATATATTAAATATATATTATATATGTATATATATATATTTTAGTGTGTATGAAATTATTCCAATAGTTGATTCTCGGACGGATTGCAATTTCCCTACTTGGCGGTTTCGCCGGTCCCGACCGAAGCAAATACAAATTCTTATTGACAGGAACTTCCCATATAACACTTTCGTTTCTCGCACTTGGCACCCAAAAGCTGGTACCAATCAACTTCTCGGACTTGGCAGTGAAGAAAACTTTCACGGTGATAGGCCCAATTAACAATGTAGACGTGGTTTAATGACAGTTTGTCTGTCATCGAAGACGTGGCATGTGACACGAACTAGTAACCAGTGACGTCAACTGTATGGAGGACGGCAGTCACTGCCCGCTGCCCGCTGATGATGACGACGATGAGGAAAACGAACCAACCCCGACAATAACAACGAGACAAGCGATTGAAATGACGGACAAGCTCAGAGACTTTTTCCTATGAGAGAATATGCCTGATTATGTGCAGCTGATCACACAGATGAATAATTATTTGCTAGAAAAATTCGTGACTTCTTCCCGCCAGGTGGACTTGATGTCTTTTTTTCATTCACCAGGATAGCTCATAAGATTATTGTTACATGTAATAATGAAGATACATGTACTTAATTTGCTAATTTTAAATAAACACTATTGTATATCTTGCTAAGATTTTTAGATCCTCGTGGAGGATCTCTAAGTCTTACTCACGTTGTTGTTCTTCATCTTCTTCTTG
>CM068955.1:137557174-137575847 GCA_035128595.1 Eptatretus atami | reverse complement strand
ATACATACATACACACATCTGCCGTAACTGTTCATAGCTATAATGACAAATATTTTTTTTTTGTTTCCTCTTGTTCTTTCACTTATGTTGAAAAAGAAAAAGTGGTCTTCTGTTTTCTTTGAGCTATAAATAAAACCCATCTTCTGAAATTACCTAACTGCCAAAGTGCAAAATAGCAATTTGTTTTGAATGTTTTTCTCGCACAAAAGGTAATATGGAGCATAAGAAATAAACACCATGACTGCCATGCGTTTGCTTGCACTGCCAAAAGGATTTCTGTCATTGTGGACAATTGAATTGGTAAAATGAAAGGAAGAGACGTGGGGAATACATTTCCAAGATGCCTCTGCAGGGACACGTGTTGATAACAACATCAACAAGTGAATGATTGTGGCGAAGCATTTCAATTATCGTGAGTGTGGGAAAAATGGTTGCTTGCGACTGATTGTTTCAACTCCACCGTGGTTATCAGAGAGACGGCTGACTTGTCCATCTTAAAAGAGAAAGAACATGGAGCAATCAAATTACATTTATTGTATAAAATAAGTGAATATTGTATTTTTTTCTGTAAAAGAGTCATGGAAGAGCTCAACGATAAAGGGCAACAGGTACACAAATTATCTTAGGCTATCGTGTGGGGTTGGGGGGTGGGAAGCAGACACAATAACAAAATGAGGAATAACCCAAAACTGAATAGCAATGGCCCTTAGAGGAACAGGATGGGAAAGAATATAGAACATGCAGAAAAGATCATGGATGTGTATGGGTGAGTGCATGAGGTAGCAATGAGCAACACATTTGAAAGTTTGACATGAGCTTGCCCTCACTGCAGGTCTGTGATGTCAGTTCAGAGTTCAGCAAGGCGAAGTCGAATATTTCTTAAAATATTTTCAAGTGTTTGTGTGTTTGTTTGTGCATTTGTTTCTACGTTATCCTTTCACGGCTGAACCGTAGCACCGAGAGACCGCATTTTTGGGGTGTACAAACTTCAGAATCTGGGCAAGGTTTTCAGTTTTCGGTCGGCTGACCGCAAAACACAGTATGCTTTGGGGGACGCTCCGCTTGAGCGATTCCACCCTAAGAGTCGGCACGTTATCTCCTGCTTAATCACTTTGCCAGGGCTCATGGAAACGTGTGCTCCACACTGGTCCAGAAGAAAGTCTGTCGCACACCAACCCTGAGTGCAGATGCAGCCACAGGCAGACAACGAGGTGCAGTGAAGAGAGGGTGGAGCAGAGAGGCGGAGAAGTGGGTGAAGCAAACAGGAGGACAAAATGCAGAGAGAGAGGGCGAACGGCTTCGCGATCCTCCTTTTATAAGCCCCGGGCGAAGGGTGGGGTGACGACTCGAAGAGACGCGCCGTCATCCGAATCCTGCTCTCCTATTGGGTCCCGGCCCTGCCTTGCCAGGCTCCTGGGGCCGGAAATGGTCTCATTCCCACATCCGGCATGACACGGCCCAGAGCCTCGCACTGCCACGCGACCCCCGTCCTGCCCTGTTATGGTGACTGGACGAGAGTTGCGTCGATCCCACGTGCCCATTTGGGGCATCCCTGGCGATACGCAGCCGGCGCTGCCAACACGCCTGACCCGTGGCCCGAGCAGCCTGGGCCATGCGGCACACCACCGCTTGGTGGAGAACCGCATCGATGCGGAGGTGCGTGATGATCTTTCCCATGTACGGGAGATGTTGGTGGTCGAGGTGGTGAGCTCCCGGTGAGCGAAGGCAGAGCAAGCTGAGACGCCATTGTAAATTGGCACACAGATTTGAATGAAAGGGCACACCATGCATGCGCTTGTTCATGTGGTGATTCTCTCATAGGGCTGCGCGGATGTCTGTTATCGTGTATGTGCACCTGCTTTGATTTGTATCATGGATAAAAGAAAATTGTTGGATGGAAATCAGGATTTAAAAGAAGATAGAGATATAATTATTAGACCTAGCTATTAGACCCACATAATGCACTTCGTCCTGCTAACCCATTCGGCATAAGGGGAAGGACTGACTGCATGAAGACTAACAAAATAACTGCCTGGGGATCACTGTATGTTGGGTGCCATTGCCTTAGAAGCATGTGGTTTTGCAGAACCGCAACTATACCCCCCTCCCTTTTGCTAGACTCGATCCAAGTCGTTGAACATTCATGTGGCATATAGGTGTAGTATCCTCTAGTACGCTTCACCTACAGATCCCTGAGTGCAACATTTCAAATACATGTCCCAAAAATAATAAACCTAGTGCTAGCATCTAGGTTAGCAGACTCGTACAGACATCCTTATGCTACATTTCCGGAACTAAACTAAACAAACAGGTGGGTTTTAACTATATGCATTTCTCGTATTTACATTACCCATGGCCCAGGACCTGTCACTCAAGGGAAGAAAACACAGCAAATGAAAAATTTGCGGATTTGCCTGCATGGCAGTCCCTGCAAACACTTCCACAACAGATGGTCCTGGGCACATGGCAAAGTTCAGCGATGATATGGCAAGGCGTGGTAAGTGGGGTCAAGGCAAATAAAGGCATGGACAAGACATGGCAAGTGGAGTCAAAGCAAACGCATGGAAAATGCTAACCAGGTAAGGTGCAATAGGTTGGCATAATATCTGGCCAGCCTCGGTGTGGTCTCGTGTCATTGCGGAGGGAGTGAGGTGGTGTTGGCTGATCCGAAGACAGGTTCGTTCCTACCTACGGTCCTCTCCCCCCCCCCACCCCATCCTATTGCCTATGCCTGTCCTTTTCCATACCACCCCCGTTAGGTTGTAACAAAGTAATTAGATTTACATTTTTCCCTTTCATTTATATGTGTCCCTTACCCTATTATCGTCTTTGTTCGGCCAACCTGTCCTAACCATCTGTTCCTTATCCCTGAAGGTCCCTTTGTGGAGGATCGAGAAAGAGACAAGTAAACCTATCGGGGGGTCCAATGCAGCCTCAGAATAATTCCCACAGGCCTCAGCATTTCCATGATAAGTCCAGCTGCCTACGAACAGTGATGAGATGGATGGGGCGAAGGGGTACACATATTCTAGTCTATCTTATCCTTTATTGATGTTCAAACTTTCCCCGGGACTTTTCAACGTGCCTGTTTCTTTAAACTATCGGTTCTAGCAACCACAATTCCCTCACCTGTGTTGGTGTTCATTATTAATTTGGGCCTGGCTCGCAAATTTTCCTCCGTGCTCTTGCACAATTTGTGGCTGGCAGCGTGGCTCCACTGGCAGGTCTGCCCACCTGCCAAACTCATTCTTCAGCACCCCCGGGTCGCTGCGACTGTCTCCGAGCCTACCTACTCCTCACTAACTTGGGGGATGCCCTCACTGGCACTTCCCCTCAATGCCCACTTGGCATTTAGCGCTCCGGGTCCCTTTTCCCGGGTACCTGTGCCCATTACCTACTCTAACTCCTCGGTCCCTTGGACCCACGGCCTACTCTGGCCGACTACTCTGGTGCCCAGGGTGCCCTCCACTCGATACTCACCTTTCACAAGCCACACTCCCAGCCAGTTAATCATCTCCTGCACCCTGCAAAATGTTTCGTGCCTTCGTTCAACACCAACCAAAAAATGACATCCCTTTGTTAATTTGATTATCCCACTAACTAACATTACTCCAACCCCAGGTTCCCTTGGGTGAGATTCACTCCTCCCCCAATCATTCATTTGTACATTGGGCAAACGTTCGCACATTCGTTCGCACATCACATAATCATTCGTTTACATCGGGACTACTGACCCGCATTCACTGATCATTTTTCGACTCACACCGACACTCTGCTAGCTACGTCCCCGAACTAACTCGTGCTCCTCGTCATCCCTTACTCAAATGCATGTTCTATTTAACTCTACATCGCTAAGCTACATCCCCACTATACGTTCCATGTCTGTGCTTGTTCCCAATCACCTCTAATTGATATCCTAACTCCCCATAACTCGTGTTCCTGTGCACATGGAGGACTGCTCGTAATCCCCATGGGCCTGGCTATCTAACGCTATACCCTTCCCCTAACTGTGCTCCTTTGCTCAGGCGAGTCGCTAGGCTTCGTTCTCCATGAGCAGTCTCGGCGAGCCTTCCGCCTCCATGAGGGTGATTGGCAGTGCCCCAGTCCCTCTTAATTGATTCAAATGCTTGCACTTGTTTTTGGGCTATCTCCCACAGGAAACGCCAATGCGTCTGGCATACCCACCGTTCGTGCTGCAGGATCACCGCAAACGTCACTCACATCAGGGCCACCCAGCGAGCTTCGCCACGCCCACTCTTACTCCGCCCATGCATATGAGTCGTCCGCGGTCACGCAGCCGTTTCCACTAATGCCGGGCATCCCGCGAGCACCACTCGCGTACGCAGCACGTCGGACCTTGGACATGGGCTCCCATAGGAAAATATTTTTTCCAAATTCTCATAATCCCTTTGTTCGCTCCCTTTTAGCCGTCCGTGCTCTGGTAACTTATCCGGCGCCGAGCATTTTGATGCCGGCTCCTCCAAAGCCATTAGCACTTCATGCAACGGTCCACGTTTGGGCGGTTTGCCAATCCCGGACCACGCACACTGTCCTACCTTGTACGCAGAGTCCCATGGAGCCAGTGCGGTTTCTAAAATAATTTTATCCCACTGGGGAGGCTCGCCCCTCCCATCCATCACACTAACCACTACCCCCGTCTGGGTCGATGAGTGCCCTGCACCGGTTTGCGACTCATCCATTCCATGTTACTCAGGCCCTGCACACATTCTGACACAAGCATATTGGGGGCTTGTTAGCGCAAGAGATCCCGGAGCTTCTACCCCTCCAAAACTCGGCATGTACCCTTTCTCATCATGCGCCCGCTCCACCGTGCACTGACTTACTGGACTCACCTGGTCATGGTCTGCTTTGAGGGAGCGTATTCTCCATTTTTTCCTGAAGGAGGTTATCCTGACCCTTACATCGGGCGGGTCTCAAAACATTCAACAAGCTCAATCTTAATGTCCTTCACCTCTTCTTCTATTTGTGTTTGCTCCTCTTTTACTTTATATAATTCATCTTCACCCATTCCATCTCTCTTTGTGTCTCTGTTAATTCCTCCTTTGCTATGTTAAACCACTCTTCGGTCTCATCCTCGTGTTTCTTTAATCGCTTTCCCATTTCCTGGTTTTTCGTCTCTACCTGTCCGAGTTTATATATTGGATTCGCTATATATGCTAGATATCCCTTATTGTCGGGTTTTCCGTCTGTCTGTCTGTGTGTATGTGTGTCTGCAACGCGAGGCTCCACAGCACGAACCAGCAAACCGATTTCGATGAAACTTTGCCAACATGTGGAATATATACTGGGAATGTGCGCGTTTGAATTTCGTTGCCTAGCAACCACCCGTTGCTGTGCAGCGGCCGAAAAACCGCGTACAGTATTTTCAATACTTGTCCTTCAGTTTTGAATGTAGAGAAAGGAGACTTCGGAATTAAACACTTCGAGATATTTAGAAATATTATTTGAGCCGATTTTTGATTGAGGTTTATTTTTTAAATGGTAGTCCTTCAAAAATCGGGTGTATTTACCGTCATTTTTTATGAGGGGCTTAGGAAAGTGGTCGGAGCTTAGGGAAAGTGGACGTGGTTGATGAAAAGTGGGAGTGGCGTAGGAAAGTGGAAGTGGCGTAGTAAAGTGGGCGTGGCTTATGGAAAGTGGGCGTGGCTTATGAAAAATATTGTGTGGCTCAGGTGTGGTCAAACAAGAGCATTGAGAGAAGTTTATCGGGTTTTCCGTGTGTGTGTGTGTGTGTGTGTGTGTGTGTGTGTGTGTGTGTGTGTGTGTGTGTGTGTGTGTGTGGGTGTGTTTGCAACGCGAGGTTCCACAGCACAAACCAGCAAACCGATTATTTTTAAAATGGTAGTCCTTCAAAAATAGGGTGTCTATTTAACGTCATTTTTTATGAGGAGTGCCAGTTGGCAAAATACGCAATAGGAAAAATCTTGCCAGGCAGAGGAACAATTGTATGTGAACCAATACGTCTTGGCAATGAATCTTCGTCGGTGGATCGGTCAGAATGAAAAGCATCGTATCCAGCGCTTCGATCCTAGCGAATCCCTCGTCGCCTACCGGCTTGTTTCTCTCTAACCACAGTTATTTTATTTGTCACTTCTTCCTTACCCGTCTTCATCGCAATCCAAACACCTTCCACATTCTCCTTCAACCCATTTATCTCCTCATGTACTGTCCTGATCTCATCCGCCATCTTCCGATCCATTGTTTGCATCTCATCCTTTACCTTTTCCAGCTCCGCCTTCATTTTGTCCTTGATGCTATTGCCCATCACTTGCATATGCCCATTAATTTACATCCCTCAGTGCTTGCATATCACTCCTCTGTTGGATTTGTCCTGCTTGCATATCATTGTCAATATCAATCTGTTGGTTGGTCATCTGTTTCATCATTTCCAACATTTGATTGATGTCAAATGGCTTTGGCGAAGCCGATCTGCTATGATCTGCATGGGGATCGCTATGTCCCTCGTGAGGGAGATTTGATGGTGGGGTGCCCAAACATGGTTGTTGTAGTGGTTGCCCCCAACGTTTCCTCTGGGTATGGCTGCAGGGAACAATCTCCCTCAAAGCTGTCATCCTGAGTCATGGATTCTTCAAACATTGTTGTTTCAAAACCCACCTGTACCAGCTCATCTTGGTCCGCCATGGTCCATACAAATAATTAAATAAAATTTATATCCTAACCTGCTCTTAATTTCGGGAGTGCGTTAAGCACACCCCAGGTTCGAATCCTGCTCCAGAAACCAAAGTGTCCAGGGTACATACCACTCCTGACACCAAAGTGTTGTGGACCCGGGATCGGGCGAGAAGACACGAGGGGGGGGGGGGAAGCTACCTCGGGTTCCCACCAAACTCTCCGGAATCGCAGGCCGTCACACACGGATAATTGCATGACACGGCGGTTGCTAATCGACCGTGAACGCCAAATAACTCGACCACGTGATTAGGGTCCTCTGTTTAATGGAAACCGGTTACCTAAAATGGTCACGTGATCTATTTACTGGTGGATATGACCTCTCGTATGCCTTGTTCAAACCTCGTTCAATGTATACATTGAAATTATATATATATATGTATAATATATATACATATATATATATATATATATATATATAAATATATATATATATATACTTATATATAATGTATAAATATTGTATACATATATAATTTATACTGTAATACAGTATATATGTATATATGTATATATATAATGTGTATAAATATATATATATATATATATATATATATATATATATATTGTTGCGGTTCTGGAAACCGCACCCTTCAACACCAATAGCATCCAACTGCAGTGGTCCCCAGTCAGTTATTTCGTTAATGTAGTTCAGATAGTCCCTTCCTTCTTCTCTAGTGGGTCAAACGGACAGTGCGTTGTGTAAATCTTACAGCTCGGTCTGATTACATCTAGGAACCTCATTCCTATTCTTTTTTCTCTATTCCTGAGGTAAATCTAAGCCAGGAGTCCTCGCGAGGCCGGCAGGCACTCCGCTCGACACCCATCTGTAAAAACCACAGCACGCCCTTCACATAAGAATGCATCCTCACAGAAGACCAAGGACAGCAGTAGAAGCCAACAATAAACGCCAGCGCTGCTCGGAGCGCGTGCCCCACAGCGACGACCCCTACCCCTGTTCAGGCGATCAGAGGCATAACCAACACGCACATACAGCAATGCATACCAATGAGGCTCCCAAGCATGTACCACGTACAAACGTCAAAAAGCAATCAATATATAAAATAATAAAGATTTATTTATTTATGAATTTTCCTTCTTTGGGTCTTTCACTCTCTCACCGCAGGTCTTTCTGTCTTCTACTGTCTCCTCTCTGGCCTTGCCCCTCCCTGCTCTGTCTGTGCTCTGTCCCACCCCCCCATATTTCCGCAGGACACTCAAGTGCGCACAGTAACCCACTTCTGGTAAAACTACCAAATCAAGAATCACTGTCACTCTTTCATTCCTCTTTTTCCCTGCCTTTGGAACAAACTCCCACACTCTCTTCAATCTCACTCTTCCCTCCAAGTCTTTAAAACAGCTGTTCACACCACCTCTTATCTTCTGCCATCCAAAACCACGATCTTTTCTACCCCCTCTAATTCTCCCCAAATCCAACTCCTTCAAATTCCCTGCTTTCCTTCCTGAAAGTCCCTGTCGTGTAAGGACCTGAAAGTCCCTGTAGTGCTATCTTGTTTACCCTATGTACCCCGCCCCATCCCTCTCCTTCCACAGATCTCCTCATGTCTCTGTTCCCACTGTTTTTTCCTTCCCTCTCCGCCCCTCTTGTCTCATGCTCCCATTTTTGTACGTTCTGTTGTGTTAGCTCTCATATGAGCCTCGACAGTGTATACAAAAAAAAAGTGGCCAAATATGGTCGGGTCCCATGCCCAAATCTCTCAGTTACCTTCCCAGTGATATAGTTATCCCAAATGCGTTACCATGCTCTTGAAGCCCCACCCTTATCAATTAATTACGTATGGCCGAGCAGAACCGTAAGTGTGATATCGGCTAGTCTGTCGTAGTGAATTAGTGGGGTGAAGCCTCCCGTTTGCTTTTGACATACTTTGTCTAACCAATGGAGGAAACAGATGATTGAGCAGGTTTTGAAATAACTCTGTTGAAAGGCACATATTTACAAACAAGTATTCACAAAGATGCAGTGTAACAAAGAAAAGCTTAACCCCGAGCACATGAAGAACCTTACACATTTTTCTTTACCATGAAAACACAACACAGGCATGCCTCATTCAAACAGGAAATTAGACACAAGTAAGGGGATACAGAGAGGAAAAAGAAGTCGGGCTTATTGTCGACCCTTTTCTCGCCTGCACATGAGCCTGTGGGCTTACATATGGGTCCCAACGTAAAGGAGAGGGGGAAGAAAGGGAATTGGAGGAGAAAGAGGGTTGTGCGGTGCAGCATGTTGGAAGAGGTGCAGGTGTTTACAATGTGTGCATGAGAGGAAACGATGAGGGTGCGAGTCACTAACTCCGCCTGAACGAGTCAAGGGGGTAATTGTTGAAACTCTCTGTGCCCTGACGACTCAAGAGGCGATTGTTGAACTCTTTTATGCCTCTCAAGTAAGTGGATTAGAAGTAGCGAGAGAAGAGAAAGATCATCTAAGTCAGTGTGTTTGGCTGCTGCGTCCAAGGAACCTGCGCTGTTCGCCCACTCTCTGCCGAGTCACACCAGCCTGCTCGTCTCCACAGAGGTTCGTCCTTGTAGAGGTTCGTCTTGTGGCACAGCTCGTCTTGGACCATTCCCCAGATGAAAAACAGCCCCGATGCTTGGAATTCACCGACTTTTATCCCTCTTTGGCAAGGTGTGGCTTCTCTAAGCAAAGGTCACCAAAACACCCTTTGACCTTTGCGTGCCACTTTCTCATTGGTGCATATCCAGTCCTTTCCTGCTGTATAGCTGTTTCGAGGGTCAGTCATGCAACCTCCACACAAGTTTTCCCTCTTTGATTTTGCTTGGGTGGCGGTGACATTGAATGGCTTGTATGGGCGCGACTGTAGCACTGAAATGGTGCAGTGTGGAGGGCTCACACAGTGCTGGAAAGGTTTGCATGGTGGTGACAGCAGCACTGAAATGGCTTTGATTGTTAATTCAATGTGTGTGTCTTGCAATGTAATGTGGATATGTTGCTCTGTGTGCATGGTTATTCTGTAGGGCAGAATTGCTATGGAAATATCTAAACTATGGATCCTTTATGTGTTGAGATACAATTCCCCGAGATCTTTCCAAAACCGCTACTAAGATATGTGTATGTATGTGTATGTGTGTATATATGTATATATAATATATATATATATATATATATATATAATATATATATATATATATATATATAATACAGCTCTGGAAAAAAATAAGAGACCACTCCAAAAAATTTTTACATCAGCATCTCTACATGTATGGCAACCATTCCATTCCAGGTTCTGTTGAATTCCAACACAGGCACACCTCATTTTACTTAGTGAGGTACTGATTAGGTGATCACCTGAACCGAATCTTATTTAACAAGGAAAAAGTATAAAAACCACTGCTGTGGTCATCACTATGCTCTTGCAATAGGACCAGCTGGATGGCAAAAAGAGTGCTAGTAGTACCTCAAAAGTAATTGGAATCAAAAAAATAACAATTGACCATGCCAAAAGAGTTGTAAAGAAAAGTTTTGAGTGAGGAAAAGAAGGGTTCAATTCTGGCTTTACTGCAGAGGGATACAGTGAGCGTCACGTTGCTTCCATCCTTAAAATTTCAAAGATGGCAGTTCATAAGAACAAGGTCAAGCAGCAGACATTGGGCCAACAAAGCTACAGACTGGCAGAGGGCGAAAACGACTTTCCACTGACCGGGATGACCGCCAACTCATTCGAATGTCACTCAACAACCGTAGGATGACATCAAGTGACCTACAAAAAGAATGGCACATGGCAGCTGGGGTGAAGTGCACGGCGAGGACGGTTCGAACAGGCTCCTAGGGGCAGGGCTGAAGTCGTGCAAAGCTAGAAAAAAGCCCTTCATCAATGAGAAGCAAGAAGAGCCAGGCTGAGGTTTACAAACGACCATAAGGATTGGACTGTAGAGGACTGGAGTAAGGTCATCTTCTCTGATGAGTCCAATTTTCAGCTTTGCCCAACACATGGTCGCCTAATGGTTAGACGGAGACCTGGAGAGGCCTACAAGCTACAGTGTCTCGCACCCACTGTGAAATTTGGTGGAGGATTGGTGATGATCTGGGGGTGCTTCAGCAAGGCTGGAATCGGGCAGATTTGTCTTGTGAAGGACTCATGAATCAAGCCACGTACAAGGTTGTCCTGGAAGAACACTTGCTTCCTTCTGCTCTGACAATGTTCCCCAACTCTGAGGATTGGTTTTTCCAGCAGGACAATGCTCCATGCAACACAGCCAGGTCAATCAAGGTGTGGATGGAGGACCATTAGATCAAAACCCTGTCATGGCCAGCCCAATCTCTAGACCTGAACCCCATTGAAAACCTCTGGAATGTGATCAAGAGGAAGATGGATGGTCACAAGCCATCAAACAAAGCCGAGCTGCTTGAATTTTTGTGCCAGGAGTGGCATAAAGTCACCCAACAGAGATGTGAAAGACTGGTGGAGAGCATGCCAAGACGCATGAAAGCTGTGATTGAAAATCTGGGTTATTCTACAAAATATTGATTTCTGAACTCTTCCTAAGTTAAAACATTAGTATTGTGTTGTTTAAAAATGAATATGAACTTGTTTTGTTTGTATTATTTGAGGTCTGAAAACACTGAATCTTTGTTGTTATTTTGACCAGTTGTCATTTTCTGCAAATAAATGCTCTAAATGACAATATTTTTATTCGGAATTTGGGAGAAATGTTGTCAGTAGTTTATAGAATCAAACAAAAATGTTCATTTTACCTCAAACACATACCTATAAATAGTAAAACCAGCAAAACTGATAATTTTGCAGTGGCCTCTTAATTTTTTCCAGAGCTGTATATATATACCTATATGGGAATATATACGAAGACAAGAAAGATGGGAATTAGAAAGAAAACCTACATTGAAAAGTGACACAAGAAAGAGCAGTGTGTCTTGAGGTGAGTAAATATACAACTCCAATGAGTTAAATTCCCGCTAAAAGTCATTGTTTAGGTTGAACGTATTCAAGAAGGATCTAAAAAAATTGGAATACACAAAAAGATGGCTCGACAACAAGAGGAAAATAAACACAATATCTCGTTTAATATTCATTTTCAAATCTCAGTTGTCATGAAAGATGAAATGAAATGGAGGGTGAATGGTTAATGCATTGGTTAATGAAGTGTTGAGGAATAGGTAGGTGTGCATTATACAGGCAAACAAAGTTATTCATTGCAGAAAGGATTGTAGGTAGGTTTGATGGACAATGAAAGATGGATGTTTGCTGCCACCATAAAGGATTGGAGGAAGGAATGAAATGGATGGATGAACACATTGGATGGATGAACAAATTAAATTGGATGAACGAATAGAGGTCCTTGTACAAAGAGTAAAGAAGATATCCCAGGACCTTGAGCTTGGATTCACCGTCATCTCCGAGATTGCAAAGAAATATAGTTTCTTTAATGTTAAAATTTTCCAAGAATGAAGGTATGCTTAATGTATTAAATTGTCCAAGTATGTCAATTTCATTTTCAAAAACAAAACTAAATTTGTTTTCCCTCAGTCTGAAACTAAAATCTGGATATAAGTTTGATGCCAAAATTAATCCTTCACTCACGCTGCAATGTTAAACATGTTGTCTTTGATGGAGGAAATGTAATCTCAGATGAATGGTCGTTCCCTTTTCAATATGATCGCCATCAATCACCCAAAGGACACTCATTTTCTTTGAACCATGGTTGCTGGTTGTTCCATCTCCACAAGTCATCGAAGACAGGCAGCAGGACTGTTCCTTTTTTGTCTTCAAAATAATTATTGCTTCCACCACCGAAGGTGGATGAAGGTTGTGTTTTCACCCCTGTCTGTTTGTCTGTTTGTTCCCTTCCTGTTATGATGGAGTTGAAAGGAGTCTGACTGTGGTTCTTTTATTCTTATTATTCTTCTTTTACATTCTATCAGTAGACGTGTGCGTTTAGTAGATAAGCCTCGCTGAGATCCTGTTGGTACAGTTGAACTTTACATGCATGAGGCTTGATGCATGCAGACACAAAGAACATCTCCAGAACACAATGCACTGTATCTCATTATTGTCAACGTTTTCATCCAATTCATTCACTCCTTCATTTGCACTCGATGTCAATTATGATTTGAATTTCAATAGGAAGACGATTTAAAAGGAAAGTACAAACGTTTGGTTCTTTCTGGTATTACAGTTCCTGCCTCGTGATGGACAGCCGCCACAACATAGGAGCTCGTAGGCAATGCAATCCTTGCACAAGCTTCTCCATCAGATCATGATGTTCTTTAATCATCATAATGCATCATCATAATAAATTAACGATTGCTCATTACTGATTTGCCATTGTTTTTTCTGAAGATTTATTGGTGTCACACAATGAAGATTTATGATACATTAGTCCGAATTGGTTGGAATTTGTATGAATTGATCAGTAGCAATAATTGTCCAACACAAAGGGAAGATGTAACCACAGTGGTCTCATAAGATTATCCAGAAATGAAAGTGATATATTGTTTTAACAATGGCCAGAAAGACGATTGGTTTTGGGTCATGAATAAACAATAACCGATGGAGAGTGGAGAAAATCTATCCTTAATAAAATAATTAATGCAGACAAAATAGTAACCTGGAACAATGCCATAATCATTTGTATGCCGTTTCAAAAATAATGTGAATACAAAATTGTGAATACAAAATAACAGAAGGAGTGTGGGGAAAATCTATCCTTAATTACAATAAAAACATCAGCACTATCAATGACTGACACAACCACTGACATAAACTCAGTTAAAATTAGTGCAGCCAACAAAAGCTACAATTACACCAACATCTACATTCCACCAGTCACTTCATGTCCATCTGATGATACTCCAACTTTACAAACACTTGCTAATACACTCAACCATATATTATGGGGTGATTTTGATGGCCGTTGTCCTACTTGGTTGATATCCCAAGCAGAAAACCAACGTGATGAACTTCAACAGTTATAGCCATCTCAAAACAGGGTGCTTCATTAAAAAAAAACACAACCCAATTAAAGTTATGTGAAGTATTTATTTTTCAACACTTCCATCAGATCGATACAGTGACTGCAACAGAAATTCAGTGATCGAATAGTCTCTAGAAGGACAGCTATATTGAATGGGCGCCCCATTCTCCAGACCTTAACCCACCTGACGTCTATCTTTGGGGTTACCTGAAGGATAGAGCGTACCAGGGGAGACCTCAGACTTGTAATGACCTCAAAAATGCAATTGCCACGAATATCAAAGCTATTCCGGTTCAGGAATGCAGCCGAGTTATCAACAACTTCACCAGGAGGATCCATTTGTGCTGCTGCGCACAGCAGGGCAGTCATTTAGAACATGTTTTGTGAACTGTCTTCTGAAATCACTTGTTTCAATTTTGTGTGTTACTTTATTCTACATATTACAAAGATTCTTATGTATAAGTTTCATTTGTTTCAATGGAAAATAAAAAAATTATATAACAACTTTGGGTTGTGTTTTTTATGAAACACCCTGTATAATAGGCTAATGCCATCTGTCTGTCTGTTCCACCCTGAAACACGGAAACGCTCCTCGGAGAGGAAAAACATTATGAATCCAAACCTACCAGAAAATGATAAAAAAAATTTTAATCGGATAGAAAATTGAGCCTGGGTGGTGTGTAAGGCGGACCGCTGCCTTGATCGCTCCCAAATTATTTTGAATTTTCTGTTAATAAATACACTTTTAGCTTGCTGTGAAGAAATATGATGATTTTGGAATTTGACACTACTCTATACATCTATCTTTGTAATAATACGCTGGTTCGTCTATTTGTTTGTGTGTAACATTCATTCCACCTCTTGGCCATTGAATAAAGACATAATTCGGCCACCATATTGGTCTTATGCGAACCCAAAGACTCTTCAGAGAGGTCATATTCACAATTGCCATGTCCTCCCTATAAGTTTTCCCTTCAGTGTAAAACGACCAATGGGACTGTCAAAAGGATCATCCAAAATAGAAAGGATGGAGCCCATCGGTGTCATGGGTATAGGCCTCGTGATTCAGGTCTCTGGTAAGTGCAATTAGAATCTAGTGAACATGTTTTTGCTTCAAACACGGTTTATTTTTATATTTATTTTTTTGGGAGTGTTTGAGGGAGCTGTCTGTTTCCGACTATTTTCTCTTGAAAAACTCAACCAGGGACCACACCAGAAAACCCGTGTCATTATAAAGGTCTTTGTCTGAGCAATTCCGGGAATGGTTGCGACATTGAGAAAAAAACCTGTCCTTATTTACTTTTAATGATGTGTATAAAGCAAGTCGCTAAAGCAGGTGCTACAGTGCTTTGGTGGATTGATAATCTGAGCTGGCTATGCAATGTGCTGGTACTCCCTCACACCCGACACACAAATGGTGGTTCAACCTGAGCGATTTCCGCAAAGGACGCGTGTGCTATCCGTGTGGACACTAATTGTCCCGAACCAATTCCGTGCGGACTAAGCCATTTGCATATGTTGTCAACATTGAGAGAAGAAAAAGTGAGAGGATGGAAAGGATCCACGGTGTGAGGAAATGAAGTGACTGGGGGGGGGGGAGTGGGAGGTGCGGTTGTGGGAGGAATCTCGGAGCGTGTGAGGGTCTCGGAGGGGGTATCTCCCCTCCCCACATCGGGAAAATTTGTAATCCAATTTGAACCAAGGTCGTACTTTCACTGTGCAAAATGAACCAAGGTTCCAATATGAACTGAGGTTCAGAACTTTCATTGTGTAACATGAACCAAGGTACCAATATGAACCGAGAATCAGTACTTTCATTATGTAAAATGAGCAAAGTACCAATATGAACCGAGGTAAGGTGTGATATCTTTGCTGTTAAGAAATATGATTTTGGGTTTCTTTTTTTTTAGCTCTTTCAACCAGCGCAAGAATAAAAAGGATTTCTTTTTACCCCTTTTTTTTACCGTCTTGCTATTTTTACCACAGGCTTCCAGCTGGTACTAAATAATCGCAAAGAAACCACCCAAATACCACAGTTCACATGACCAAACCCAACCTCCCCAGAAATAACCGACACCTTTTCCAAATCGCTCATAGTTTCTTCCTGGAATACATCAATTAAGATCTGACCACCTGCCCATTCTTAACACGCATCAGTTACATAAAAACATAACAGAACCCCATAACATTTTTCATCAATTATCTGAAGGTCAATTGGACTCAAATTACTCAAGACAGAAACAATGTTATCCAACTTTATCGTTTTCGACTTCAAACCTAACTTTTCCCCAGAAATCAAGCATCACATCCCCACAAGAGACACACTTCACAAGAACAAACCTTCCTCATGCGAACAATTACAACAAATCGCCAATATTAATTACAACTCACATCACTCAGCTGATCATGATCTTCCAGCTCAGATCTTGCAGCTTCCAGCTCATCACTCAGCTCAGAACTTCCAGCTGATCATGATCAAAATCAAGTCAAAATGATCAACGTTCTCAACAATGCTTCTGTCGATGGTGATGGAAGGAGGAGTATGAGCAGAGGCAAGAACAGTTTATAACATTAGTTTTCCAATCTAAGAAGATTTTTTTAACCAAACGTGTGCTTTCAGATCTTCAAGTCGCTTCACCTCTGAATCGTCAGGTTGGGGGTTATTGTGGTTAGGCATGAAGAATGGCATGAGATGCTGGAGTTCCTCCACCTGGAAGCCTCGGAGAGAAGAGCGGATTTTAACAGCCTCCATCATTAATCTCAAGTGCATTTAATTCTGTTCAAATGCTGAAAGTGCATTTGGTGCTCATGTGAACGGGAATATTTTACAATGAGTTATTGCCCATTAAAATGACGGGAAAGCAGTTAGAGTTGAATTGTTTTTGTTACAAGGCATCATAACCTGCATGCCAGATCACGTGATCTGACCCAGACATCACGTGATCTGACCCTGATCTGTACATCCACTCGTCGAACGTTTACAACGACATACGCAGACCGGGTGGTTGATTGGTCGATTGAACATAAAGACGGTAATTGCATTACTGTACACAAGGAAACACAAGGAAATCAGATGCAGGAGGAGGTCATTCGGCCCATCATGCCTGTGCCACATCAACACCAGACCAATCCATCAACAGATCAAAAAAACGAAAAATGCAAAATGTTATTTTTTTTGTTTGTTTCTTTTTGTAGTTTTTTATATCATTTTTTTGGAGTTTTTTTTTTTCGTTCAAGGGAAGGGGCATGGGCTAAGGCGGTTGTTTGGTGAGAAACACACAACATCAACCACACAACATCCCTTGATGAGACCCCCACAGACAACACTCTGTACACATGCACACAATCACCCATCAATACTCAAGCTACATAAAAGTCCTGCCAACATCCCACACCCCTCCATCTCCAACACTTCCAGGAACCTATCTAATTCCAATTTAAACTTATCTACTCTTTCTGCTGCCACTACCTTTCCAGGGAGACCGTTCCATACATTAACTACTCTCTGAGTAAAAGTCCCATGCCTTACTACCGTCTTAACTCTCCTCTTCTTTACTCTCAGGCGGAGGCCCCTGGTGACCTGGTCTTATCACTCTCTACTCTGCTGAAGAATTATTCTACACTTATTTTATCTATACCCTTCATTATCTTAAATATCTCTATCATATCACCTCGTAACCACCTCCTTTTTAGTGTATAAAGCCCTGTCTCCTTAGCCGCTCCTCATAGCTGAGTCTAGCTCGGCCCGGAATCAATCTAGTTACCCTGTGCTAAACCCTCTCTATGGCATCTATGTCCTTCCTGAGTTGTGGTGACCAAAACTGCAAACACTATTGTAGATGTGGCCCTCACTAAATTCCTACACTATATTCTGTAACTTATGTGTATTGTATTATTGAGTAAGTGCCACGAACGATCGTACAAGTGAACTTGCATATTGTTGTTGTAAATCGTAGATGATGCACATTGTCGGGGTTATTTGAAAGCTTGCTTGTTGAGTTGAGGCCTAGTCTCTAGGCTTGAAGTAGAGTTATCGTGGATTTAGCTATGGTCTGGTGACCGTAGCTCCACCATGCAGTATGTTATAGTTATAGTATACGTTATGTTCGTTGTATGTATATTATATATTATGTGGATATGGGTACTGCACGTGTTCATTCAATTGGATATCACCCTATGGTCGATATGTGCCGTTAGCCTTTGTGTTTATATTTTCTGCAAATAGTTGCTTTTGTAAGAAGGAATACAAGGTATAAATGTGATGTGGACAGTCTTAGAGTCTGTACTAAAATACGTACTTTATAGACAGATTGTTAGTGAATTGTGGTGACACGGCCACACCCAAAATACAGTTATAGAAATTATAATTGTATCGAAGTACTGTATTTTCGACATTTATCAACAAGAAGATTTAACAATTGTGCTTCTCATTGGTATTTTGTAGTGTGTCACTCCCCTTGTTGTTGGGCAATAAATATTTTTGCCTTGGCATATTTCCCGATAAAAGAACACTGAAGAAAGGACTCTTTATTCCCCATTACACCAACAGTGACAAGAAAGTAAAATTACTCAGCTGTTCTTATAATAATAATGTGAGTTCAATTACAAGGAACTTCAAGCACAGGAGGAAGCCATTAGGCCCATCATGCACAATGGTTGCCAACCTATGTTTTGTGCCCATGCTCTATATCGTTTTGAAATGCTGAATCTCAAGGAAACGACACATACTGCTCCATTTCTTAATCACTTTGGTATGACTTGCCTGGGGTAAGGTTTGAACCACCAACCTCCTCCCAGACTCAGAGCAGGTGCACTAAGCATTACACCACCGAGTCTGGTCATAATAAACTCGACCAATGGAGCTGTCAGGTGTGGTCGAAAGCTGCTGAGTCCATGACATTATCACAAGGAAGAAACACAGGAACAAATTACCTAATCACAAACTTTTACTCCTCATCATGCAGAGTAAATATACAATGACGAAGTTCACAGT
>CM068955.1:137526484-137549676 GCA_035128595.1 Eptatretus atami | reverse complement strand
CAATGGATGGATGCTAACAATGGATGGATGCCAACAATGGATGGATACTAACAATGGATGGATACTAACAATGGATGGATGCTAACAATGGATGGATGCTAACAATGGATGGATGCTAACCGCCTTGCTGTGCAATGCAGAAATGAGTATATGCCAACAATGGGTGGATGCTAACAATTGATGAATGCGAACTGCCTTGCTCTGAAATGCAGCAATGAGTGGATGCCAACAATGGGTGGATGCTAACAATGGATGAATGCTAACAATGGATGAATACTAAACGCCTTGCTGTGAAATGCAGCAATGGGTAGATACCAACAATGGATGGGTGCTAACAGTGAATGAATACTAACCACCTTGGTATGCAATGCAGCGATGGATGGATGCTAATAATGGCTGGATGCTAACAATGGATAGATGTTAGCAATAGATGAATGCTAACTGCCTTGCTGCAAAATGGAATGAGTGGATGCTAACAATAGATGGATGGTAACAATGGATGAATGCTAACTGCCTTGCTGTGAAATGCATCAATGGGTGGATGCCAACAATGGATAAATGCTAACAAAGGATGAATGCTAACAATGGATTGATGCAAACAATGGGTGGATGGATCTAACTGATCGATGTATGGGAAACAAGGAGAGGCTGACGTTTCGGGCATTAACTCTTCATCAGACCATATTTTGCTCCGATGAATTGTTACCCTGGAAGTGTCAGCTTCTCCTTGTTTCGCACAGCCGCAAGCATACCTCAATCTACGTGTTCTTGATTCCATCAATTGTTCCACCTATCCGGTGATGCAGATCAACATTAGCCTTCACGAGCACGGCTATTTCTTCATTCTACAACATTCTGCAACAGTACAGTGGTGCCACCTTTGACAGCTTATGTTCAATTCTCGCACTACTACCTATCCATACATAATGCCTCTCCTAATACATTCCAAAATCCTCTTTACCCTATTCATCGCTTCAAAACGGTTTCCTTAACCACTCGCTGCAAAATTCCCACATTCAGAAAATAATCACCGATTCACTGTCATAATTATTTCTGACAATACCTGAAACCTTACATTGTTCTCAATTTAAATTTTCAATTCAGATTACAATTAGGGAAGCTGGAATGATTTTATTCACAAAGAAGAAATGAGCAAATGTTTGAATAAAAGGTGACGGTGGCTCTATAACAAGGAGAACACAACAATCTTTGCCTCCATTTCATTTGATTTGATGGCCCTTTGTGTCTTTAAATCCACCATGATGTAAATGTTACAATCAAACATGTGTACTTGTATGGTAATTCGCCAGACAAGGTCTGTTGTTCCTCTGTTGCGTCCAGGTGAAGGTAACGTTAATTAATTATTAATATTTCACTGTCCTGTTAGAAAGCATTCGACATACAATTAATCCTGCGCTTTACATCCTCAACTGAGAACCGATATATTAATCATTTGGGGTACAAAGTTCGCATCACAAATCGAACTAGAACGGTACACAGTGGAGCGCATACCTCCGCCAGGCTGACCAGTTTATGTTTTGTATTTCACTGATAGGCCGGATCTTGAACCGGACCTGAACCAAAATCTAATCAGATTGTTCTGGTCACCTGACCAAATCATCTATCAAGTCTTGTCATAATCCGTCTGCAGCGTTTTGAGATATCATGCTATATATCACTTTTGACCCCATCTCTCAATGATGAAGAATCAGCGAAAACATTGTTGTATCTAGATCCGATTCCAGATCTTCACCAAAATCTCATCAATTCGGCCTTGTCACACACTCAACCTGTCCACCAAGTTTCGACCGAATCCGACCACAACTATTTGAGATATCCTGTTCACAGACAGACAGACAGACAGACAGACAGGTGGTGAAAACATAACCTCCGTCCGTCTTCCTTCAGTGGCAAAGATAATGAAAACTTCAAAATGGCAAACTTATCCTATACTCTGCAGTATCTGATGTAAACTATAACCCTCGATTGTGCGAAGCGTCTCTGCAGTGGAAGTCCACGGAACGTGTCATCCCAATTAACACAGGATACCCATAACTTGGCACATGACAGGAGTGCAATCAGTTGGCAAAACAAGCGAAGGCGGTTGAGATGTAACAGGAGGGACAGAATGGCACATCCTTTAACAACGTGAGGGAATCTGTCAAAACAAACGAAAGTGTTTCCTCCTTAAACTTTTCTGCTCTTCATGGAGAATTATTTTTGGTTTTTCTGCAATTATGTGGATTGGAATATAAACCGTCATTAATGGAAGTGACGAAGTGTCGCTTTTTACATGGCTTTGCACTAATGATGGGAAGGCATGTATATTAATAGTTTGTGTTTCTGCAAAAGTACCTGTGCTATATTTTTAGACCCCTACTCTTTTTGATCCATGTCCATTATGTCCCCCCTTGCCCCCTTCACGCTCCCTCCAAATTCGTTCTTCAATAGCAATCTGTCTTTCTCCCCCTCACAGGGGGTGGAAGAGGTTTACCCTGGGTACTACCAACGCATATACAAAATTTGATGGAGATCAGGCCAGTCCTGTTTTTTTTCTATGATTTTCAGATGTACATTAAAGGTAATATGCTTGGTGCTGGCTTAATGGTTAGAGTGGTGGGCTTGGGATCCTTGGGTCCTGAGTTCTAAATCCTGTTTTTTCCATTAAAATATTACCAGGTGGGGTTGACTCAGCCTGTCATCCTTCTGAGGTTGGCAAAATGAGTACCAGCTTGCTGGGATGATGGAGCCATTTGAGTATCCTGTGTTGGAGTGGTGACCCATCCAGGATTGTGCCCAATAGTCCAAGAGACTGCTTTCGCAGCATCATGCTCTGTACAGAGTATGGTCATAATGGATGGGTGGAATCTGCCTTCCATTTCCTTTCTCAATCTGATTTTTCTTTCTTAACGTGCTCCCTTTTGAATGTCATTAAAAGGCTGCTGCAGTGATATTCATCCACACCCCTCAGCACCATCTACTCAACCCTCATAGTCCATGAAAAGGAAATAACTCAGGTCGTGCTAGATCTTAAATGCCCACTCACATTCGGCCTCTGATGCCATTCATCCACAGAGAGCACTGCACTGGCATCAACTGACATCGGTATAACTTGACAAGGCCTGTAGAAACCCAATGATGGCATTCATCACAATTTTCTATAACCGAGCACAGCAATGTTTGCTTCAATTTCCCAGGGACTGATTAGCACAAGGAAAAATCCTTCATTTAAATATATTTTTCAGCTTTGTTAAACACCTGCCCAAATAGCAATTAGCCAATGTAACTTCTGTATTGGTTCTTACCTTCACAGAGCATACCTGAACTCGTTTTTTTTAACTTTTGATTCCATTCTCTTGCTTTAACAGTGCACGCTCCTGTTCAGCGATGTTGCATAAAGACACAAATGTCACATTTATGACATATATATATATATATATATATATATATATATATATATATATATATATATATAGTGTCACATTTAAGCCTGGTGTTGGCGCAGTGGTTAGGGCAGCGGCTTGGGATCCAAAGGTCTGAGTTCAAGCCCCGTTGGGCCACTGAATTAATAAACCAGGGGTTGACTCAGCCTGTCATCCTTCCGAGGTCGGCGAAATGAGTACCAGTGTACTGGGCCGGTGTATACCCCGGTTAAAATAGGTGTACCATATCCCTGTGTTGTAAGAGGCGACCAGGGTTGCGTCAGGAAGGGCATCCGGCGTAAAATATGTGCCAAATCACTATGCGGATCATACGGATGATCCGCTGTGGCGACCCTAACGGGAGCAGCCGAAAGAAGAAGAAGAAGATATATATGTCACATTTATGTCACATAAACATATATATACATATACAATATATACATATATGTATATATATATATATATGTATATATGTGTATGTATATACTATATATATATATATATATTGTTGCGGGGCCGAATGTCGGCCGCGAGCACGACCGCTCGATGGAGCAGTAGTGTTGGCTTGACCGATCGCCCAGAATTTAGGTCATCACTCTGGAGAAGTCCGGAGCCGACGGGTCCTGACTGGACCAAATATCGCCAACAGGTCACCCGCGTGGAATAGGGTGAATAGCCAAATTTCTATATACCTAAGTATCTACGTGGGGAATCTACCAGGGAAATTCACCCTCGACATAACTCGTACGAAAACGAGCCGCTTAGCGCACTCGTTCCGTGTGCGATTCCGAGCAGTTTAATCACCAAGAACCTTCACTCCAAATGTCCCCTTATGGCCGTAACAGCTTTTACTAATTCTTAAACACGCAGCATGCTCAGCCAATGAAGGAATGGACACGAAGGAGCTGAAACATTCAACAAATGAGGATATTTATTGAAAAGTAATGGGGAAATGAAGGGAAAGCACGCAAGAAGCAGGGTTAAACCGATTATTACTATTATTCACGTAAATACAGGCAAAAACACTTATACATTTCACTACTTATCAGACGGGCCCACGGACACACATGCACACACACCCAAAGAATCGGACCAATGGTCTTTATATTAGGACCTTCAGCTCGGAGGGACAGGTGGGCTGAAGACCAGGGTCTAACTTGGACCTGTCGGCCTCGTGCGGTCTTCAAGTCGGTCGGTCCGTCGGGAGGTGAAATGAACCCGGCCTCCTTGACTCCGCTCGGCGCCCATCCTGGCCACCAAACCTCGACTCCGTTTCCTCCGGAGACGACACGCAACCCTTCCGGCTCCGGCGGCGGATGGTCTTTCTCAAGCTCAATCTTCAGGAGAGGAGGAGGAAGAAGACGCTCAAGATGACTACGATAAGACCAGCCCAGACCTCTTTCTAGACCTTTCTCCAAAGCTCTCTCCAGACCTCTCTCTGTGAGGATCCTCTGTTTCTTCTTTATACTCTCCGGCGCTGCGCAACCCCTCCCACACTCGGCACGCTCCCCAGTGCCTCGGTGGGTGGGGGCTTTGACCTTTCCCCAACTGAAGGCGCAGAGAATATCGGGGCTGTTCTCTCCTCTGCAGCATTTCCGCAACCAACGGTCATTTCTGTTGTCGTGCCCCTCCCACTCGGTCCGCGGAGAATCTCTGGGCTGTTCTCTCCTCTGCAGCATTTCCGCAACCAACGGTCATTCCTGTTGTCGTGCCCCTCCCATTCGGTCCACGGAGAATCTCAGGGTTGTTCTCTCCTCTGCAGCATTTCCGCAACGAACAGTCGTTTTGTTGCTGTTGTTACGGAAGATGAGGTTTTCCAATAAAGGGAAATCCTAACTATAAAGATAAATCATAGCGCATGAACGTTTATTTAACCATTAGACAAGGGAAAGGAAGCAATCTATAAAACACATACTTACCGATATAACTAATCTATAGGACCTGAATGTTGTCTGTGATAGATTTCCAAATTCGTAACAATATATACTGAAACGCAAAAGAAACTTACCACTTGTTTGAAATGTAATAAAATTGTAACAGTTCAAAAATAAAACAAACCAAAATTGCTAATTGAAACATTGGCATTTTATTGATGACATGTCAAGTTTTTGACCAAGATACACCATCTCATAAGTTTGTTCTACAGTACAGAACAACACAGGGTGCAATGTCAGTCCCCTTTCAATAGCGTGTGTGGCCACCATTGTTTTGGATACAGGCAGTGCATCGTCGGCGCATACTGCTTACCAGTCTTTGGATGGATTGCTGCTGGATTCTGTCCCACTCAGTCCTCAATGTCTGAAGCCATCTGACTTAGGACCATCTGCCTGCCTGCCTAGCAGTGGTGACTCTTGGCCTCCCTGATCGAGGTCTGTCATCTGCAGAGTTGTGGAGGGTGTCTCTGTCCACCAGGGCCGATATTGTCTGGTGTAAACAGCCAAGGCGACGTGCACCTCACGGTAGCTCAATCCGCCTTGCAGTATGCCCAAGGCACACTGCCGTTGATCCCTTGACAATCGTGGCATGTTGATTGAATGCCCATTTTGCACTGGCGTTTTTAAAGCCAATATCAAGACATCACGTGCAGCTCATTAAAATCATCCATACCCCTTGGCTAATCACTGACAGTCAAAACGGCTGTTCAACAGCTGTGCTATGAAGTGACCATTGAAGGTTCAAGTGACCATCCGTGACCGTTTTGTCTGACAGTGAGGACACTATTGTCCACAAATAAGTTCACACATTTACTACACGCAGTGTTATTGTTGATATTTGAAGGGTTAAAAGGTGGTAAGTTTCTTTTGCGTTTCAGTATATATGTATATATATATATATATATTATATATATATATATATATAATATATATTTATGTATAATATGTATATATATGTATATATGTATATAATATATATGTGTATATATGTATATATATGCATATCTATATGTACATATGTATATATATGTATATTTATATATGTATATATGTATATATATATAATGTATATAGTATATATATATGTATATTTATGAATATATATGTATATATATATATGTTATGTATAATGTATATATATATGTATATGCATATATATGTATATATATATGTATGTATAGTATACATATATATGTTATATATATGATATGTATATATGTATATATTTATATATATATATATATATTATATATATATATATATATATATATATATATATATATATACTAGCAGGGATACCCGTGCTCCGCACGGGAATCCCGTGGATGGCGGCGGGTCTGAAGGAGTATATGTCACAGTTAATTGTAAAATTGTAGAGGCTGCCACCATTATTATTTTTTTTCATCACCACTATAATATTATATTTCCCCGCCATGTTTTATATGCAGAAGACTCGAGTTCAAAAATGTTAAGATTTATTGCCGCATCAGATAAAAAACCATAATGCCTCAACAATGTGAGGCTGGTTTCATGTCATCATTTGCGACTTAATTTATACGTCGGGCATAACCCAGCCTGGCCCAGCGTATTTGATTTATTTACGTCTGTTATCCGATAAAAAATTATGTTATATTATGTATACGAAGTTATGTATGAAAAATTAACGTTACACAATCAGGTGATGACGTCATAATTCGGAAACCGGGAAGTCGGAAGTCATTGTCTTCAATTAATTGTAGCATTATTTTTTCATTCAATGGTAAATGGCGTTGGCCCATGTCAATCGGCTGAACTTGAAAAATTAACGTTACGAAATCAGGTGATGACGTCATAATTCGGAAACCGGAAGTCAGAAGTACAATTCTTTTACATCGGGACACTCCCGGGTACATGTTCTGTCAGCATGTGAAGTTTGGTGAGGATCAGTCCAGTACTTTTCGCATGCATAGGTCACAGATAACACAACATACAGACACACAGACAGACACACTTTCAACTTTATATATATATATATATATATATGTATAAATGTAGTGAGAGACTCTTATATGGATATATATATATATATATATATATATATATATATATATATATATATTATCATCTTCTTTCTTTCGGCTGCTCCAGTTAGGGGTCGCCACAGCGGATCATCCCTTATGATCCGCATAATAATTTGGTACAGGTTTTACGCCGGATGCCCTTCCTGCCGCAACCCTGGTCGCTTCTTACGACACAGGGATATGGTACACCTATTCTAACCGGGGCATACACCGGGCCCAGTACACTGATACTCACTTCACGACCTCAGAAGGATGACAGGCTGAGTCAACCTCCTGGTGTGTATTAATTCAAGTGGCCAACGGGGCTTGAACCCAGGACCTTTTGTATCCCAAGCCGTTACCCTAACCGACGCCAACACCAGGCTGTATGTATATATATATATATATATATATATATATATATATATATACATATTATATATATATATACCTATATATATATATATATATCTATATATTTGTATATATAAATATGGTATTCACTCATGTGAATAGATATATATTCACTCATGACTCTGTTCACATTCTGGATGATGCTCAAAAAGATTCATAGAATAATATCTCAGGCAAATTCATAGAATACAGAGGCAAACTATTTTATTGCACAGTAATGTTATATCCACTACAAGATGATGACATTCCCTGGATACACAATGAAGAATAGAAAATTTTGGTGGGAAATGAAAGTGAAACCAGTGTTTGAAGCGAATGTGGGATGAGCACGGTATTGTGCAGGATGAACAATGATGATTCACTGTCCATGCTGTTGTCACTTGCCGTCTTCAGAACCAGCCTGTTGATTCTCTCAGATTCAAAGCTATGAGTTCTGGACCTGAAAACTTGTCACCACAACTGGCTTTCACAAGCTGTGGTCTCTACTGCTTAGGTTCGATGCAACAGACCTTCAGACTCATTTTGAGGGGTCTTCAAAGCAAAGCAGTGGCAGCGTGCTCCTTGGTTCACTTTTCCTTCTTCGAGCTGACCAGAGAAAGCTATCTGAGGGATGTGGTGTCCAGTCGTCCAAACAACATGACCCGACCATCTCTCTTAAGATGAGGTCAGGCACTCAATCCCAGGCATTTCAGTCTTCGAGAGCATTTTGGTGTTTGAAACCATATGTTGCCATCTGATGCTTCAGAGACGACGATGCAGGTGAAAACTGTTGAGCTTCTGAATATAGTGATGGTAATCTGTCCTGGTCTCATAGCCATAAAGTAGCACTGACAGGATGATGGCCTTGTATAATAAAATCTTTGTTTTTATGGAAACTTCCCTCTTGCTCCAGAGACTGTTCAGCAGCCTATCAAAAACAACACTGGCATTAGTGAGGCCACAGTTGATTTCATTGTCAGTGATGGCATTCTTGGAAAGAGTGCTGCCCAGGTAACAGACCTTGTCGACATAATTCAGCAAATGGTCACCAATGGTGATGGTTGAAGAGAGCTCGTTAGATCCTGAAGATAGCTGGTTTCGTGTTTTTGTCTTCTCTTGGTTGATGGTCAAGCCAAAGTCAGTTACAGGTCTAAAGATGCAGCTGACAATATGCTGGATGTGTGCATGACTGTGCAAACACAGCATATCATCAGCAAATAACAGTTGAGTGATTAAGTACTCACTGGTCTTCGAAGGTCATCCTTGAGCTAATCTCATGTAACATATTGGTCATGTGATGAATCCTTCATCTACAGCTCTATGGAGTATTGCTCTCCCACATGGACTGATGCCACTTCCAAAAAAGAACAAAAACGAAAAAAAACAGCCCTTCTGACCTAATGAATGCAATACGACGTTAAACGCCATGTGCGCATGCGTACCACTTCGTCTCCCACCCAGATGGCTTCAGCAGAGCATCCTTGAGTCTATTTTTAAAACCGAGGATTTAAAGGTCACATGTAAAGAACAGTGGAGACATCATCTGTTTGGTATATTATAACGCCCAACCGCAACCACTCCTGGTTTCTGGGCAGTGAGGCAGAGGCAATGTGCCAGTGTTGCAAACAGCCATTGTTGCTCACAGATCACACAACTTCAGCTGCATGGGACGTGATTTGGACCTTCCTGCTCCATCAAGTTAAAAGGTCGAAAACAGTATTAAACTGAAAAGGATTACATGGTCGCAGATAAACGATAGCCTTTGTAAGTACTTACCAGCACACAATATATCTGTTTATGTGTTTATGTATGTGTGTTTGAATGTATATGCATATATGTAGATGTATGTGTGGGGTGTTTTCACACATACACACACATATATATATATATCTTCTTCTTCTTCTTCTTCTTTCCGCTGCTCCCGTTAGGGGTCGCCACAGCGGATCATCCGTTATGATCGCTCACTTCCGGTGCAGAGATGGTACATACTCGGGCATAAAGAACCCACGGAGTTTCATCGGACCGATATGAGGGTTCCACAATTATTACGGGCGTCTCGCGCCCGCAGTCCGAAGCCATTTACGTGACAGCAGATGGCGCCCCAACGAGAGGAAAGACGCGAGCGAAACAGGCAGGAGGAAACAATTCAAAAAGCAAGCAATTGTGATTTACACACAACGACAAGCGAGAGAGAGCACAACGTAAGCACAGGAATGCACATGTGATATCAAATAAAAGATAGACAACGACGAGTGCAGCGTCTACACGCGTCCAACTGCGGAACCTCCAGGATCACTTAACAGTTTTACTTTCACGACGACGGCCGCCACACACACACGTTCACACAAAACCGAAAAGAAATGGAAAGGTCGCGATCTTCCCTGGATCGATAGTCATTCTGAGCGACCCGTAACTCCTCTGCGGTGCCGAGCTCGACCGCGTGGTGGAGAAATGACCTGCGCGAGGATTCCTCTTGCAGCTCCACGGATGCCACTTTCTGCCGCCACTTTCTCGTCCGTCCTACAGTATCGCGAGGCGGATATCTTCTTACTCCGTCGCCTTTACCGTCCCTTTATTACTCGCCGGAGGGCACACACCACAACCCCCAGCCGCGTACCGGCTTCGCGCCCCCGTTTTCGGCTCCACCCCTCCTTCCAGAACATGCTGTGGAACTTCCAGAAGGGCATGGTTCCTCCGCCCAATCGGTGAGCGGTTTTCGCACCGCCGCAGCTATGTGCTTCTGTCTGTGCCCCGCGGGTGTTAATCCACCTCGGACTGGACGCACATTTCGGTTCGGGGGGAGTGGCTCGCACGGGGAGCTGCTGCTGGTTCTGAACGTGTGGGGACCCGGTTCGTGCGGAAAGCAGCTAAAGGGCCATGGGCCGTCCCTTGCCGGTTCAACCGTGTCGCGAGTCAACTCGTGCAGCAGCGCGGTGAGGAACGTTCTTTATGTGCTCCAGCTTATGGTTGGCGTTGAGGTCTGTCGGCGTTCTGTACGACCAAGGGGTGTTGGAATGCGGCGCCGGGTCGTGCTTCGCGCTGTAGGCGTTTGTTAGTAAATGGTGGGGTATCGCAGAATAAATTGGGCTTGTAACTAGGATAAAAGCGTGACTGAGCTCAGAACGAGGATTCGGCCCGTAAGGGGGGGGGGTGGGGGGGGGGGGGGGCAGTCCCGTAATGAGATCACAATAGAGGAGATGTCCCTCTATAACAACGGTGATTTGGGGTCAACTATCGATTGTACTTAAAAGATATACCTACGGGGACCGTGAATGGTGGTTGGCGAAATTTCCAGCGCCGCTAACCGGAGCGGACCCCTCCCTTTTGTCTTACATTTACTCGTCGGGCGAGGTAATCCGTCAAATTCGACATCGTGTCGCCATCCAGTGTGTAGTCTCCGCTTGTGCAGGGGTGTATGTTGTTTAACCTTGGATCCCGATCTGATGTGGCGGACGATTCAGTCGGGAGGATGCGTGCTTTCCGGTCATCGTCAGTCCCCAAAATAGTGAGTAACGCGTGTGGGACTGGTGAGATAAACTCCACCCTCATACAAGACGCACCACTCACAACGGGATGATGGTTAAATAAAATTGCGGCGCTAGACAGACTATGCCGGGGGCAGCACTCAGGTATTTACTAGTGGAGCAAACTATCAACTTAACCTTATAAATTTACACTAAAGCTTATGGCCCTTAGGATCAATGGACTCTGCAGGAAAAAGAGAAGAGTAAATCAACAGAGCAACGCGTGCACGGGCGGTCTCCATTAACAGGCCCTCGTCGTTGTAGCGCCAACACGGACGAAGTTTCCTGCAGCTTGCACAACTGTTCCTCGATGATCCGGCGCACAGTTGGCAATGATCAAGGTGGGGGCGTCAATAAGGGGGCCAATCAGGTAGGATGCAGCTAAGCAGGTCAGGGCACATGACAAGGGCAGTGTGGCGAAAAAATGACAGATGCAAGGCACAAGGCCGCTGTTATCAAACGCAGGTGCGCGAGTGAGAACTGGACCGGTGCGACAGGCCTTGAAGTTAACAGCAGTAGACGATCCGGCCGGTGACAGGCTGGCCTTCGAAGCAGCAAAGACGCCAGCCGATGTAAGTTGGGCCGCGCCTCTTGCCGATGCAGTTGCAGTGCTTAGGGTGAGGAGGAGATAGCGCGGTGGCTGCTGGCCACAACAGAAAGGCGGCGCGTCGGGACGTCCTCTAGCCTAGCCTGTCTCCCTCCTGCAGCCTGGAATGAGTCGGCCTTAGGTCCTGTATGTGCCACACTGGTACGGAAGCTCCCGTAATTGGTGTAAAAACGTCAATGTTAGCCCCCAACTAATTTTTTATTGTTTTTATTGTTTTATCCTTTCCACACTATAAATCGTCCCCTAACCCTTTACTGTCTCGTCGGCAGGCTCTCTGTCCCTAGTCCGTGCTCCCACCCCTACGGATTCCCTTCCGTCGCGAGGGGAATAGGAAGGGCTGAGCTGGTCCTGTGGTGTCGAGGGCCAATGATAGCTCAGGATGGGCGCTCCCAGACTTCAGCGATCTACCCGTACGGTCCAGAGGCCCACACGGAGAGCGAAGGGATGGATGGTGCGAGAGGGTACACTTCCTATCTACCCTAACCATTAACCTTTAAAACTACCCCGGGCTTTCAACAAGCGCCTCTCGCTTAATTGTATTGGTAAAACCCAGATTCCCGTCGCCCTGTGTTGGTGTCGCTCTCAAATTTCCGGGCCTCGGCCCTCGAATTTTCCCTCGTGCCCTTATGCACGGTTTCGTGGCTGGGACGCGTGGCTCCCTTGGCAGGCGACTACCCTCTGCCATTTCCCTACAATGCACCCCCGCGGGCACTATCACTGCCTCCGAGCTACCAGCTCCTAAACACCGGAGAGTGCCCTCCATGGCGACTCCCCTGAAATGCTACGTGGCAGGCTGGCTTCCCGGGCCCCTTTCCGAGGGTCACCCGTCCCACGAACACTGCCAGCGCAGGCTACGGGCGCCCCGGGCCCCCGCACCATGCGGGCGCACCCGTGCCCACGACGTTACACCCGGCCCCCATGGGCCCTTGGGCCTACACGGCCGACTAGCCGCGCCCGGGGGGGTAACCAACTCAGCGATACTCACCTTTCGCAGCCACGCTCCCAGCCCGTTCAAGCGGCTCCTGCACCCCTCCAAACGGGTTTTCGAGCCTACTTTCCCAGCCAACAGCAAAACGAGCCTCCACTTTTTGTCAATTTGACTAACCCAGCTAACTCACTCTTACACTGACCCGCGGTCCCTTGGGCGGAGAGTCGCTCTCCCCCCAATCACGTCATCGACCATGCATTCCACATTCGCAGCTGCAGCACAAGAGCCCGCTGCTCGCGAACTCACTCGCACCAGAGTATTTGCTCCACCCCAGCAAGACTCTCAACACAGCACATTGAGCTGAACTTCTGCCATCAACCTGGCTGCACTAAATCCCCGAACTCACTCGTGCTCCCCACGCGGTCATCCCTATTAAACTAGAGCACGTTCCTGCTCTTAACATACGTAGCATTAAACACGTCCCCACTACACATCCAACAGTCTGTCTCTGTCCTCAATCCAAAATAATCCATTTTAATTCCATTCCCCATCTAAATCTGACCTAAGTCCCTCTACCTATTCCATTCCACGGCCCCATGAGGACTTACCCTGCCCCATGGAGCCGGTCATAACTAACACTAACCCTTCCCCCTAACTGTGTCATCCTGTGACCAGGTCAAGGGGGTCTTTCCACCCCTTGCCCAAGGGAATCCGTTCTGACAGGCCGAAAGCGAGGTTGCTTTGATTATTTTTTTTTCTCCCAAATTCTGCGCAGCCACCAGCACGGCAACTCACAGCCTTCACGCACCTTGCACCTGCCCGTGACGTCATTGCAGCTGCACGTGTGTACCTCGTCCCTCTTGGACGGTACCCTCCGGCAGGGATTCACCCTCCTGCGGATTCCAACCCCACGTGCAGCTCATGACGTCACCCTGCGCAGCCCCAAAAGCAAACCCTGCAACTCCGAGGGGCTCCCCATGCGAACAATGTTGCTCTTGCCCGTTGGAGCCTAACACAAGCTCGCGTGGAAGACCCATCCGGTCCAAATCCGTATCCTGCTTAAACTTTGTCCGTCCGCGGGATCGGCAAATCCACCGCTGGCTGTTTCCGGACCGGGCTTTCACTCCCGCAAGCGAGCACGATGGCGGCCTCGTGCGTTGCACGCACGGACTCGCGCTCGCTGCTGTGGTGAACCCGGCGCGGTCCCCACAATAGCTACAGCCGCTACCCGGCCTGTGTCTCTCTGTCGCCGTCGTCTCCCGCCATTCCAACCACGCACACTGCCGTTTCACGACGCACAGACCCACTCCATCACACTTACGCCCAGGAGACGCGGGTGCGTGCTTCCCGCATGCGACCAGTCATCTCCCTCACATACAGAGCGACCGTTACACACACTGTCTCTCTCACACGGACCCTCTCACTCACACCCAACCTTTCACTTGCACAGGGGTCTCCACTCACAACCATGCGTGCCGGAAAGCACGCATCTTCCGCCACACTCGCAAAACAACACACCCCTGCACAACCACACTGGGGATCGTGTCCCCACAAGTTGCCCGGGGCCTCTATACCCCCCAAGCTGCTACGCACCTATCCACAGGCAACGTCCCTTCAACCCGCGAAGCAACGACCGGACCCACCTGGGTCGTGACCAGCTTCAAGGGAGCATAGAGTCTCCCTCCGTTCCCGAAGGAGGCCATCCAGCTGCTCGCACCGGGTCCCCACACGTTTTCTTGCCAGCTCGCCCCCATTATCCTCCACTACCTCTGTGTGTGTGTGTTCTGTTCCTTTAACCCCGTCTTTATCGTGGCAGTCTCTCCTCTACTTTTTCTGTCTCCCGCGCTCTATTTCTTTCTGGAGTTTTTCCATCGTCTCTGAGACTTCAATTTTTACTCTCTCCTTCAGTTCATTAATTTCAAACATCATATAGTTTTGTGTTTCTCTCCCACTCTTCCTCATGCTTCTCACTTTCCAATCTCATCGTTTCTTTCAATTGGCTCATTTCCTTCCTGTGTTTCATTCGCTGTTCTCTCATTACCTTCCTTGTTTCCTCTCCTGTCCTTCTTCTCCAGTTTCATGTTTGTTTCATTTGGTTAATCTCTTTTTTGTGTTTCAGTTGCTGCTGTCTCATTACTCTTCCTTGTTTCTCTCCTGTCTTTCCTTCTCCAGTTCATCGTTTCTTCATTTGGTTCATCTCCATTTTGTGTTTCATTCGCGTTCTTTGTCTATCTCTCGCCACTCCAGCTTCGCCTTTTCTTTCAATTGGTCAACCTCGGCCTCATGTTCTTTTTGTTTTCTATCCCATTGTTCCTCTCGCTCCTCCATCTCCAATCTCGTTGTGTCCTTCAATCTCCTGATTTCTCCTTCCTGCTTAATTCGTTGCTCCTTCAACTTCTCCTCGTATTCCAACCTATTTTTTTCCTTTTGTTGTTCAGTTTCAAATTCATATCTTCCAGTTTTTATTCCACTGTCTCTCTTGTTCCTCGTTCTGCAATCTCGTCATTTCTTTTAATTGACGGATTTATTTCTCCTGTCTCATTCCTTGTTCTTTCAGTACTCTTTCTTGTTCCTCATTCTTTAATCTGGGCCTTCGCTTCCAGCTGTTCGATCTGTTACAGTGAGGTTTCTTACTTAACTTTTCATTTTCCGTTCTCTTCCTTTCCTCTTTTAACACTCTCAGTTCGTTTTGTAGTTCCGTCTCTTTGTTTTGGTGTTTCTGTAACTCAGAAGCTTTCTTTTCTAATTCTTTTCTCATCTCCGCACCTCCGACCTTGCTTTGGCTTCTAACTGTTCTTCCGGCTTGCCTTGGTGCTTGCTATCCGTTCTTCCCAGTTCCTCTGTCTCCGTTTTTACCTCCCGTCCCAGCTTATCAACTCTCTTCGTCATGTCTTGAAGTCTTTTCTCACACTCCCACTATTTTTATTTCCTCCGTGCAACGTCTCCGTCACCCAATTAATTTTTTCCCTCTCGGTCACCGTCACTTTTTTCCGCCACCTCCACGCTTCTCGCCCAACACGTCTCCCGAATTATTTTCCTCACCCGCCTTCACCGTGGGCCTGACAACCGTTGCACCCCCTCCCAGCTTGTTCGCTCCCACACGTGGCGTCGCCATTACGCACTTCGCTGTTGTTGCCTTCATGCCCACCTGCAGCTTCGGCCCATTTGCTGCGTTTTCACCCCGCATTTCTTTTATTCTTTTTTTCTTCTTCCTCCTTTCTCTCCTTCTTTGTTCTTTCTCCTCCTCCCTCTCCTTTCTTCCTTCTCTCCTTTCCTTACTTTTTCTCTCCCCTCCCTTTTCTCTCCCCTTTCTCCTCTTTCTTCCTTTTCTTCTCCTCTCCCCCTTTTTCCCTCTTTCTTTCCTTCCTTTTTTTTTTTCTCTCCCCCCTCCCCTTTCTTCTCCTTTCTCTCCTTCTTCCCTTTTCCTTCCCCTCCCTTCTCTTCCTTCCCCTTTTTTTCTTCTCTCCCTTCTCTTTCTCTTTCCCCCTCTCTTTCCTTCCCTTCCTCCCCCCCCTTTTTCTTTTTCTCCTCTTCTCCTCCCTTTTTCTCCTCTTTTTCTCCCTTCTTTTCTTTCCCTCCTTTCTTCCTCTCCCTATTCTCCTTCTTTTCCCCTTTCTTTTCCCCTCTCTCTTTCTTCTCTTCCTTTTTTCTCCCCCTTCTTTCTTCCTTTTCTCTTCCTTTCTTTTTTCCCCTCCCTTTTTTTTCCCCTCCTCTTTTCTCCCTCTCTTCCCTTTCCCTTTCTCCTTCCTCCTTTTCCTTTTTCTTCTTCCTTCCTTTTTCCATTTTTCTTCCTTCTCTTCCTTTCCCTTTTCCCCCCCTTCTTCTCTCCTTCTCCCTCCCTTTTTTCTTTTTTTCTTCCTTTTTTCTCTCCCCCCTTTTCCCTCTCTTTCCTCCTTCTCTCTTTTTTCTCTCCTATTCCTCTTCTCTCCCTTTCTTTCCTCTCTCCTCCTTCCTTTTTTCTCCCTCTCCTCTTCTTTTTCTTTTTCCTTTTTTTCTTCTTTTCCCTTTTTCCCCCTCTCTTCTTTTTTCCTTCTCCCCTCTTCCTTTTTTCTTCCTTTTTTTTTTCTCTCTTCCTCCCTCTTCTTCTCTCTCTCTTCCCCTTCCTTCCTTTCTCCCTTTCCCTCCCCCTTTCTTTCTCCCCCTCCTCTTTCCTTCTTCCTTCTTTCTTCCTTTTCTTTTTTCTTTATCTTCTTCCTTTTTTCTTCTCTTTCCTTTTCTCCCTCCTTTTTTCTCCCTTTTCCCCTTTTTCCCTTTTTCTCTTTCCCCCTCCTTTTCTTTTTCCCCTTTTTCTCCCTTCCTTTTTTCTCTCCTTCTTCTCTCCTTTTCTTCTCTTCTTCTTCTCTCCCCTCTCTTCTTTCTCTTTTCTTCCTTTTTCCCTCTCTTTCCCTTTCGCTCTTTCCTCCTTTCTTCTCCCCCCCTTCTTCTCTCTTTTTCTCCCCTATCCCCCCCCTCTTTTTTTTTCTCTTTCCCCCTCTCTTTCTCCTCCTCTCTTTCCCCTCCCCTTTCTCCATCTTTCTCCTTCCCCTCTTTTTTCTCCCTTTCTTCTTCCCCCCCTTCCTTCTTCCTCCCCTCTTTTTCCTTTTCTCCTTCCTTCCTTTCCTCTCCTTTCCTTTTCCCTCTTTTCTTCTTCCCCCTCTTTCCCTTCTTCTCTTTTTCTTCTTCTCTTTCTTCTTCCTATTTTCCTTTCCTTTCTCTTTCTCCCTTTTTCCCTCCCTCCTTCTCCTTCTTCCTCTCCTCCTTCCCTTTTTCTCTCTCTCTTCCTTTTCCCCTTTTCTCTCTCCCCCTTCTCTACTTTTCTTCTTCCTCTTCTCCCTTTCCCCCCTCTTCTCTTCCCCCCTTTCTTTCCTCTCTCTCTCTGCCTTCCCTCTCTTCTCTTCCTCCTTTCCCTTTTTCCTCTTTCCTCCTTTCTCTCCCTTACTTTCCTCTTCCTCCCTCCTCTCTCCTCCCCCTTCTTCCCCCACCCGCTCTTTTTCCTCCTCCCTCCACTCTCTTCTCTCCTCCCCTTCCCTTCTCTTTCTTCCTTTTCCCTTCTCTCTCCCTTTTTCCTATTCTTTCTCCTCCTCCCTCTTTCTCTTTCTTTTTTTTCCTCTTTTCCCTTCTCTTTTTCCCCTCTCTTCTCTCTCTTCTTTTTCTCCCTTCCCTCTCTTTTTTTCTTCTTCTTCTCTCTCTTCCCCTTCTCCTTCTCTTCTTCTTCTTTTCCTCTTTTTCTCTTTTTTCCTCTCTTTTCTCCTCTTCTCTTCTCCCTCCCTTTTTCTTCCCTCTTCTCTCCTTTCTTCCTTTTTTCTCCCTTCTCTCTTTTCCTCTTTCTTTTTCCTCCCCCTCTCTTTCTCTCTTCCTCTTCTTTTTTTTTTCTCCTTCCTTCTTTCTTCCTTTCCTCTCTTTCCTTTCTTCCCTCTCTCCCCTCCTCTCCCCCCTTCCTTTTTTCCTCTCCCTCCCTCCCTCTCCTTTCATTTTTCTTCCTCTTCTCCTTTTCCTTCTTTTCTTCTTTCTTTCCTTTCTTTTCCCTTCCTCTTTCTTCTTTTTCCCTTCTCTTCTCTCCCCTTCCCTTCTTCCTTCCTTTCCTTCTCTTCCTTCTCTTCTTTCCCTTTCCCTCTTCTTTTCTCTTCTCCTTCCTTCCTTTCTTTCCTTCCCTTCCTCTCCCTCCCCCTTTCCCTTTCCTCTTTGCTTTTCCTTTTCCCTTTCTTTTTCCTTCCTTTTTTCTTCTTTTCTTTTTCTTTTTTCTCTTCCTGCCTTCTTTTCTTTTTCTTTATCTCCCTTCTCCCTTCCCTTCTTTCTTTTTCTCCTCCTTTTTCTTTCTCCCCCCTTCTTTCTTCCTTTCTCCCCTTCCTCTCTCTTCCCCCCCCTTCCCTCTCTTCTTCTTCTCTCCCTTTCTTCCCCTCTTTCTCCTCTCTCTTCTTTCTTTTCTTTCTTCTCCTCCTTCTTTCTTCCTTCTCTCTTCTTTTTTCCTTTCTCCTGCCCTCTTTTTTTCTTTTTTCCCCTCTACCCCCTTTCTCCCCCCTCTTTCTTTCTCCCCTTATCCTCGCTCTTTTCTTCTCTCCTCCTTTCTTCCCTTTCCTCTCCCTTTCTCTTCACTTTTCCTTCTTCCTTCCTTCTTCCCCCCTCCCCTTACCTCCCCCTTTCCTTCTCTTCTTTCTTCCTCTTTCTTCTCTCCCTTTCCCCTCTCCCCCTCTTCCCCTCCCTTTTCTTTTTTCTTCTTTTTTTTTCTCTCCCTTTTCCTTTCCCCCCCTCTCTCTTTCTCTTCTCTTCTTCTTCTTTCTCCCTCCTCTCCCTCTTTTTTTCTCTTTCCCTTTCCTCCTTCTTCCTCCCTTCCCCTTCCTTTTTTTTCTTTTTTTTCTCTCTCCCTTTTTCCTCTCTCTCTTTCCCTTCCCTCCCCCCTCTCTCCTTTTCCTTCTTCCTCTCTTTTCCCCTCTTCCTTTCCTTCTCCCTCCCTTCCTCCCTTCTTCTTCCCCCTTTCCCTCTTTTCTTCTTCCCTTTTTCTTTCTTCCCCTTTTCCTTCTCTTCTCTTTTCTTTTTCTCCCTCTTTTCTCCCTTTTCTCTTCTTCTTCCTCTTCCTCCCTCCCTTCTTTCCTCTTTTTCTCCTTCTTCTTCTCTCTTCCCTTTCTCTCCTCCCCTCTTCTTCCTCTCCCCCTCCCCTCTCTTTTCCCCCTCTTTCTTTCTTCTTTCCCCTTCCCCTCTTTTTTTCTTCTCCTTCCCTTCCCTCTTTCCTTTTTCTCTCCTTCCTTTTTTCTTTCCTCTTTTTTCCTTTTTCTTTCCTTCCCCCCTTCCCTTTCCCTCTCCTCTTCTCCCTCCTCTCTTCCTATCCTTTATCCTTTTTCTTTTTCTTTTTCTCCTCTTCCCTCTCCTCCTCCTCCTCTTCTCTCTTCCCCTTCTTTCCCCCCTCCCTTTTTTCCTTTCTCTTCCTTTTTTCTCCCCTCCTTTTTCCCCTTTCCTCCCTTTCTCTTTCTTCTCCCCCTTTCCCTCCTTTTTTTTTTCCCTTCCCTTCTCCCCCTCCTCCCCTCCCCCTCCCTTTCTTTTCCCCCTCCTCTCTTTCTCTCCCTCCCTCTCTTTTTCCTCTTTTTCTTTCCTCTTTTCCCCTCTCCTCTCTTCCCTTCCCTCCTTCTCCTTTTCCTTTTTCCCTTTTTTCTTCCTTCTCCTTCCTCTCTTTTTTCTTCTCTCTTTTTCCCCTTTCTTTTTTTCTTTCTTCTTTCCTATTCCTTGCACATTGTTTCCATATTCGTTTTCATTTCGTTTGTGTTTGTATCCATCTGCTTGTTCACTCCTTTTATTTCGTTTTTCATTTGTTGCGCATTCGTATCCATTTTTTCGTTCATGCCTTTTATTCGTTTTCCATCTGTTTGTGCATTCGCTGTTATTGCCTGCAGAATCCTGTCGAGTGCACTCGGTTCGACAAGGATCGGGGGTTTGGCGGAGAGGAGGGGAGGTGTCATACGCCGCGGCCGCTGCCGCGCCCATTTCGGCTCTGGGTTCGGTTGGGGGGAAGTTCGTCCTGTACAACCAGCATTTCCTGCATGGGGATCTCATCCTGGGCCATGGATTCTAAAAATCTTCATCCATTTCTATTACCCCGGCTCCCGCTCGCCTTGAGACGCCATCTTATTTCACGTAACGGGTTAATTTAGCTCGCTCGTAATTTAGAGGGAATCGGGGGTCGCTTCTCTCACCCTTGGACCGATTCCCTGTGCATTTAGCTGGAGCCAGGAGAGTTCGTTTTCCCGCTCTTCTGACACCAGTGTTGCGAATTCGCGCCTGCCGGCGTGCGATCGGCCACGTGACTTGAATCGCGACCGCCTCGCCCACCGGACGGACAATTCAGTCGTGACCCTCTCGAACTAACGCCGGGAGCCAGTCATGGGTGGGGTTTAACCTCACCCAACCCAGTCCGCATTCTACCCGTGCGAGTAGGGTGAATCGCCGAAAGTCGATATACCTAAGTACTCGCACGGGTAACCTACCGAGGGTTGTACCACGCCACAGGTCGACTTCGGACACGAACCGCTTAAGCGGCTCGTTCCGTGCTACAGGGATAACGAGCGGAGTTATCGTCGACCTTGACGGTCCAATTAATTATCGGGCGTCTCGCGCCGCTCGAACCCTTTACGTGAAGCAAGATGGAGACCCAACAGAGGAAAGGACGCAGCGAAACGGGGGAAACAATTCAACAAGCAAGCATTTATTTACACACACGGACACAAAGCACACGTATAGCACAGAATGCACATATATCAAATAAAAGATAGACAACGACGACGCAGCTCTACAAACGGCCAACGCGAACACTCGGCAACACTTAACAGTTTTACTTCACCGGACACGGCGCCACACACACACGTTCACACAAAACCAAAAGAAATGGAAGTCGCGACTTCCCTGGTCGTGTCGAGTCCTGGCGACCGTAACTCCTCTCAGCTCCACTCGACCCGTGGTGGAGAAGACCGCACGAGATCCTCTGCAGCTCCACGAGCGCCACTTTCTGCGCCACTTTCTCGTCGTCCTTCTATCGCGGCGCGATATCTTCTTACTCCGTCGCCTTTACCGTCCCTTTTTATCGCCGGGCCCCGCCCTCCGCTCCGCCCCCGTTTTCGGCTCCACCCCTCCTTCCAGAACATGCTGGAACTTCCAGAAGGGCGTGGTCCTCCGCCCAATCGGTGACGTTCGCACCGCCGCGGCATTCTTCTTCTTCCCTCGCAGGGTGTAATCCACCGCGACGGCGCCATTCGTTCGGGGGAGGAGGGGAACGGGGGCTGCCGCTTTCCTTCGAAGGCCAGGCCTCTGGCAACCGTGTGCCGAGTCAGAACGCCGTGGTTGTTGTAGTGGTGGCGTGGTTGGCGTTGTTGTAATGGCGGCGTGGTTGGCGTTGTGTAATGGTGGTTCGAAAATAAAGGTAGAACAGAAAAACGACTGACTCAAAGGATCGCAGCCTGAATGAATCCCATAAATTCCCTCTAAACAACGGGTTTGGGGCTAACTATACATGTACTTAAAAGATATCTCACCTACAGGACCTGAATGGTGGTTGCGAATTTCCACAGCCATAACAATATAAATAAGGAAAGACCCACCCACATCTCTCATCTGTGAATGGAGGGAATGGCCAATCAGCTCTCACCAATCAACGAAACCATTTTAGCTCGGATTATATAAATAATTGACACCTCCACACTCATCTCGCCGAAGAAGCTGCATATAGCAACCCAAGAAGGCCTTCACAAGGTCAGCACTTTGCTGTTTCAAACCCATCCCAGAGTTCCTGCACAAACTATAAAGATGTTCACAGAAAATACACACATAAGAATCTCAATGCTACACACCCCCTCAGCTACCGGACCGGTTTCATTGCTTATTGGTGAATCATCAGTGATAGCACAGACAGCAATGCATAGCAATGAGGCTCCCAAGCATGTACCACATGCACACGTCAAAACCAGTGAATATGTAAATAAAGAATGACCCACTCACATCTCTCACCTGTGAATGGAGGGACAGCCAATCAGCTCTCACCTTATCAACTAACCCAGGTGGCTAGGATTATATAAATAATTGACACCTCAAAATAAAGACAAATTACTGCACTGAAGTTCCAAGAAGGAAGCCAGGCATAACAATACACACACACACACACACACACACACACACACCACACCACACACACACACACACACACACACACACACACACACACACACACACACACAAACACAAACACACATACACACAAACCACCCACACACAAACACACATATATAAACACCACCCACACACACTTGCATATAAACACGATACACTCATACACACACACACATATATATATATATATATATATATATATATATATATACACTACGCACACACACACATACCACAACAGACACACACACAAAAACATATAAACACCCCCCCCCCCCAACACACCACACACCCCACACCCACACAAACACACACATACACACAAACACCCTACACACGCACACATACACACACGTATATACACCCCACATATACTGTACATACATACATACATACATACACATACATACAAATGCATATATAAACACCACACACACACACACACACACGAATAGCCTGGTGTTGGCGTAGTGGTTAGGGTAGCGGCTTGGATCCAAAAGTCCTGAGTTCAAGCCCCGTTGGCCGCTTGAATTAATACACCAGGGGGTTGACTCAGCCTGTCATCCTTCCGAGGTCAGCGAAGTACCAGTGTACTAGTGTACTGGGCCCAGTGTATTGCCCGGTTAGAATAGGTGTACCATATCCCTGTGTCGTAAGAGGCGACCAGGGTTGCGTCAGGAAGGGCATCCGGCATAAACCTGTGCCAAATCCACTGATTGCG
>CM068955.1:137501558-137521400 GCA_035128595.1 Eptatretus atami | reverse complement strand
TTTGAACAGATTTGGTATTGGGCCATCTCAAATTCACCGCTGATGGCTGTGGCAGCCATTTTCCACTGCCATCAAAAATTTTGAGATGGCCCAATATCCAATCTGTTCATAATATGATAGGCTACTAGTGTGCCAAATTGGTGCATTCCTCACAAAATGCACAATTGTTATGCTAAGTTGCCCCACTACTGCTATTTCAGTTTTGTAAATTTATCTCCTGAGAAAAACTTTTGTATATCTGCCCATGTTTTGGTTTGGAGATGAATTTACTCTTTTTAGAGATGCACAGCAACATATATCTTTTGGATAACCCTAATTATTTTACTTTTCACAAACATATATGTTGAGTGTTTGTTTTCTTTCACTTTGAGACAATTGGTATGTCAACAATTGGTAGTCAGGATGCGATTCGGCCCTCGGCCTCCGTAGAGAAAATTAACGGATTCGGATCAGGGGTGTAGGGAGCGCCCCCCCCCCCCCCCGTTTCCCCAAATTGCGAGCATTTCAAATTATTCCCAGCACGCAACATGTCTAGCCAAGACGAGCTGAGGCAGTGGGTATAGTAGTGCAGTGGTAGACGAACCTATGGCCCAGGACGGAACCACCGTGCAGGACACCCCATGCAGGAACTTTCAACGCGACCCAAATTCAGAGTCCGAAAGGGGCGCAGAGGCGGTGTTAATGACACCCCCCTCCGTCAACACCCCCCCCCCGACCCTTAGCGGATCCGGCCCGACGAAGTGATTCGGCTTCGTCAGGCTCATTCGACATGGGCCGGTTCCTGGAGGTGATGAGAGGTATGATGAATGAGAATGCGCAAAAGAATGAACACAGTATTAGTGCAAATGGATGCAAGTGCGGCATAATGGATGCGAATATGCAAACACTGAAACGGCAATTTAGATGTGATGAGGGGCGACATGGATCGAGCGCGCAAAGCATCATGGGCGATTTGATGCGAATATAAAGGCACTCAGGAGCGATATGCAAACCCAGCGGGTGAGATGCAGTGCATGGGGTTAGGCCTGCACACAAGTATGAAGGGCATAATGGCGGTTGCGCGTGACGAAACGCGGACAACGGAGCGGAAGATGGCGGCACCGGGTGGTGGAACGAACAAGCCGAGGAGGAAGTGTGGAGGTTTGTCGACCCGCAATGGAGACGGGTGGAGGTCAGGGTGACGAGGTTGCCGTCACAATTGATGGGGAGATGTGTCGGGTGAGACGGGGAGGGTGACGGAGAAATTAAAAGAGGTGACGAAAAGGGGAAAATTAAAAGAGGTCACAGACGTGTAGGGCGAGACACGAGGAGACAACGGAGATAATAAAAGAAATAAAGAAGAAACTAATAACACGAGGAGATAAAGAGAATAAAAGGGTGACGGAGACACAAATAATAACACGAGAAAGACCAGGAAGAAACTGAAATAATAAACGAGGTGAACGAGACGGAGAAATCAAATAGAGGGGATGAATTAAATGAAATTGACGAGCACACGCAGGTAGGGATAGTGAGGTGCAATGGGGTCGAGCATGGGGAATGTCTTGTGACCCAGTGCGAGCAAGCAGGATAGCCTCCTCCAGGAACGAGGGGATGTGGTATGCCCCTTGAAGCCGATCGTGACAAGGGAGTCCGGTCGTGCCGAACGAGGTAGAGGGGTGGCTGATGCTAACGGGTACACACGCAGCTTGGGGGGTAAAGAGACCCCGGGATGCTTGTGGTAGCGTGAATCCCTAGCGTGATTGTCCCAGTGTGGTGTGGTAAAAAGTGGTGAGTGGAGCGAGTGTGTGAAACGTGCGCATCGTGTGAGTGTTCATGAAATGCGTGAGTGTCATGGCGACGCGCAAGTAAATGGTGAGCGTGAGTGCACGCATGGGGATGACAGACTGGTCCAGACGGGAGACCCGAATGGAGAGCCGCAGAGGGTTATTTCGGTAACCCGCCGCCCGGCGAGATGCCGCGTACGAGGCCCATTCGTATTCTGCGAACGGCCCTCGCGCACGCTCTTCGTGGAGGGATTTTGGCGTGGGAACGTCCCGCATTTCGGAAAGACCGTCGCGCAGACGGTTAAAATTGGCGGCGAGTGTGCGGTGAATTCGGACCACAGGGGTTCCCACTTGGGCACGTGTATGGGGCATCACGTGCTGCATACCGCATGTTCTGTTCGCGGAACGCGCAGAAGCGGGTTTCCGGGATGATGTGCGCGTGACGGCCGGCCGTGGGACACCACGCAGGTTCGGTGTGCGAGTGACGTAATCGGAATCTCGTGGCACGAATGCCGAGGGAAAGAGCGCATGTAGTCCCGTGTGGGGAATTTCCCGGAGAGCGAGCGCTTGTGGGATGTTCAGTGGGGTGACGTCAAGGCTGCACGGATCAGGCCTTCGGAGGGGACGTCGCATCGCCATAGGGATTAATGGGCGTGCCGAAAACTGCCACCATGGCGGCTGCAGAAAAAAAGAGCCCGCCTCCAAGTATACGGCCCTGCAGGATGTTGGTGGCATCCTGTATTGGGCAAAGGAAGCACTAGGTAGGGGATGGTTAGCGTTAGTTAGACCGGCTTCATGGGGACATGAGTTGTTCCTCATGGAGCCCGTGGAAGGGTTAGTTAGAGGGATTTTAGGATAGATTTAGAAATGGGAAATAGATTTCTGGAGAAACGGACAGACATGGAATGTGTAGAGGAGACGTAGCTTTGCTACGTAGAGTTAAAAGGAACGTGCATTATATATATCTGATAACACGAGTTAGTTAGGGGAATTTAGTTAGGAGAATGGCAGTGTTGGAGTGTATGAGCGAGTTGAAAAAAAAGTGGTGAGAGAACCAATGAGTGAGTATGGGTCAGCGGCCCGAGTGAGTGAGTGGAGTGAATGTGGAATGCATGGTGCAAATGACTTGATTTTGGGGGAGGAGTGATCCCACCAAGTGACCCCGGGGTCAGTGTAATATTAGTTAGTGGGTTAGGTAAATTTACCAAAAGGAGGTCGTTTTGTTGTTGGATGTCGAGAGAAGGCACGAAACCCATTTGGTGCAGGAGTTCATGGACTGGCTGGGAGCGTGGCTGTTGAAAGGTGAGTACCGATTACAGGGCACCCGGGCACCGGACTAGTCGGCCAGAGTAAGGCCAAGGGTCCAAGTGGACCGGGATAGTGTAGTGGGCACGGGCGACCCTCGGAAAGGGACCCATAGCGCCAAAATGCCAGTGGGCATTGGAGGGGGGCAATGCCAGAGAGGGCAACCCCCCGCCGTTCATAGGAGCTTGGTACGGCTCGGAGACAGCCTCAGGGCCCGGGGGTGCCATAGATATGAGTTCGGCAGAGGGAAGTTCCTGCCAGTTGAGCCACGCTGCACAGCCACAAAATTGTGCAAGGGCACGAATGAAAACTTGAGGGCTAGGCCCAAATTATAATGGACACCAACACAGGCGATGGGGATCATGGTTTCTAGAACCAATAGTTTAAGTGACAGGAATTTTGGAAAGCCCCGGGGTAGTTTAAAAGTTCATAAAAAAGTAGGATAGTTAGGAAGATGTACCCCTTCGCACCATCCATCCCTTCGCTCTCTGTAGGTCCGCTGGACCCACCTTGGGTTAGATTGCTGAAACTCTGAGGAGGCCATTCTGACGCTTCATTGGGCCTCGAGACAGGACGCTAGTCTCGCCCTAATTCCCTCGGAAAATGGGAACGTAGGGTTGGGAGTAGGTTAAGTTGACAGGAAAGGTTAGCCGGACAAAGACAGGATTTAAACAAAGGACAAAGACAGGACAGACAAAGACAGGTTAGGGAGACGGATTTATAACATAAAAATAAAATAAAATAATATATATAATATATATATGTGTGTATATATATATATATATACATATATATATATATATATTATATATATATATATATAAATAAAATAAAAATAAAAATGGCTAAATTTGGTTTGTGTTGTTACAAATTAAGGGAGTGGGTATGGACAGAGACAGGCAAAGACGATAGGTTGGGGGACAGTAGGTTAGTCCGAGCCCGCCTTCGGAGCGGCCGACACCACCGCACTCCCTCAGACCCACAAGGAACAACCAAGCCGGCCAGCGTTCACCTGCCAGCCTGTTGGCTGGGATCGCCTGTTCCGCATGGCTTAGCCTTGCCATGCCTTGTTTGCCTGCCTCTGCCATACACCCCATGTCCTGCTACCCTGTTCGCGTTGCCCCTGCATCATCATCACCATGTGCGCCAGGATCACCAGTGTTTGCAAAGACTGCCCTGCAGGTAGCCACACCACGGGGACTGCATTGAGCAGCCCGTCACTGTTCTTGCATCCATCCAGTCCATTTTTGTGCTTTTGCATCTGCTGCATCTTCCATCCAGTTCATTTCCGGGAGGAGCCAGGGACTGCATTGGGCAGCCGGCTACCTCCCTGTTCTTGCACGAAGGAACCAGAGACTGCATTGGGCAGCCTGGCTGCCTCTTCAAATGGCCTGTGGATGGCATATGGCATGCCGGGTTAGGGTAAGTTGCCTCCAGCAGCTGAAAGCTGAAAATAAAAAAAAAGAAGGTTCAGTGACCAAAAGAGGGCCTTTTTGAGCAGGCCCTGAAGACGTCTGACCTTCAGCTGCGGAGCACTCACCCTCACATAACTGTTAACCTTGCCGTGCCTTTCTTTCCCACAGATGCCAGGCCCTGGGCCATGGTTAGTGTAAAATATTAGGTTAAAATTGTAAATAAGTTTAACCCACCTGTATGTCTGTCATGCACCGGCAATTTAATTTAAGTCGTCCCTATGAGTCTGTGTGAGTTTGTTAGTTAGTTACGCAGCGCATTAGGTTATTTATTTTCGGGACGCATGTATGAAAAAAAAAATGTCGCACTCAGGGATCCAAAGGTAAAATGTACAAGGTAGAACTTACACATGCTTGTCACAATGAAAATTTGACGACTCGGGACGAGTCCTGTAAAAAGGGGAGGGGGTAGTGTTACGAATTTGGAAACTTCGCACACAACATTCAGGTCCTATAGATTAGTTATAACAGTAAGTATGTGTTTTATAGATAGCTTCCTTTCCCTTGTCTAAGGGTAAAAATAATTTCCATGCGCTTGTGATTTATTTTATATAGGGGTCTTATTGGAAAATAAATCACACGACCACAGAAACGACCGTTACATCAGTGCTGGTCAGAGAATGAGAACAGCCCACCCGGGATTCTCCGCGCCTGAGTGGGGGAGGGGTCGAGCCGGCGGAGGGGGGGGGGGCAACGACAGACAAACGACGTGCGGAGTGTGCAGAAGATGAGAACATCCCGGGATTCTCCGGGCGCTGATGGGGGAGGGTCAAAGCCGGCGGAGAAGCATAAAAGGGGAGCCAAAAGCTGGTCAAGGGAGAATCCTCCTGCGATGAGAGACGACCAAGAGACCTTCCTCGACCAAAAGATGACGCTTCCTCCGGCAGAAGATCTGGAGAGCCACCAACCCCACCAGAACCGCGAGGGGTTGCGCGCCGGCCTTGCCGGCAGAAGCGAAAGAGGAGAGAGAGGGCGCAGGAGCGGAAGACTCAAGCTCCGACGAAAAGAGCATTTTTTCCCCCGACCTGGACACTCGTTTGCTGGAGCGTTCGTCCTCGCTGGAGCGTCATGCTCGCTGGAGTGCTCGCTCAGGGAGCCTGTCTGGCCGTCGTGGTTGACGCCAATCCTTTCTCCTCAGCCACGACGGAAGGCTCGAGTGACGCCAGTCCCCGCAGGAACCGCAAGGGTCGCCCGCCGGTGTCCGGGGTTCGTCTCGTCCTCTAGCCGGACCGACCAGCTTGAAGACCGCACGAGCGACAGGTCCAAGATAGGTCTCAATAAAGACCATTTGGTCCCGGGTCATTTTGGGGTATTTGTGTGTGCGTTTGTGTGTCTGGCGGCCCCGTTTTAAGTAGTAAACTGTTAAGTGCCTTTTCTGTATATATTGCATTTCTTATATTCGGTTTAAGCTCTGCCTTACGTGCTTCCCCAGTTCCACCATTATTGATATAAATTAAACGCCATTGTTTCAATGTTTCAGCTCGTTATATCCATTCTTTCATTGACTGGTTTGTAGCGTGCTGTGGGAATTAGCAGGCCCACTACCATGCCATTGTAACGGGACCAATCCGGACTGACGGAACTCGGCGATCAAACCGCTCAGGTTGCATCACGGAACGAGCATGCGGAGCAGCTCGTTCTGTACTGGGTGCCGCGAGGGTGTGAAGACTCGTAGATCGCCACCTGTCTCTAGGATTTGAAGATTTGGCAAATAACCCTGTACCACGTGGCTAGAAAATATTGACCCTTCACGGTCAAAAAGGGACCCGTTACGGTTTCCGGAGGTTTCCGAAGAAGTACGATCTAAATTCCCGCGATCGGTCGAGCCGATGCTGCAGCTCCATCTCGCGGGTGTTGCCGCGGCCGACGCCCGCGCCCCGCAACAATATGTCGTGAATCTTTTTGTCCTCCAGGATAGGCGGTCATATGTGTAAAAGTTTCTGCCTCAATCTTTTCAGCTATTTCAGAGAAGAAATCTTTGAAGGATAAAAAGACAAACAATAGTGCTGCCGAATCAGTGACCGATTATGGCATCAAAAAATTGTTGTGGACCATTTTCTTCCTTGAATGACCCTCAAAACATTTTATACTCATTTTCAGATGGTAGCATTCTCTACATATGCAATTATTAGACGAACAAAACAAAGCAAGAACCTATTGATATCATAAAAATACCACCACTCATTCCCCATGCAGGAGTGCTTGCTATGTGCCACTTGTACCAACCCATGGCTTGAGTAACACGTGTGAAGTTTCCCTCGTTTTGTCCAGTCGTTCTGGAGAAGATTTTTTTCTATAGGTTTTAGGGTAAACCAATGTGGCTGCCAAACCCATTGACCGAAATACATCATATTGTGAACCTTTTAGTTCCTCATGGACAGGATCATATGTGTAATGTTTTGCCTCGGATTGTTCAGCCACTTAGTGAAGAGATTTTTGAAGGTTTTCTTTTATTATAACAATATGGCTGGTTGAATCACGTTGACGTAGATTGTCATGACTTTTTTTTCTGTGGACCATTTTATCCCTAGATGATCTTCTCAAAATTTTTCATACTGATTGAGTGTGGCGTCCTACACATGAAGATTATGAACTTCATACAAGGGCACCTATCTGACGTCATTAAAAAAAAATCCACTCATTCCCCATGAGGAGTATTAGCAAGTGTCATGTTTTCAAATTTTTCCTTGGGTGCGGTTTCAAAGAGTACAGGAGCGTCCAAATTTTTCCCATTTTTCCCCAATATGGCTGTCACACCACGTGAAACTATTTAGTCATAATTATCAGTGAAACATTATTACATGAGTCGTCACACCAATTGGTGAAAATTTGTCTCGATCGACAAGCATTTGCGGGAGAAAAAACACGAAAGTTCTATAGCCGGACCAAACAAACAGACAGGTCAAACAAACGAAACCAAATGTAATACCTCTCCTTCGGCGAGGGTAGCATAGGAAGTGATTAGATATTGAAACCAGATATTTGAATTTGTCTTCACTGCAAGTCAGCCGTGCATCATTTATCTGGTACCCAAAATGCAAGCGCAGTTCCATCCTATGAGTTTCAGTTTGCTTTGAAAAGATAAATGATCTGAATCTTGGTTTGCTTCTTTTTCAATTAACAATTATTCACCAATACATGATCTTTTGAAATTGATTATAATCCACCCCATAATTCTTAGTGAGCAGTGCAAAAACCCCCCTCCCCCCCCCTAGAAATGGTGGTGTTCAGGGCAACCATGAAGTCATATTGTGTGTGCAAAGATAAGGATCGTTACCTAAAAAACTGACTCACAAAGCTTTAAAAAGAAGCCAAAACTATTTGCAAAGAACCTGAAAGAAAAGGGATGTGCCTCTGCACAATTAAATAGTTTGAGAACTTTCTCAGCTCGCTTAAATGGGCAGATGCTTGCAGTACCAAAACTCCCGACCATGTGGTCGGGACAAGGCCTTGAGTGGACGTGCATGTGCGACACAAAATCCCCGACAGCATCGCTACCAATGAATGATTGGGCTTTGAACTTTGCGGGAGTGCCTCCCTGTAAACATGGAAGCTTGGTTATTTTATTTTAATGGAGTCTACAATTGAAAGGCGATGCGTGCACCATGATATATAAGAGCTCATTCCCTCTCAGTCTCATCCATGCGCATATTTGTTGTATTTCCTATTATTTTCAAATGAGTCCAGTTTTGCCATCCAGGGAACACAACAATTATAGTTTACCATATTGAAATTGCTACTTTTTTTGTTTTAAATGCTGAAAATTTGGTTACCAAAGACCATTTTATTTTCAGATTTGTGCTAGCTATGGCAGGATAAAAGTGTCCCAAACGAGCACGAACCGAGTCACTGCCAAACATACCACACAGCACATGCACGAAAGCCCTGTTAGCCATTACATACATACAACATACCAGGACAAGAACATACATACATTGGAGCAAGCGGACAGCACGGTCGCTGCATCCAGTTTCCACTGATTACTCCAGGGGCTCTGTCTGGTCATCCCCGAGACAGATGCCTGGCCCGATCCCCATCTCTTAGGGAAAGGATATTCAGCACCCCCCAAAGGACCACTTCAGGTTAACCCAAGGAAACCACTTATCTTGGTGGGACGACACCGCACAACCACCCCGCCACACACCACTTCACGGGTTTTGTTGGAGTTGAATGTTTTTATGGTGGCCAGAATACCAAATCCTGCCATAAAACCTCCTAGGAAGGTAACCCACTGGAGGAGGACATCCGCAGAACATTGCAGTTGGGCACACAGAAATGGATGATTATTGGCTTCACAATTTTTTTGAAAGTTGCATATGATTTTGTGTGTTAACAATTTTAAAACAAATAGGCTGTCTTTTATTTTATTTATATAAACAACTATAAGATTTAGGGAATTATTTTTGAAGGTTGGGGGTAGAGAATGGAGACAGGGACAAATCAAGTTTAGGGTATCTTAGTTCGCCAAAACTCAATAAAGTCTCTTGTTTTGCCTTTAACAAAATCCCATTTAAGGATTTATTTAATTTTTCCGCCAGCTTCTGGGGAGAACACTCACAGCCCCCTTAAATGTCCAATAAATATCCATCCCTAGGATTTCCCTTACATGTTGGATGAATACCCACCATCTTACTGCAGAAAAAAACCAATTACCCAGGTTTTTATGGCCAAAAGATAGATTAGGGTGAGGAGGGGGAAACAGCCATTATGAAATATCCGCAAAGGGGGGAGCCATGTATAAAAGTTTGAGAACCAGTGTTCTAGGCGTATCCTTGGCAGGCCACAAATAAGCAATAAAAATATATTCCATCAAGTCCTTAAAAGCAATTCCCAGCTCAAGATATTGTAAATGTTACTTTACACATGTACAAAAAACTGTTACACAAAGTAATGCCTAGTGTACAACAGTAAGTGCCAATTAGACAGCCGCCACATATGATTTCGACACAAATGATGCCATTCAACGATAACATTTTTTTTGGACCATTTTATTATTCCATTTTTGAAAACCAAAACACCCCATTGTGAGTTGTTTGTAGTATGTAACCGCTGTTATGTGTTGCATGTGGAATGCAGGAGACATTGTACGAACCAGAGTGGTGCTAATTGAAAGCACTTTCTCAAACATTTCCTCAAATATGAAAGGCATTGCTCACGTTAATTGTTCTCGTTAAATTTTAGTCATTTTGGGACTAATATGACTCGCGGGTTCCGTTAGGACCATGGGTACGGGTTTGACAGATTTCAAACAGTGCTCATACTCAACAAAATGGTGTTTATATCTGCAGTGGAAATATAATGTTGAGCCCAAAGTACATACTTCTGCAGTAATTGTTTTAAATTTGAGTGAAAACTTTCATTGATACCTCAGCTTGCTATATAATGCTTGTTTGGTTTTGTGTTCCTTAGGCGTCGTGGGAGAGGGAAGATTGAGTGCAAGGGGTGGGAGGAAGGAGGGTCCACATTGACGTTAATTACACAGGAGTCCCATTGAATGGGGAAAGTGCACGTGTTTCACTTTGGGCCCTCACTGAGCCTGGAGCAATGCAGGCCCGTGTTCCATCAGCCTTTCCCTATTAGGACTTGTGGATCATGAGCATGAACTTTTGGATGTTTGTTAAAAAGCAATTTTAATGTAGCCTTCGAGATGTGTTTTTTTGTTACCAAGTTTGCAATACTCTTAAGATACAGCGCAGATTAAGGCATCAGGGAAGGTTGATCATGGCGGTTGGATGAAAGTCCAGATCACTCCTGTAGGGAAAGTCTGAAACGTAAGTTGACACGTTGATTGGGGTTAAAGGACAAATCTGAACCTCTGCATGCGGTGGCTAGGTTTTCACCCTTGACCCATGCCAATGCACTGACCAAAAAAAAAAAAAAAAAAACAACCCACCAACCTCCACCACGTCAGGACTTGGCCGATGTAAACTCACCCAAAAGTACACCAGCATTGCTCACGAACTCAAGAACTTAAGGGTTTGAGAAACATTTTACAGAATGGGAATTATAAATAGCGACAGTTTCAGTATCCTGAAGAATATCCAATTTATTGTAGATTTCCCGAATCCCTCATCTTTTTGAATTCCCCAAAAAACTGTAATTATTAAAGAAAGGCGCATATCTTGATATTTGGACAATTTTCATGTAAACACCTCCAGAACGTTGTCACAAGAAAGATATGCATCGATAATCGACATTCAAAGCAGTTGCAAAGGAAAATACCAAGTTTTTTCTGCATGTGCTGTGTGTGTGGTGGTGTGCTGTGTGTGTGTCGTGTGTGTGTGTGTGTGTGTGTGTGTCGTGGTGTGATGGCTTGTGCGTTGTTGGTTGTTATGGTCCATATGCGGGTTGAAGACAGATGTTAACGGAATCCTCCAAGGTCTCCCGGAAGTATCCATCTCCATTTGAAGGGGAGTGTCATGAATCAGAGGCAGTGTAGGTGTTTTCATGACGTGACAGTTTTAGTCACACAGTAGCGAGAAGTGGGTGGAGCCAGCGTAGCTACCGATCCACCCATTATAATAAATGTATATATATATATATATATATATATATATATCCCATATAGTATATATATAATATATTATGTATTTATGTATACTATATTATATATATATATAATATATATATATATTATATATACATAAAGGACCCACCCCATGCCAAGGACGTTCCGGCTTTAAAAGGAACGGATCATTGGGTAATAAACAGTCCCGGCTAGATTAGGATACGGACCATGCTGATCAGATGAAAGAAAAGACAAAAACGAGCTGGGAACATTTCTTACAAAAGGATTTATTAACAGGCAGGGATAAAAGATATGTGCGCAGAAATTTAATTAGATTTTATGGTGTGTCTGTTAGGCAGGATTAGGAAGAAAGTGAAAGGTACGGCAATAAATACAAGCAGCAACTTGCAAAAAGCAGACACAGAGCAGATTTATCCCATATAATATTGTACCAATTTTCTTAACTTAAAGCGGAGGACAGGTGCCAGGACACACACACACACCACACACACACACACACACACACACCACCACACCACACACACACACACACACCCAATGAAGAGGCGTAATGAAGAGAAAAAGAGGGGCTAACGGTCTCTCAATACCTTGCACGATTGCGTGGACCACGTCACCAGTATGTTTTGGGGGATTGCTCACTGGGTGTTGATACCTCCCTGACAGCTAGTGCGTCGTCTCTTGCTTCGTGGAACATCGTGCAGCTCAGGCGTCGGTCCATGAGAATGAGACGCGGACCATCGGGCATGAAGGGGGACTTGGGTGGAGTCAGAAAGAAGCCAATGCGTTGCCGAGAGAGAGCAGAGTCAAACAAAGTGGGCGGATAAGTCGGCGAGGGTGTGAAGAAGGCGCAGTCAGCAGGCGAAATCTGTAAAGAAGGCGGAGCCCAGGCAGGGCAATTGGTTAGGTTGTCGATCCCAAGCCAGACAGAACAGCTGACAGGAATGAAGACAGGAACGATTGGCAGGAACGATTGAGGATTGAACAACACACGAGGAATGATGATCAGATACGGACATTGCAGGATCGACACATGAACTTGCCTCGCGACCCGTCCTTTTATAGATCCCATGGTATGGCGGGGTTTCGACAACCCAAAACGATGTAGTCATCATCCAATTGGGCACTCTGATTGGACCCCGGCCAGCACATGCCGGCAGCTGCCATGACCCAGAAAGCAGCTCCACTTTACTTCCGGCCAGATGGTTCCAAGCTGCGGATGTCTCGCTCTTGAGCACCATGACACGAATCGCCTGCACCCAACTCCGTATATGAATCGCTGCACCGAACCCGTTGATTATAATCGCCTTGCCCAAAAACCCCGTTGCCGTTGCCCGGTGACCCGCGGTTGATGCTGGTGAATAGTGCCTGTTCCATGGTGCGCCACGCAAGCCCGAGAGCTGATAGGGCGCCAACAGCATGCCTCTGCTTGTAGCAGCTGCATCGAGGCAGGGGTGCAAGAAGTCTTGCCATCCGCAGGAGACATTTGTGCCGTCTGAGTTGGCAAGACCGACAGTAAGACGTTATTGTAACCCCATACGCCAGGACCCACCAAAAATGTTTGTTAATTCGTGCCCCTCTGTACGATATAAAGTATCACAGGCTGTGGGCGGAGTCCGCCATGTTACATGGTCAGCATGTGGTCCGCCACCATGCGAGGCATGCCCCGTACAGTGCGCGGCATTGTCCGCCATTGTACACATGGTCTGTGAGCGGGTCCACCCACCATCGAGCAATGCTCCGTACAGTGCACCACCATGGCACGTGTCAGGCACGTGGGTCTCCACATTTGAGGCATGGTGTTCACAGTTTATCAGAGGCAGTGCATGGATGGTGCCAGCCCTGATCTGTCGTCAGCGAACTGAGGAAGGATGGATATTATTATTCGATGGAGAGATTCGGATAATGGGGGGAAAGGCGTGGCCGCGTGCGATTGCAAGTTGCCAGCATATTTTAGGGTTGCCGTTTCTTTCCATTCTCCTCGGCAGTGCTTGCCATGCAGGCATGGCCTCGTGTTGGTCTGTGCGCTTTCTGCTCAGTGGGTGGAAATTACCACTACACGTGCCTTTGACAGGCTGTGATTTCAAAAGAGGGGTTTGTTCCGGGCGTAATGCCTGCTTGGCCTTCGCTGTGACCATATCTCACAGAGGAAGGGGGCATCTTGTTGGCTTGGGATTTAAGACCCAGAATAAGAGTTAGAAGAGTAGAAAAAAAGAATAGGAATTTAGGTTTCGGAAGAATTTACTCAGACTTAGCTGGAAGTTTACACAACGCACGTGCTCCCGTTGTCCACTAGACAAAGGGGAAGGGTCTGTTTCTGAAACGTATATAATTGGATAACACTCGAGGGACTGCTGTTACGATGGCTTGCTATTCTTTGGCAGGGATGCGGTTCCGAGAACCGCAACTACTATATGTCACATGGCTTTAAAGCATGTCCAAGTAAAGGCGACACCGATGTGTTTCTGCATTCCTGACATTAATCAGATTTCCGAACTTCGCCATTGGGTTGATTTCCAATCACCCCTATCTTGGCTCCGAATTAGCTGAGCAGAGTTGCCTGAGATCAAGTTGCCATTTGAGTCATTACCCTCAAACCCTTGTCGGCAGGAAATTCCTGTAATCTCTTTCTGTGGTTAAATAGATTAAGAGAATGTACAAATCCTTTTTTGTCGACCATTCCTTACCTTTGTCTAAATACATAAATATTTCATATTGTTTGTATATAGATATATATAGAATAATAGATATATATTCATATATATATATATTATATATATATATATTTATATATATATATATATATATATCTTTCTTCTTCTTCTTCTTCTTCTGTTCGGGCTGCTCCCTTTAGGTCGCCACAGCGGATTCCATCCGTTATGATCAACATAATGATTTGGCACAGGTTTTACCCGGATGCCCTTCCTGACGCAACCGCTTGGGTCGCCTTTACGACACAGGATTTTTATGGTACACATTTTCAAAAACCGGGGGCATACTTACCACCGGGCCAACAGTACACTGCCGTACTCACTTCGCCGACCTCGGAAGGATGACAGCGCTGAGTTCAACTCCTGGGTGTTGTATTAATTCAAGCGGCCAACGGGGGCTTGAACTCAGAACCTTTTGGATCCCAAGCCACTACCCTAACCCACTACGCCAACCCAGGCTATATATTCACACACACATATATAATATATATATTATTTATATATATATATATAATATATATATATATATAACCATACATACATAATATAAATATATATGAATATAAGTATATAAACTATATATATATTCATAACACACACATATATATATACATATTATATATACAAAATATATATCTCAATATATATTCATATATATATATATATATATTTATATATTCATATTTTTATACATACTAGTGGGGGCCCGTAGAGGCATGCCCGGAAGGTCGGTGCCAGTTATGTGCAGCTTCTTTTCCTTCGCTCTCGTAAAAAACGACGACTGGATGGGGCATTGTTTCAATTAGATCGGACCAACCAACCATAGTCATAATATGCCATAACTGGCCGAACACCTGGGAAACATACTCAGGTCCCCAAGCGTCAATTGTGAGTCATATCAAACGAAGAAGAAGAGAATTGTGACCGCCCCCTCTCTCTCCCCCCTCTCCCCCCCCCCCCCCTCTCATCACCCCTAGTGCTCGCCCCTCCTCTTCCCCCCCCTCCTTCTCTCTCCCCCCTCTCTCCCCCCCTCTCTCACTCCTAGTCTCGCCCCTCCTCTCTCCCCCCTCCTTCTCGCCCCATCTCTCGCGCCCCCACTCTCACCCCCCCTATCACACCCCCCTCTCCTGTCCTCTCTCAGCCACCTCCTCAATCTCCCCCTCATCTGAATTGATAGATGCCCACCCTACTCTCTACACCCACCCCTCTCCCATCCCCTCTCTCCCTCCCCTCTCTCGCCCCCTCTCTCGCCCCCTCTCTTGCCCCCTCCTCTCCTGCCCCCCTCCCCTCTCTCTCGCCCTCCTCTCTCGCCCCCCTCTCCCTCCCCCCCCCTCGCCCCTCGATTGTGACGTTCATACCAAACAAAGAAGAAGAAGATTGTGACGTCAATCGGCAAAACAAACAAAAAAACATTAATTGTGACGTCATTCGTTGACGTCATAGCACCGTGTCCTGTCATTGGTTGACAGACGTTATTGGTCATTATTGGTTGACAAGACATGGCATTGTTATCACGTTATTATTTTTATTACTGCCAATTATTGTGCTATTATTATTATTATTATTAATATGCTGTACATTATTCTGAGATATCGTTGAAAAAATGGCCATGATAAGTGGAGCGACACTTCAAGCTGCGATATATACACCTTTCCAACACTGAAAAACAAATTCTCTCTAGGCTACTAGTGTGCCAAATTTGGTGCATTCCTCACAAAATGCACAATTGTTATGCTAAGTTGCCCCACTACTGCTATTTCAGTTGTTGTAAATTTATCTCCTGAGAAAAACTTTTGTATATCTGCCCCATGTTTTGGTTTGGAGATGAATTTACTCTTTTTAGAGATGCACAGCAAACATATATCTTTTTGGATAACGCCTATTATTTTTACTTTTCACAAACACATATATTGTTAGTGTTTGTTTTCTTTCCGTTTGAGACAATTGGTAGTCAACAATTGGTAGTCAGGATGCGATTCGGCCCCTCGGCCTCCGTAGAGAAAATTAACGGATTCGGATCAGGGGTGTAGGGAGCGCCCCCCCCCCCCCCGTTTCCCCAAATTGCGAGCATTTTAATTATTCCCAGCACGCAACATGTCTAGCCAAGACGAGCTGAGGCAGGTGGGTAGTAGTAGTGCAGTGGTAGACGAACCTATGGCCCAGGGCGGAACCACCGTGCAGGACACCCCATGCAGGAACTTTCCCCGCGACCAAATTCAGAGTCCGAAAGGGGCGCAGAGGCGGTGTTATGACACCCCCCTCCGTCAAACTCCCCCCCCGCGACCTTAGCGATCCGTGCCGCGAACGAAAGCGATTCGGCTTCGTCAGGCTCATTCGACATGGGCCGGTTCCTGGAGGTGATGAGAGGTATGATGAATGAGAATGCGCAAAGAATGAACGACAGTATTGAGTGCAAAATGGATGCAAGTGCGTGCATAATGGATGCGAATATGCAAACACTGAACGGCAATTTAGATGTGATGAGGGGCGACATGGATGCGAGCGCGCAAAGCATCATGGGCGATTTGGATGCGAATATAAAGGCACTCAGGAGCGATATGCAAACCCAGCGGGGTGAGATGCAGTGCATGGGGTTAGGCCTGCACACAAGTATGAAGGGCATAATGGCGGTTGCGCGTGACGAAACGCGGACAACGGAGCGGAAGATGGCGGCACCGGGTGGTGGAACGAACAAGCCGAGGAGGAGTGTGGAGGTTTGTCGACCCGCAATGGAGACGGGTGAGGTCAGGGTGACGAGGGTTGCCGTCACAATTGATGGGGAGATGTGTCGGGTGAGACAGGGGAGGGTGACGGAGAAATTAAAAGAGGTGACGAAAAGGGGAAAATTAAAGAGGTCACAGACGTGTAGGGCGAGACACGAGGAGACAACGGAGATAATAAAAGAAATAAAGGAAGAAACTAATAAACACGAGGAGATGACGAAGGAAATAAAAGAGGTGACGGAGACACAAATAATAACAGAGACGAAGAGCCAGGAAGAAACTGAAATAATAAACGAGGTGACGGAGACGGAGAAATCAATAGAGGGGGATGAATTAAATGAAATTGACGAGCACACGCAGGTAGGGATAGTGAGGTGCAATGGGGTCGAGCATGGGGAATGTCTTGTGACCCAGTGCGAGCAGCAGGATAGCCTCCTCCAGGAACGAGGGGAGATGGTATGCCCCCTTGAAGCCGATCGTGACAAGGTGAGTCCGGTCGTGCCGAACGAGGTAGAGGGGATGGCTGATGCTAACGGGTACACACGCAGCTTGGGGGGTAAAGAGACCCCGGGAGTGCTTGTGGTAGCGTGAATCCCTAGCGTGATTGTCCCAGTGTGTGTGGTAAAAAGTGTGAGTGGAGCGAGTGTGTTGAAACGTGCGCATCGTGTGAGTGTCATGGCATGCGTGAGTGTCATGGCACGCGCAAGTAAAATGGTGAGCGTGAGTGCACGCATGGGGATGGACGGACTGGTCCAGACGGGAGACACGAATGGAGAGCCGCAGAGGGTTATTTCGGTAACCGCGCCGGTCCCGCGAGATGCCGCGTACGAGGCCCATTCGGTATTTCGCGAACGGCCCTCGCGCACGCCTCTTCGTGGAGGGATTTTGGCGTGGGAACGTCCCGCATTTCGGAAAAGACCGTCGCGCAGACGGTTAAAATGGCGGCGAGTGTCGGGTGAATTCGGACCACAGGGGTTCCCACTTGGGCACGTGTATGGGGCATCACGTGCTGCATACCGCATGTTCTGTTCGCGGAACGCGCAGAGCGGGTTTCCGGGATGATGTGCGCGTGCCGGCCGGCGTGGGACACCACGCAGGTTCGGTGTGCGAGTGACGTAATCGGGAATCTCGTGGCACGAATGCCGGGGAAAGAGCGCATGTAGTCCCGTGTGGGGAATTTCCCGAGAGCGAGCGCTTGGTGGGATGTGCAGGGTGACGTCAAGGCTGCACGGATCGGCCTTCGGAGGGGACGTCGGCATCGCCCATAGGGATTAATGGGCGTGCCGAAAACTGCCACCATGGCGCTGCAGAAAAAAAAGAGCCTCGCTCCAAGTATACGGCCCTGCAGGATGTGGTGGACATCCTGTATTGGGCAAAGGAAGCACTAGGTAGTGGGATGGGTTAGCGTTAGTTAGACCGGCTTCATGGGGACATGAGTTGTTCCTCATGGAGCCCGTGGAATGGGTTAGTTAGAGGGATTTTAGGATAGATTTAGAAATGGGAAATAGATTTCTGGAGAAACGGACAGACATGGAATGTGTAGAGGAGACGTAGCTTTGCTACGTAGAGTTAAAAGGAACGTGCATTAGTGTAAGGGATGACGAGGGAGCACGAGTTAGTTAGGGGAATTTAGTTAGGAGAATGGCAGTGTTGGAGTGTATGAGCGAGTTGAAAAAAAAAGTGGTGAGAGAACCAATGAGTGAGTATGGGTCAGCGGGCCCGAGTGAGTGAGTGGAGTGAATGTGGAATGCATGTTGCAAATGACTGAGTGGGGGGAGGAGTGATTCCCACCCAAGTGACCCCGGGGTCAGTGTAATATTAGTTAGTGGGTTAGGTAAATTTACCAAAAGGAGGTCGTTTTGTTGTTGGTGTCGAGAGAAGGCACGAAACCCATTTGGATGGGTGCAGGAGTTCATGGACTGGCTGGGAGCGTGGCTGTTGAAAGGTGAGTACCGATTACAGGGCACCCCGGGCACCGGACTAGTCGGCCAGAGTAGGCCAAGGGTCCAAGGGACCGGGATAGTGTAGTGGGCACGGGCGACCCTCGGAAAGGGACCCATAGCGCCAAAATGCCACGTGGGCATTGGAGGGGGGCAATGCCAGAGAGGGCAACCCCCCGCGTTCATAGGGAGCTGGTAGGCTCGGAGACAGCCTCAGGGCCCGGGGGTGCCATAGATAGAGTTCGGCAGAGGGGAAGTTCCTGCCAGTTGAGCCACGCTGCACAGCCACAAAATTGTGCAAGGGCACGAATGAAAACTTGAGGGCTAGGCCCAAATATATAATGGACACCAACACAGGCGATGGGGATCATGGTTTCTAGAACCAATAGTTTAAGTGACAGGCATTTTGGAAAGCCCCGGGGTAGTTTAAAAGTTCATAAAAAGTAGGATAGTTAGGAGATGTACCCCTTCGCACCATCCATCCCTTCGCTCTCTGTAGGCCGCTGGACCCACCTTGGGTTAGATTGCTGAACTCTGAGGAGGCCATTCTGACGCTTCATTGGGCCTCGAGACAGGACGCTAGTCTCGCCCTATTCCCCTCGAAAATGGGAACGTAGGGGTTGGGAGTAGGTTAAGTTGACAGGATAGGTTAGCCGGACAAAGACAGGATTTAAACAAAGGACAAAGACAGGACAGGACAAAGACAGGTTAGGGAGACGGATTTATAACATAAAAATAAAATAAAATAATATATATATATATATATGTGTGTATATATATATATATATACATAAATATATATAATATATATATATATATATATATATATATATAATATATAAAATATAAAATGGGCTAAATTTGGTTTGTTTGTTACAAATTAAGGGAGTGGGTATGGACAGAGACAGGCAAAGACGATAGGTTGGGGGGGACAGTAGGTTTAGTCCGAGCCCGCCTTCGGAGCGGCCGGCACCACCGCACTCCCTCCAGACCCACAAGGAACGAAACCAGAGGCCGGCCAGCTTCACCTGCCAGCCTGTTGTGCTGGATCGCCTGTTCCGCATGGCTTAGCCTTGCCATGCCTTGTTTGCCTGCCTCTGCCATAACCCCATGCCTGCTACCCTTGTTCGCGTTGCCCCTGCATCATCCATCACCATGTGCGCCAGGATCACCAGTGTTTGCAAAGACTGCCCTGCAGGTAGCCACACCACGGGGACTGCATTGAGCAGCCCGTTCACTGTTCTTGCATCCATCCAGTCCATTTTTGTGCTTTTGCATCTGCTGCATCTTCCATCCAGTTCATTTCCGGGAGGAGCCAGGGACTGCATTGGGCAGCCGGCTACCTCCCTGTTCTTGCACGAAGGAACCAGAGACTGCATTGGGCAGCCTGGCTGCCTCT
>CM068955.1:137486986-137491057 GCA_035128595.1 Eptatretus atami | reverse complement strand
GGCGATCGGTCGAGCCGATGCTGCAGCTCCATCTCGCGGTCGTGCTCGCGGCCGACGCCCGGCCCCGCAACAATATGTGTGAATCTTTTGTTCCTCATGGATAGGCGGTCATATGTGTAAAGTTTTGCCTCAATCTTTTCAGCTATTTCAGAGAAGAATATCTTTGAAGGATAAAAAAGACAAACAATATGGCTGCCGAATCACGTGACCGATTATGGCATCAAAAAATTTTGTGGACCATTTTCTTCCTTGATGACCCTCAAAACATTTTATACTCATCAGATGTAGCATTCTACATATGCAATTATGACGACAAAACAAAGGCAAGTACCTATGATATCATAAAAATACCACACTCATTCCCCATGAGGAGTGCTTGCTATGTGCCACTTGTACACCCATGGCTTGAGTAACACTTGTGTGAAGTTTCCCCTCGATTTGTCCAGTCGTTCTGGAGAAGATTTTTTTTTATAGGTTTTAGGGTAAATCCAATGTGGCTGCCAAACCATGTGACGAATGACATCATATGTGTGAACCTTTTGTTCCTCATGGGACAGGTGATCATATGTGTAATGTTTTGCCTCGATCTGTTCAGCCACTTCAGTGAAGAAGATTTTTGAAGGTTTTCTTTTATTTAAACAATATGGCTGTTGAATCACGTGACCGATGATGTCATGACTTTTTTTTCTGTGGACCATTTTATCCCTAGATGACTCTTCTCAAAATTTTTCATACTGATTGGATGTGGCGTCCTACACATGAAATTATGACTTCATAACAAGGGCACCTATGACGTCATTAAAAAAAAATCGCACTCATTCCCCATGAGGAGTATTAGCAATGTGTCATGTTTCAAATTTTTCCTTGGTGCGGTTTCAGAGATACAGAGGTCCAAATTTTTCCCATTTTTCCAATATGGCTGTCACACCACGTGAACTATTACGTCATAATTATCATTGAAACATTCTACATGAGTCGTCACACCAATGGTGAAAATTTTGTCTCGATCAGACAAGCATTTGCGGAGAAAAACACGAAAGTTCTATGCGGACAAACAAACAGACAGTCAAACAAACGAACCCAAATGTAATACCCTCTCCTTCGGCGAGGGTAAGCATAGGAAGTGATTAGATATTGAACCAGATATTTGATTTGTTCTTCACTGCAAGTCACCGTGCATCATTTATCTGGTACCCAAAATGCAAGCGCATCCATCCTATGAGTTTCAGTTTTGCTTTGAAAAGATAAATGATCTGAATCTTGTTTTGCTTCTTTTTTCAATAACAATTATTCACAAATACATGACTTTTGAAATGATATAATCCACCCCATAATTCTTAGTGAGCATGGCACAGAACCCCCCCCCCCCCCCCCCCCCCCCCCCCCCCCTAGAAATGGTGGTGTTCAGGGCACCATGAAGTATTCGTGTGTGCAAGATAAGGATCGTTACCTAAAATGACTCACAAAGCTTTAAAAAGAAGCCAAAACTATTTGCAAAGAACCTGAAAGAAAGGGATGTGCCTCTGCACAATTAAATAGTTTGAGAACTTTCTCAGCTCGCTAAATGGGCAGATGCTTGCAGTACAAACTCCCGACCATGTGGGTCGGGACAAGGCCTGAGTGGACGTGCATGTGCGACACAAATCCCCGACAGATCGCTACCAATGAATGATTGGGCTTTGAACTTTGCGGGAGTGCCTCCTGTAAACATGGAAGGCTTGGTTATTTATTTAATGGATGTCTACAATTTGAAAGGCGATGCTGTGCACCATGATATATAAGAGCTCATTCCCTCTCAGTCTCATCCATGCATATTTGTTGTATTTCCTATATTTTCAATGAGTCCAGTTTGCATCCAGGAACACAACAATTATAGTTTACCATATTGAAATTGCTACTTTTTTGTTTAAATGCTGAAAATTAGGTTACAAAGACCATTTTATTTTCAGATTTTGTGCTAGCTATGGCAGGATAAAAGTGTCCCAACGAGCAGAACCGAGTCACTGCAAACATACACACAGCACATGCACGAAAGGCCCTGTTAGCATACATACATACATACATACAGACAGACATACATACATTGGGAGCAAGCGTGACAGCACGTCGCTGCATCCAGTTTCCACTGATACTCCAGGGGCCTCTGTCTGGTCATCCCCGAGACAGATGCCTGGCCCATCCCCATCTCTTAGGGAAAGGATATTCCAGGCACCCACCCAAAGGGACCACTTCAGGTTAACCCAAGGAAACCACTATCTGGTGGACGACACCTCAGCACCACCCCGCCACACACCACTTCACGGGTTTTTGTGGAGTGAAGTGTTTTTATGGTGGCCAGAATACAAATCCTGCCATAAACCTCCTAGGAAAGGTAACCCACTGGAGGAGAACATCCGCAGATGCAGTTGGGCACCAGAAATGGATGATTATTGGCTCACAATTTTGAAAGTTGCATATATTTTGTGTGTTAACAATTTAAAACAATAGCTTGTCTTTATTTTATTTATATTACAACTATAAGATTTGGGAATTATTTTGAAGTGTTGGGGGTAGAGAATGGAGACAGGGACAAACCAATAGGGTATCTTAGGTTTCGCAAACTCAAATAAAGTCTCTTTTTTTGCCTTTAACAAATCCCATTTTTTAAGGATTTATTTTAATTTTTCGCCAGCTTCTGGGGAGCAACACTCACCAGCCCCCCTTAAATGTCCAATAAATATCCATCCCTAGATCCCCTTACATGTGGATGAATAACCCACCATCTTACTGCAGAAAAAGCCAATACCCAGGTTTTTATGGCCAAAAGATAGATTAGGGTGAGGAGGGGGGAACAGCCATTATGAAATATCCGCAAAGGGGGAGCCATGTATAAAAAGTTTGAGAACCAGTGTTCTAGGCTATCCTGCCAGGCCACAAATAAGCAAATAAAAATAAATATTCCATCAAGTCCTAAAGCATATTCCCAGCTCGAAGATATTGTAAATGTTACCTTTACACATGTACAAAAATGTTACACAAAGAATGCCTGTGTACAACATTAAGTGCCAATTAGACACCGCACAATGATTTCTCACAATGATGCAATTTCAACGGATAACTTTGTGCTATTGGAACCATTTATTATCCATTTGAAAACAAAACACCCCATTGTGAGTTGTGTAGTATGTAACCGCTGTATGTGTTGCATGTGGAATGCAGGAGACATTGTACGAACCCAGAGGGTGCTAATTGAAAGCACTTTCTCCAAACATTTCCTCAAATATGGAAAGGCATTGCTCACGTAATTGTCTCGTTTAAATTAGGTCATTTTGGACTAATATGACTCGCGGGTCCGTAAGGACATGGGACGGTTTGACAGACTTTCAAACAGTGCTCATACTCACAAATGGTGTTTATATCTGCAGTGGAATATAATGTTGAGCCAAAGTACATACTTCTGCAGTAATTGTTTTAAATTGAGTGAAAACTTTCATTGATACCTCAGCTTGCTATATAATTGCTTGTTTGGTTTTTGTTTTTCCTTAGGGGTCGTGGGAGAGGGGAAGATTGAGTGCGAAGGGGGGTGGGAGGGAAGGGGAGCGTCCACATTGACGTTTAATGTACACAGGAGTCCCTATTTGAATGGGGGAAAGTGCACGTGTTTCACTTTGGGCCCTCACTGAGCCTGGAGCAAATTGCAGGCCCGTGTTCCATCAGCCTTTCCCTATTAGGAATTGTGGGATCATGAGATGAACTTTGGATGTTTGTTTAAAAATCAATTTTAATGTGAGCCTTCGAGATGTAGTTTTTTTGTTACCATTTGCAATACTCTGAAGATACAGCCCAGATTTAAGGCATCAGTGGGAAGGTTGATCATGGCGGTGGGATGAAAGTCCAGATCACGTCCTGTAGGGAAAGTCTGAAACGTAAGTTGACACGTGATTGGGGTTAAAGGACAAATCTGAACCTCTGCATCGGTGGCTAGGTTTTCACCCTTGACCATGCAATGCACTGACCACCCACCACGTCAGACTTGGCCGATGTAACTCACCCAAAGTACGACCAGATTGCTCACGAACTCAAGACTTAAGG
>CM068955.1:137476986-137484486 GCA_035128595.1 Eptatretus atami | reverse complement strand
GGATGGATGGTGCCAGCCCTGATCTGTGTCAGCGAACTGAGGGATAGGATTGGATATAATTATTCGATGGAGATTCGGAAATGGGGGGAAAGGCTGTGGCCGCGTGCGATTTGCAAGTTGCCAGCATTTAGGGTGCCGTTTCTTCCATCTCCTCGGCACGTGTTCCATGCAGCATGGGCCTCGTGTTGGGTGCGCTTTCTGTCCAGTGGGTGGAAATTACCACTACATGTGCCTTTGACAGGCTGTGATTTCAAAAGAGGGGTGTCCGGCGTAATGCCTGCTTGGCCTTCGCTGTGGACCCATCTCACAGAGAAGGGCGCATGTGGCTGGGATTTAAGACCAGGAATAAGAGTAGAAGAGTAGAAAAAAAGAATAGGAATTAGGTTCGGAGATTTACTCAGACTTAGCTGTGAAGTTTACACAACGCACTGTCCCGTTGTCCCGCTAGACAAAGGGGAAGGGTCTGTCTGAACGTATATTAATGGATAACACTCGAGGGACTGCTGTACGATGGTTGCTATTGCTTTTGAGGGATGCGGTTCCGAGAACCGCAACTACCGATATGATCACATGTGCTTTTATAAGCATGTCCAAGTAAAGGCGACACCGATTGTTTCTGCATTCCTGACATCAATCAGATTCCGAACTCCCATTGGTTGATTCCATCACCGCTATCTTGGCTCCGATTAGCTGGAGCAGAGTTGCCTGAGATCAAGTGCCATTGGAGTCATTACCTCCAACCCTTGTCGGAGAAATTCCTGTAATCTTTCTGTGTTTAAATAGATTAAGAGAATGTACAAATTCCTTTTGTCGACATTCCTTCCTTTTGTCTAAATACATAAATATTCATATGTATGTATATAGATATATATAGATATAGATATATATTCATATATATATATATATATATATATATATATATATATATATACAAATATCCGAACGGCGCTGAGGACGCGTCCATCTTATCTATTCAATTTACCTGAGTACTCACGCCGCTCTGCTACCGGGAAGCCACACCTCGCGAACTAGTCTCCGAACCGTAGTCGGCCATGTTTACGTGACTCGGTCTTCGGCCGTAACGGAGCTGGAAGGGAAAGTTACAGAGCCGCCGCGAGCGGTTACCAATTGACAACTTACGGCACAGACCTCCTCATTATTCTCAAGCCCCACCGTGCTGGCGTCAATCGTAGAAGAAACAACAGACAACGAGCGTGTTACATTTTAACAATTGGGGTTTATTTTTTTAAATTAAAAAAAACGGAGGCTGCGTACAAAGAGCAGAGTACTCGAATAAACAGAAATGCTAATTTACAATGAACACAGGACTTAACATTCCTACTTACACTCTTACAGGATGGGGGCGCCACAGAACACACACACACACACCCAAAAGAAATGGGCCGGTTGGCCTTTATTTGACCCTTCAGCTCGGGAGGAAGGCGAGCTGCAGGTTAAGGAGTTCGGTTAGGGGACCTTTGTCCGCCTCGTGCGGTCTAGGTTCGAGACGATGCTGGTCGGGGGGGCAGGGCGACTCGAACCCACACCTTTTTTATCGGCGCACCAAGCACCAGGACGCGGAATGACACAAGGACGCCCAGCCAGCCACGAGAACGGATGAGACGAGACGCAGCACCTTACGGGCACGACAAGAACGCCAGCAGGCAAACGAGACGATTCCCAGCAGGCCAAAAGAAGGCAAACAAGGCGACGAGGCTTCTTAGTTCTTTTTGCCAGCCGGATCGCCCCCACCATATTCATTCCTCACGTGACTAGATGGGAGTGTCCGATCCTGAGGTATCTCGCCTTCTCAATTGGACGATTGGCGCTGTCGGGGTTGTGTCGGCATAATATATATATATATATATATATGTATATATATTATAAAATACTATGTAATATGTACTAGCAAAGTACCCATCCTCGACGGGTTAATTCATAAATGAAAGCTATATGTCAGTATTGCTCACAGTTTGTGTGGACGTCAATTTTGATATGAACGGGTCTCTCGGTCGTCTACCTGCCAGCACATTTTAAAAAAACAACATTCCGTCGTTTTCTTGTCTGGGGCATGGACGTGCATCTTTGATCGTTGATCCAAGTCTTGTGCCCTACAACATACAACATTCCGTGTGAGAAAACAGGGCGAACGCGAGATCTAAGTCCGATTTATGCTGAACGTCTGCTCCACCGTGCTTTGTTTATTTCATGCCCAAAGCAAGGTCATAAGGGAAATGTGTAATCTTACGGAACTGCGAATGGCAGGTCACTGTCGGATGTATAAGTCGGTTATTCCGTTGGAATTAATGCACTGTTTTCCTGCTGCCCGGTCGCATTAATCAGGATTACTTCAATCACAGTTTGGGCTCAATTCGGTCGACTGTACAGCGGGTAGCCATTCAGATATTTGGGGATCCAATGAACATAGACAAAGTAACTGGGCAGCCCACTTTCAGCTTAAATTTTGTGTGGCGGATCCCTGATATTTCAATGGAATTCAGAAATTCAACGGGAAAGTGCACCGGTTCCTCTGGGAAGTGAGTGTAGTGTTGATTGCATTATAATTATCTGTGACTTCTCCTGGGAAGCGGTCAAATGATGGTAGAGTTGACAGCCATCCACTGTTTTCATTAGAGGTGCGCGTATTGCTTGTTATCTTAACAACCAGTTGTCGTTTGGGAGTATGTCCTGTTAATCGACAATAGATTTCCTCGATTAATTTGGATGGAGTTTCGTGTGCTGGTGATCCCTTCTAGGTAAAGTGATGTTCCAGTTTATTTTCAACAACGGTTAGTTCACCATCTCCAATGCTTCATGTAGATGAGGTCGGCGTTTATTAGCAGCGGTGGGTTGTTTGAATTCTGTGCTCGTATTGTGTCATACAGTCCGGTACGTTGTAACGTTGCGCCATAACGGGCGAGTCCGCTTCAGCGTCGGCCATCACTGTTTGCATGTGTTCCTTGCCCTTCACCAACGGGTATATTTTGGCGGAAGGTCTCCACAGAACATTTACCGTGAAACAAAACCAGCCAAAATGGTTTTGAATTTCCAACAAATATTCCTGTAGGGTCCTATCCGATCGCTTCATACACGGCCCTGTGTGTCATCGGAAGCCTCGAATCCACAATAATTGCTTTGTCTTTGTTCTATACTCTAAGCAATTGCGTCCCTTTTTCCATAAAGAGCAGGTTGGTATATCTTTTTGTGGAAGCATTTCAGGTGGTACTTTTGAAGCGCGAATGTAGAGTTCACGTCCCCCTGTTAGTAAGGTGCGGCTATACCACTCGATGCTGTAGCAATAGCGATATGGCCATTCCATGTGATATCTTTGCGAGAATTTAAATTCAAGAGGAACGTTTTAACCCTGTCCCTCCAGGAGCATCAACAAAGGTGATACCGCAGCGGCTTGGTTTACTTTGTCGTAGAAATACGTGTATATATATTTCTCTCTGATTTGCCGTCAGCTGATGCCTCATGGTATGTTGATGTACTGGTTTTGTTTCAACATACGTTCGAAATTTCGCGTACCAAAGTACTCCTGTGCGTGGTTTGCCGGCCTTGTACGGTCAATGACAGGAAGGTTTGTAGTTTATCCAGTGTTTGGCCTCCATGTGCGAGGATGTGGTCTTCTATTTCCATCAAGCAAAGATTGTACAATTTCCCACTGCCATGGTCGTTGTCAACATGAACGTTGTTGGCGATGGAAAAAAAATCCTCTCCTAACGCGCTTTATGAATCATTTCAGAGTCCGAGTGGGTTTACTTGGTTCACAAAAAAAATCAACAGGACATGAATTAATTTCCGAAGAACTTTTCGGGACTCTGTCCAATAGTTGCCTCTCGCCAAAGCATTATGTCGATGGTTGTCATCCTCTGCAAGTCCCTTTCGCCAGACATAGCCTCTGCAAAAAGTTGAAAGGATTACACCGTTCATGACTCTCTGAGATCTTCGAACGATGTCGACCCAGTTTTGTGAAGCAGCATTGCGCTAAAAAATAGCACTCTTGATTGTTTTGGATTGACCGTATAAACTCTACCGATAGCAGGGCTTCTGAATACACCAGGGAATTGTGGTTCTGGCATTCCCCTCTTGCATCGATTCCACTTTTTTGTTGCAAGAATCCCACGTGTAATACTCTGGAACATCATGATAAGTGAGTGTTTTCGTGAACTCATCCGTACGGCAAATGGTGAAGAATTCTGTCAGAGTTGTCTTTGGTGGTCCCGCTCTGGCGTGGGCATCAGCATTGCTATTGTCAAAGTACACTCGCTGGCCATTCTCTAGGTGGATAGCCAGCTGCATCACTGGTGAATAGTGTTCATGCATCGGGAACCAAGATTCGGTGAGCAGCTTCCATGGCACCCACGAACCTGGCTTCTTGATATTGTGTTTCATCATCATTTTCCACCTTCGATGGTGAAGATTGCTTGGTCACTTCCCTTGTTTACATACTCAACACATATTTCAACTTTTGACTGAAGTACAAATTTCAACGTTGTTGTGTGGCACTTCATTTGTTTTAAAAAGCCAAGGTTGTGTGGTACAAACCCACCGATTGTCTATAACGTGCTCGATACGCTGTCCATTTACAATCTTAGTGATTGCGATTACATTCCCTCCGTTACGTGCGCTGCGGTACTTGGGATAGCTATCTTGCCCTTGTTCCGTCGCTTCCATAAAATCCTGTCGGGAACATTTTGAGCAGGATCCGTCCTTCATACATGGACTGTTTCTGTTGAAAGGGCCGTTATGGTCCATGGATCATGTTGCCTTTCACCAGTTCGTGCAGTTGAAGTTCCGAATCCGGACATGGTATTTCCACAGATATAACTTGATCAATATCGTGTCGGGTCTGATTTTGCTTCCTGGGGACAGCCAGAGTAGTAATGTGCACACAAGGGAGCCCTCTTTTCTGGAATTCAATAGAATACAGCCATGCCAGCAAGTCACCAAAAGCTCCATTCTTCAACAGATCCATCAGTTTCTTCAATTTAAATGAAAAAACATGACAGACGATATCTGGCCGGTCTGATGCTGTTTGTTTCGCGGAGAAGATTTTCTGTAATTTCTGACCATTTCGATTAGTAGTAGAGTTTATGGACAGATCTGGTCTGCCATACTTCCACACGTATGCGATGGCATCTTGGGTTGCTCTCGTGCATAGAGCGCGGACCGCCCGTGAATGTAGATGGTAACACGATCCTTTGCCCCATGTTCCGCGGATCACAGTCGTTATTAAATATCGCGTCTCTGAAGTTTTGTAGCTGTCCGCTCTTAGAGCTTTCTGTTCCCGTCTGAGAAAATTTAATCGTTCTGTTTCTATCTTACAGTACATGTCAACTAAAAATTGCTGGAACAGTCTACGGCACAGTAACAAAATGATTAGTCTGTCGACACATGATATGGTATGCGTAAAACTGCATTTGCGTTATTTTCGGTGCAGCGGCTGACTGCAAATATACGCTCCATCCGTCTGTGCCATAAGGAAACAGCATTGGGTACTGCACAGTGTCGTATGCACGCGTGTAATTCTGATATATGCAGGTATGCTCCATCACGCTGGTGTAACACAATATCTCTGGTCGCAGTTGATTCGCGGCATTAGTATGCCTACTTCATCAAACGGATGGTGCGTTGTAACGGCGAGGAAGTTGTGTGGCCGGCTGCTTGTTTTCGTGGATGACAACTCTAAGATCTTGTCTTCCGTCTTGGTTCATGCTTTCAACAGCCGTTTCAGGTTTCTGACATATTTGTGTTCTCATGCAATAACTCTTGAGCTTCGTTACAATGTGTGGTTTCATACCAGTCCCGATGGCCAAACGTACTTCATGTTCAGCTCGTCTGCTGTCAATGAAATAAATTTTTCAGAAACTGTCGAGGCGTATTGTCTTGCGGATGAGGACTTCCAATTTTGTGACACACTTGACCTTGGACAGTAAAATTGGGATCCCATCCATGAATCTGTGTCGAGTGCAGCCAAAGATCGTCATTTGAAATGCGCTTTATAAAGACGTACGTTCTGAAGAAATGGTCGGAATCATTATTTGTTCCATTGAGCAGTGACAGCAGATATTGAGGTTGGCGTTGGGAATAAATGCAATTGGATTTTCCACTTGCACAGCAAAATCCTGGTGGCTCGCCAGCGATTTTTTTTGCCTCACAGCTAGTTATATGCTATTTCCATTTATCCAATATCTGTTTCAAGGAAAGAACACATTTTCATCATTCGTGTAGGCTCGTGGGACGCCTGGCAACTGCAGCTGTCGTCTTGCATTCCTTCGTGTGACCGCTGGGCAACTGCAGCTGTCGTCTTGTGTTTCATTGTGCACGGAATTCTGGTAATCGCTGGAAATTCTTCTTCGTTTCGGTGTTCTTGGCATGTTACCACCTGGAAACATATAAAAGTGATTAGTAATGTGCGTTTCAATCAACGGATTTTAGTTCTTGGAATATATACCCCCCCCCCAGATTCTTTTGGGTGCATTGCCTTTCATGCACGTGTATGGCCTGAATGATGGAGAATTACCAGTGCTGCAGTGGATTTCCCAGTGCTGCAGTGGAAATTTCCCAGTGCTGCAGTTGGAATTTCCAAGTAATGCAGTGGAATTTCCAAGTACATACTGCAGTGGACTTCCAAGTACTGCAACAGGAAGTACCAAGTGTTGCAGTTGAATTGCTAAGTGCTGCAGGAATTTTCAAGTGCTGCAGTGGGATTGAAAAGTACTGCAGTGGGTCTTCCAAGTACTGAAGTGGGGTTTCCAAGTCCATAAAAGTGACTTACCGGAATGTAGTAAGATCTTGCAAGCTCACAAACTGATTTTCAGGTCCAATCTCACTTGATGGTCAGCGAAAAAGGAGAGTGAATAACTTTACTTTTATTTTACTTTATTTGGAGCAGGAAGACTCCACCAAACAGGGTGGGTAGCTGTACAATTTTTTCTCAGTAGTGACTTGATGACCGAGTTGTAGATGCAGTGGATAAAGAAAAAAAATCTTAGCTGACAATTTGAGGATGGTAGCATAATTTGAGTCAATTAGACAATTTGAAGTTGATTACAGGCCGAGAGAGTGATTCGATCAGAAAAGTATGCTGGAAGCAAAACAACCTGCATCTTTCATTCTACTATTTAAATGCAACCTGCAAAACTACCGAATACAACACTGTGTCTTTTTTGCACTGTTGACTGTTCAAATCAAGAGCAAACCTAACTGCATCTTTTTTGCACTGCTTCAAATGTTATGCAAATCTGCATCTTTGTTTCACTGTTTAAATGTTTTGCACTTGTGAACAGCGGCTTGCTGGCTTTAAGGATTAAGGCTTAAAGGAAGACAAGCGAGATAACAATCTTTTTTTAGTTTTGCCTTTTTTCTTCTGTTGTCTACAAATAAAGGTGCGTAGGGGATGGTTATGAAGTGCAAGTCAGGAAAGGATAAAAAAAAAATTACTCACCTGAATGAATGCGAGGAAACCTCATTGCTCATTCCATCGATAAAAGAAAC
>CM068955.1:137463102-137473335 GCA_035128595.1 Eptatretus atami | reverse complement strand
TAATAACGACTGTGATCCGCGGAACATGGGGCAAAGGATCGTGTTACCATCTACATTCACGGGCGGTCCGCGCTCTATGCACGAGAGCACCCAAGATGCCATCGCATACGTGTGGAAGTATGGCAGACCAGATCTGTCCATAAACTCTACTACTAATCCGAAATGGTCAGAAATTACAGAAAATCTTCTCCCGAAACAAACAGCATCAGACCGGCCAGATATCGGAGTGGTGATTGTCGATTACCATTCCCTCCGTCCTCTTGGGGTGCGCCTGCGGTACCTTGGGTCGCTTAATCTTGGGCCTTGTTCCGTTCTGCGTCCATAATGATCCTTCTGTGGAAACATTTTTTGAGACGAGGATCCTGTCTCTCATACATCGGACTGTTTCTGTGAAAGGGCCAGCATGGTCCATGGATCATGTTGCTTTCACCAGTTCCGTGCGAGAGTAAGTTTCCGAATCCGACATGGTAATTTCCAGCAAGATAATGACTGATTGATCAATATCCGTCCGGGTCTGATTTGGCTTCCTGGGGACAGGCCAGAGTAGTAATGTGCAACCATAGGAGCCAACTCTTTTCTGGCAATTCATAGAATACAGCCATTCCAGCAAGTCAGCCAAAAGCCCATTCTTCAACAGATCCATCAGTTTCTTGCAATTTCAAATGAAAAAACAGAGCAGAAGTATCTGGCCGGTTGATGCTGTTTGTTTTCGGAAAGATTTTCTGTAATTTTCTGACCATTTCGGATTAGTTAGTAGAAGTTATGAAGCAGATCTGGTCTGCCATACCTTCCAGCACGTAATGCGATGGCATCTTGGGTGCTGCTCGTGCATAGTAGCGGCGGACCGCGCCGTGAATGTAGAATGGTAACACGAATCCTTTGCCCCAGTTCTGCCGGAATCACAGTCGTTATTTAAATATCGCGTCCTGAAGTTTTTGGTGTAAGCTGTCCCTCTTAGAAGTCTTTCTGTTCCCGATCTGAGAAAATGTAATCGTTTCTGTGGTTCTATCTCCGAGTACATGTCCACTAAAATTGCTGGAACAGTCTAACGGCAACAGTTAACACAATGTTAGTCTGTCGACACAATGATATGGTAATGCGTAAAACTGCATTTGCGTTATTTGGTGCAGGGCGACTGCAAATATACAGCTCCATCCGTCTGTGCCCATAGAGGAAAAAGGATTGGGTACTGCACAGTGTCGTATGCCACGGTGTAATTCTGATATATGCGTAATGCTTCCATCACTGCTGTGTCAACACATATCTTCTGGTCGCAGTTGATTCCGTTCGGCAATTAGTATGCCTACTTCATCAACGGATGTGCGTTGTAAAACGGCGAGGATGTGTGTGCCGGCTGCTTGTTTTTCGTGATGACAACTCAAAGATCTTCTTCTCTTGGTTCATGCTTCAACAGCAGTTTTCAGCGTTCTACGTATTTGTTGTTCTCAATAGCCAATAACCTGTGAGCTCGTTACAATGTGTGGTTTCATACCAGTCCGATGGCCAAACGTGCTTCATGTCGGCTCGCGTGGTCAATGAATAAATTTGCAGAAACTGTCGAGGCGTATTGTCCTTGGGAATGGGAGACTTCAATTTTGTGACACCACTTGACCTTGGGACAGTAAAATTGGGAATCCGCCATCCATGAATCTGTCGATGTCAGCCAAAGTGCGTCATTTGAACATGCGCTATTATAAAGACGTAACGTTCTGAAGGAAATGGTCGGAAACATTATTTGTTCCATTGGCAGTGACAGCAGATATTGGGTGGCGTTGGGAATAAATCCAATTGATTTTTCCACTTGCACAGCAAAATCCCTGGTGGCCTCGCCAGCGAATTTTTTTTTGGCTCACAGTAATTACAATCTATTTCCATTTCTCCAATATCTGTTTCAAGGAAGAAACACATTTTCAAATCATTCGTATAGCCTCGTGGGACCGCTGGCAACTGCAGCTGTCGTCCATGCAATTCCTTCGTGGGAACGCTGGCAACTGCAGCTGTCGTCTTGTGTCATTGGTGCACGGATTCTGGTAATACGCTGGGAAATTCTTTCTTCGTTTCGGTGTTTGCATGTTACCACCTGGAACATATAAAAAGTGATTAAGTAATGTGCGTTTCAATCAACCGGATTTAGTTCTTGGAATATATACCCCCCCCAGATTATTTTGGGTGCTGGCCTTTTCATGCACGTGTATGGCTGAATGATGGAGAATTAACCAGTGACTGCAGTGGGATTTCCCAGTGCCGCAGTGGAATTTCCCAGTGCTGCAAGTGGAATTTCCAAGTAATGCAGTGGAATTTCCAGTACATACTGCAGCTGGGACTTCCAAAGTACTGCAAACAAGGAGTACCAGTGTTGCAGTTGAATTGCTAAGTGCTGCAGTTGAATTTTCAAGTGCTGCAGTGGGATTGCAAAGTTACCTGCAGTGGTCTTCCCCAAGTACTGAAGTGGGGTTTCCAAGTCCATAAAAGTGACTTAACCGGAATGTAGTAAGAAATCTTGCAAGCCTCACAAACTGATTTTCAGGTCCAATCTCACTTGATGGTCAGCGAAAAAGGAGAGTGAATAACTTTAACTTTTATTTTACTTTATATTTGGAGCAGGAAGACTCCACCAAACAGGGGTGGGTAAGCTGTACAATTTTTCTCAGTAGTGACTGAATGACCGAAGTTTGTGAGTCAGTGATAAAGAAAAAATCTTAGCTGACAATTTTGAGGATGGGTAGCTAATTTGGAGTCAATTAGACAATTTGAAGTTGGATTAAGGCCGAGAGTGATTCGCTCAGAAAAGTATGCTGGTAGCAAACAACCTCATTTTCATTCTAACTTTTCAATGCAAACCTGCAAAACTACCGAATACAACACTTGGTGTCTTTTTTGCACTGTTGAACTGTTCAAATCAAGAGCAAACCTAACCTGCATCTTTTTTGCACTGTTCAAATGTTTTGCAAATCTGCATCTTTGTTTCACTGTTTAAATGTTTTGCACTGTTGACAGCGGCTTGCTGGCTTTTAAAGGATAAGGCTTAAAGGAAGACAAGCCGAGATAAAAATCTTTTTTAGTTTGCCTTTTTCTTCTTGTTGTCTACAAAATAAAGGTGCTAGGGATGGTTATGAAGTGCAAGTCAGGAAAGGATAAAAAAAAAAATTACTCACCTGAATGAATGCGAGGAAACCTCATTGCTCCATTCCATCTGATAAAAGAAACATTTTCTGTCGATAATCAACAGTTTTCAATGAACGTGGTGGCGGTTTTACTTTCTTATTCAATGAAAGTGGTAACGGTTTTTACTTCCTTCTTAAGTAGGCATTGGGTGTGTCCTGCCCATTTCACCCCAAAATTTACAATAGATTAATAGTTTAGTTATAACGAAAAGTACATCTTGCCAACCTTCCCGTAGTAATTAAATACCTGCCAATTTTCAAATGAAAATGCAAAGTTTCAAAAACTGCCAAATGAATATATACTCTTATATATATATAATCTATATCTATCAGCATATGTATATATATATATGTATATATATTCAACCTGCCAAATGAATATATTCATATATATAATATAATATTATATATATATGATATATATATATATATATATTATACAGGCAATGTTATCATATGTATATCTATTCAAAACCTGCCAAAATGAATATATATATATATATATATATATATATATATCTGAATTATTCCAATGTATATATATATATAATAATATATATGAATATATAAATATCTATTATATGTAATAAAAATATGAATATAATAATGTATATATATATATATATATACTGTAATAGTAATGTAATATATATATTATATATATATATATATATATTGTATATATATGTATATATATATGAATATAAAATATCTATATAATAATATCTATCTTAATTCCAGCAAATCTCTGTGTGTTGTGTGTGTGTGTGGTGTGGTGTGTGTGTGTGTGTCTGTCTGTCTGTCTGTATGTGTCTGTCTGCGACCGCCGTTTTTCTCGCGACCGTCGGTCCGATCGGATTGACACTTGCCAGGAATATGCCCGGGTGCCCCGGATGTGCCTTTTTCAAGGTTTGAAATGTCAATCCGGGGACGGAGCGGTTCCCAGTTCGGCCATTTTAAATTGCTTTTTTTCAGTGTTGGAAAGGTGTATATTCGCAGCTGAAGTGTGCTCCACTATCATGCATTTTTCTCCCAGAAACGATATCTCAGAATAATGATAACAGCATATTAAGTAATAATAATATAATAGCACATATAATTGGCAGTAATAAAATATAACGTGATCAATGACCCAATGTCTGTCAACCCAATAATGACCCAAAACGCTGTAATCCAATGACGGAACGACGGGGCTATGGACGTCACGAATGGGACGTCACAATTAATGTTTTTTTTGTTTTGTTTTTGTGCACGATTGACCGGTCACACGATTCTTTCTTCTTGGTGTATGAACGTACAATCGAGGGGCGAGGGAGGAGAGGGGGGCGGAGAGAGGAGGGCGAGAGAAGAGGGGAGGGAGGGGGCGGAAGAGGGGGCAAGAAGAGGGGCGAGAGAAGGGGGGGCGAGAGAGGGGAGGAGAGAGGGAGGAGGGGGTGAGAGAGAGGGGCAATTCAAAACAATTCAAGAGAGGGAGAGAGGAGTGCGAGGAGGACAGGAGAGGGGTGTGATAGGGGGGGGTGAGAGTGGGGCCGAGAGAGAGGGGCCGAGAGAGGAGGGGGAGAGAGGAGGGCGAGAACTAGAGTGAGAGAGGGGGGGAGAGAGGGGGAGAGAGAGGGGGGGGGGGAGGAGGAGGGGCGAGACTAATGGGGTGAGAGGAGGGGGGGGGGAAGGAGGGGGGAGAGAGAGGGGGGCTCACATTCTTTCTTTTCTTCGTTGATATGACATCACATTGACGCTGGGGACCTGAGTATGTTTCCCAGGTGTTTCCCCAAGTTATGGCATTTATGATATGGTGTCGATCTAATTGAAACATGGCCCCCAATCCGTCGTCGTTTACGAGAGCGAAGGAAACGAAGTGCACATACTGGGCACGCACACCTTCGGCATGCCACCTACGGGCCCGCACTGTATGTATAAAATATGAATAATTAAATATATTACTATTATATATGAATATATATTGAAGATATATATTTATGTATTATATATATGTATATATATATTGTGTTGTTATGAATATATATATATTTTATACTTTATTCATATTATTTATATTATGTATGTATGTTATATATAAATATATATATATATATATATATATATATATATATATATATATATAACTATATACCATATCATCAACTCCACATTGTATGTAAGATTAAATTATATAGTAATATATAAGCCTGGTGTTGGCGCTAGTGGTTAGGAGCTGGCTTGGGATGCCAAAGGTACCTGAGTTCAGCCCCGTTGGGCCAGCTTAATTATACACCAGGAGGTTGACTCAGCCTGTTCATCCTTCCGAGGTCGGCGAAAGTGAGGGGAGTACGAGTGTACGGCCGTGTATAGCCCCGGTTTAAAATAGGTGTACCATATCCCTGTGTCGTAAAGAGGCGACCAGGTTGCTCAGGAAGTGGCATCCGGCGTAAACAGTGCCAAATCACTTATGCGATCAATAACGGATGATCCGCTTGTGGCGAACCTAAAAGGAGCAGCCGAAAGAAGAAGAGAAGAAAGAAACAGAATATATAATATATATATATATATTATATATATTATATATATATATATAATATATGAATATATACTATATCTATATATATCTATATCATACATATGAATATTTATGTATTTAGACAAAAGGAAGGAATGTCGACAAAAAAAGGAATTTGGTACGATTCTCTTAATCTAATTAACACAGAAAGATTACCAGGGAATTTCCTCTCCGAACCAAGGTTGGAGGTAATGACTCCAATGGCACTTGATCTTCAGGCAACTCTGCTCCACTTAATCGGAGCCAAAGATAGCGTGAGGATCAACCAATGGAGTTCGAATCTGAATTGATGTCAGGATGCAGCACAATTTACGGTGTCGCCTTTACTTGGACATGCTTATAAACACATGTGAATCATATAGGTAGTTGCGGTCTCGGAATCCCCGCATCCCTCCTAAGCAATAAGCACGCTCGTCAGCAGTCCCTCGAGTGTTATCCATTAATATCGTCAGTACAGAAACCTTCCCTTGTCTAGCGGGACAACGGGACAGTGCGTTGTGTAAACTTCAACAGCAAGTCTGAGTAAATCTCGGCGAACCTAATTCCCTATTCTTTTTTTTTCTACTCTTCTAACTCTTATTCCTGGTCTTAAGTCCCAGGCCAACTGCGCCCTTTGCTCTGTGAGATGTGGTCTCACAGCGAAGGCCAGCAGGCAATTACGCCGGACACCCCTCTTTTGAAATCAACAGGCCTGTCAAAGGCACGTGTGTGGTAATTTCCAACGCCACTGGACAGAAGGCCGCACCCACACGAGGCCCATGCTGCATGGAACACCGTGCCGAGGAGGATGGAAGAAACGGCACTAAATGCTGGCAACTTGCAAATCGCACGCGGCCACAGCCTTTTCCCCCCATTTCCGAATCTCCATCGAATTATTATACTCCAATCCTATCCTCAGTTCCGCTGACACAGATCAGGCTGGCACCATCATCCACTGCTCTGATAACTGTGAAACCATGCTCAATGGTGGCAGACGCCACTGCTGGACGCACGTGACAAGGTGTGCACTGTACGGGAGCATGCTAAAGATGGTGGGTTGGACCCGCGCACTGGGAGACCATGTGTACATGGCGGAACATGCGCCGCACTGTACGGGGCAATGCTCGATGGTGGGCGCTCCACATGCTGCCATGTGAACAAATGGCGGACGTTCGCCCACAGCCTGTTGATACTTTATCATCGTCAGAACGGCACGAAGTAAACACACCATTTTTTGGTCGGGTCTGCGCGTATGGGGTTACAAAAAAACGTCTTACTGTCGGTCTTCGCCAACCACGACGGCCACAAATGTCTCCTGCGGATGGCAGACTTCCTTCGCCCTGCCTCGATGCAGCTGCTACCCAGGCGAGGCATGCTGTGCCGGCCCTATCGCTCGGGCTGTGCGTGGCGCACCTGAACAGTCACATTTCACCTCAGCATCCACCGCGGGGTCCCGGGGCCGGCACGGGGTTTGGTGCAAGGTGATTCATATCACGGGTTTCGGTGGCAAGGCGATCTCATATCACGGAGTTGGGTGCAGGGCGATTCGTGTCAATGTGCTCAGAGCGGACGATTCGCAGCCTTGGAACCATCTGGCCGGAAGTAAAGTGGAGCTGCTTTGGTCCATGGCAGCTGGCCCATGGCTGGCGGGGTCCAATCAGAAGTGCCCAATTTGGATGATGACACCCAATCGCTTTGGGTTGTTCACCCCGCCCAATACCATGGGATCTATAAAAGGGACGGGCTCGCGGAGGCAGTTCAATGTGTCGATCCCTGCATTCGTATTCTGATCACAATTCCTGTGTGTGTTCCTCCTCAATCGTTCGCCAATCGTTCCTGTTTCATTCCTCCTGTCGCTCGTTCTGTCTGGCTTGGGGATCGACAACCTACCAATTCGCGCTGCTGGCTCCGCGCCTTCTTTAAACAGATTCGCCTGCTGACTGCGCCTTCTTCACCACCTCGCCGACCTTCTCCGCCCACTTGTTTGGACTCTGCCTCTCTCCAAACCATTGCTTCTGACTCCCCAAGTCCCCCTTCATGCCGCCGATGGTCGCTGTCTCATTCTCAGGACCGACGCCCTATGCCACGATGTTCCACGAAGAAGAGACGAGCACAGCTGTCAGGGAGGTAATCACCCATGGAGCATCCCCCAAACATACCTGGTGACGTTGGTCCGGCAATCGGTGCAAGGTATTGAGAGACGTTAGCCTCTTTTTTCTTCTTCATTAACGCCTCTTCATTGGTGTGTGTGTGTGTGTGTGTGTGTGTTGTGTGGTGTGGTGTGTGTGTGTGGTGTGTGTGTCCCTGGCAACCTGTCCTCGATTAAGTTAGATTGTATCAATAATTAATATTGGGATAAATCTGCTCTTGTGGTTGCTTTTGGCAAGTTGCTTGTATTATTGCCGTACTTTTCACTTTTCTTCCTATCCCGCTACAGACAACAATAAAAATCTATTAATCTGCACTGATCTTTACTTCCTGCTGTTAATTAAATCCTTTTGTAGAAAATGTTCCCAGCTGTTTTTGTCTTTCTTTCTTGATCCAGCCATGGTTCCCGTATCCCTAAATCTACCGGGACTTTATCCCAATGATCCGTTCTTTAGCCGGAACGTCCTTGGCGTGGGTGGGTCTTTAATGTATATAATATATATATATTATAATATATATATATATATTATACATAAATACAAATAATTATATATATACATTATATATATATATATAATATATATATATATATATACATGTATAAAATGGTGATCGGCTAGCTAGTGCTGGCCTCACCAATACTTCGCTATGTGTGACTAAACTGTCACGATCATGAAATAACACTACACTGCTCTGATCATGACACTCTTACCAAAATGGAGATGGAATACTTCCGACCTTGGGGATCCGTTAACATCTTCTTCAACCCGCATATGACATAACAACCAACAACGCAACACATCCACACCACACACACACACACACACACACACCCACACACCACACACTACACACACACCACACACTACACATGCAGAAAAACTGGTATTTTCTTTGCAACTGCTTTGAATGTCGATATGCGATGCATATCTTTCTTGTGAACACGTTCTGGAGGTTGTTACATGAATTGTCGCAAATATCAAGATATGCCCTTTCTTTAATAATTCACAGTTTTTGGGATATTCAGAAAATGAGGGATCGGTGAATCGTACAATAAATGGATATTCTTCAGGATAACTGAAACTGTCGCTATTATAATTCCATCTGTAAATGTTCTCAAACCCTTAAGTTGTTTCGTGAGCAATCTGGTCGTACTTTGGGTGAGTTAACATCGCCAAAGTCTGGACGCTGGTGGTGGTCAAGTGCATTGCATGGGCAAGGGTGAAACTAGACCGGATGCAGGGTTCAGATTTGTCCTTTACTCCCAATCACGTGTCCAACTTACGTTTCAGACTTTCCCTACAGGACGTGATCTGACTTTCATCCCGTCCATGATCAACCTTCCACTGATGGCCTTAAATCTGGGCTGTATCTTCAGAGTATTGGGCAAATGGTAACAAAACTACATCTGCGAAGGCTCACATTAAGAAATTGCTTTTAAAACAATCCAGTTTATTCATGACCACAATTTCCTAATAGGGAAAGGCTGATTGGAAACCGGCCTGCCAATTTGCTCAGGCTCAGTGAGGGCCCAAAAGTGAACACGTGCACTTCCCCTTCAATAGGACTCTGTGTACATTACGTCAATGTGGCCTCCCTCCCTCCACCGCCCTTCGCACTCAAATCTTCCCCCTCCCCACGACCCTAAGGAAAAACAAAAACCAAACATGAATTATATAGCAAGTGAGGTATCAATGAAAGTTTTACTCAATTAAAACAATTACTTGCAGAAGTATGTACTTTGGCTCAACATTATATCCACTGCAAGATATAAACACCATTGTGATATGAGCACTGTTTGAAAGTCTTGTCAAACCGTCCCATGTCTTAGACGGACCGCGAGTCATATTAGTCCAATGACCTATTTAAACGGAACAATTACGTGAGCAATGCCTTTCCATATTTGAGGAAATGTTTGGAGAAAGTGCTTTCAATTAGCACCCTCTGGGTTCGTCAATGTCTCCTGCATTCCACATGGCAACACATACGCGGTTACATACTACACAACTCACAATGGGGTGTTTGTTTTCTAATGGATATAATGGTTCCAAAGCAACAGTTTCCGTTGAAATTGCATCATTGTGAGAATTCATTGTTGCGGTGTCTAATTGGCACTTAATGTTTTGTAACACAGGGCATTCTTTGTGTCTTTTTGTACATGTGTAATAGGTAACATTTACATTTTCGAGCTGGGAATATGCTTTAGGACTTGAATGGAATATTTAGTTTTTATTTGCTTTTTGTGTGGCCTGGCAGGATAGCCTGAACACTGGTTCTTAACTTTTTATATCCATGGCTCCCCTTTGCGGGTATTTCCATAATGGCTGTTCCCCCCCGACCCTAATCTATCTTTTGGTCCATAAAACCTGGGGTTGGCTTTTTCTGCAG
>CM068955.1:137406757-137416757 GCA_035128595.1 Eptatretus atami | reverse complement strand
CCCCGCCCCCACCCCAGGAACCGTAGCTCCTGCAAGATTCAATGCAGGCGTTACCATTCCAGCCTTACCACTTACCGACTCACACCAAATTAGCCTATGAAATAAATTAGGAGGGGCTGTGGGAAGTGAGCCATAGCTAACTTACCTCTTCTCCATAATGTCCAACACCCTTAAACACAACAATTCAAATATTTGCCAAACTCTTGGTTCCTTGCTCCTAACTCCTGGGGAGGGCAGAAAATATCAGAAAGCACACACAACAAATCTACTGCAAGAGACAAAACCTCAATTAAAGATCTTTTAACGTTTGTACAACCCCCTTCTCAAGACTGCTTTCCCTGGTGGATGCCATAATACCCAACGTTACCTGCGGTGCCATCCCAGTTTACCTAATCCAAATTTCTGCAAGCCCTATCTCTCCGGTACAGGTTATTAACATGAATCAGGTGGACCTTCCCTCACACACTCATACATAAACCCAATTTCAATCATTCATTCCAACCCTGCATGGCCATGGCTTAGATGTTATTACATACATGTGTGATCGTCAACTAGGCAGCGGGGAGGTACCATGCAACAAAAATGGTGGGGGCACTTCCGGTTGTTGTGCCCGCAGTCCAAAAACAAGTTGCCTGACGTACGACTTCTTCGCCCTCTCCCCCCCCCCCCGCCTTCAACTATTGGTCCCTGACAGCAAATAGCTGCTTTGCTGTATGACCCCCGGGGGGGGGGTCTCCTCACCATCCAGCCTCTCTCGGCGTCATACAGGTCGCCAGGGGTCTCCTTACCGCTGCTCACCCAATCAAACCTCCCCTCTGACATGTCCCCATTTCCAGACACCACCGGCTGCCATGAACAAATTACCTCAGGGGAGCCGCAGTCAATGCTCCTCCAGAGCTTGATCCATTCCTGCAGACCCACATATCTTCCCCAACCACACAATCGAACACTTCACTTCATTTCCTCCCCTGTTTCCATTCCATTTTCAAACATTGCAATGCAAAAATGGTGATCGTGTTCTGACACTGCCGTGGCCTACTTACATGTTATAATCTGCAATCATTCTCCAAACACAATTAATTTCTTTACACATAACAGACATCAATTGAATTTCTTTACACATGGAACTACTTTACAAGTGAGCTAAAAAAAACATCCCTGTGAATATTATTACAAAGCAACTACAATTGGCAGCTGTCCGGGGCTCAGCAACGATCCTGAAGAGAGCCCTCGGCAAAAAAACTTTGAGAACAGAAAATTTCACAGGTTGGTCCATGAATTGTGACCCCCTTACTGACATGAAGGTGGATGCTTTGAGCCCACCCTGGGAGGACTACATTCCCCATTCTGAAACCCACATATGTAGATACCAATCAACGACACACAAACACAAACACAAACACAAACACACACACACACACACACACTAAATGTTTGCATTGCATTTCTATAGACGATCGTAGTTCTTTTATCTCTTTTGTTGCTTGTATAATTGCATCGTGTTTTGCCCTTGTTTAATTGAACGTGCGTTTATTATAATAATTCCTTGTTTGATGTAAACCAGTTCGTTGCGTTCCTCTTCCCTTAATTTGAGCTGGCCATCTGACTCGAATTATAGTTGTGTTTAAATAGCCGTAAAGTGATCGGGTCCAACGGGACTGCGCGATAATACCCCGCTCGGTTATCCCAAAAGAAGCGAGCTTGCTTAAGCGGCTCGTTTCCAAGCGGTCCCGTTGAGGTACAATCTCTTGGTAACCCTACACTGTCCGCTCCGCCACGAATATAATTAGGTAAATCGAAATTTGTGCGGATCGGACCCTTGTACGCGGGGAGAGTTGCGGACAAGGTTGGTGTGGTTACAAAACACACCCGTGGCGGTTTCGGCGTTGATCCGGTTGTCGTTAGGTGGGGAAGCGAACCGCTATTGTTAGACGCGGTCGTTCGCACGCCGACGGGTGAAAATCTACAACAATATGTTTCCCTCCACCACCGAAGGTGAAAGAGGGTTTATATTTTTCACCCCTTCTCTGTCTATCTCTTTGTTTGTTAATTGCAAAATCAAAAAATTTTGAGTACGTATATTGGTCTGCGATTTTGTTATTCTGTCTGTCTGTTCTGTTTGTCTGTCTCTCTGTCTGTTTATTCACCGACAGGTCACAATTTTAATCCAACATTCACGGAACTCACCCAACATGGTAGAGTTTTGGCATGAGGTAAGAAGCCTATTTTGAGGTGCAAATGGTCAACATAGGGCAAAGGTCAACAACTTAAAGTGGGATTTCTAAAATCCTCATTTTTCATCCGATTGACTTGAAATTTGAGAGGATGTATTGTTTCAGGCCAATGATTGAAGCCAGCCAATTACTTGAGGTTCGACATCGACCAAAGTCAAACTAGGTCAAAGGTCAACGACTGGTGGGATTTCTAAATTCTCAATTTTCATCTGATTGACTTGAAATTTGAAGAGGAATTATATTTCAAGTCACTGAATTCATACCACTAATTATTTGAGGTCCACTTAGGCCAAAAGTCAACATAGGCCGTAATTCTAAAATCCTCAATTTTTCATCCTTGTCTTGGGAATTTAAAGATATTTATATTTCAGATCAATGAATTTCAAATAGTCAATTATTTTTTTCGGGTAAACATGGATTAAGAAGGTTCAACATGGGCCAAAGGTCAACAACATCGGTGGTATTTTCTAAATTCCTCCTTTTCATCCGATTGACTTGAAAGTTGAAAAGGATTTATATTCAGGTCACTGAATCACCACATTATTTTTGAGGCCTCATTGGCCAAAGGTCAACAAAGGCCTTATTTTCTAAAAATTTTCAATTTCAATCCGATTGACTGAAATTTTAAGAGGATTTTTTATTCACGCCAACGACTTCAAAGTAAGCCAATCATTTTGAGTTCAACATTGACCAAAGGGTTTTCCAAAAAAACCCCCCCCCATAAAAGGCCAAAGGTCAAAACTTTGGTTTGGATTTTCTAAAATCCTCACTTTTCATCCGATTGACTTTGAAATTTGAGAGATTATATTTTTCAGGCCAATTAATTTCAACCAGCCAATTACTTTTGAGCGTCAACATCGACAAAAAGGTCAACATAGGCCAAAGGTCAACAACTTCGGTGGATTTCTAAATTCCTCAATTTTCATCGATTGACTGATATTGAAGGGGATTATATTTCCGGTCTCTGATTTCACGAGCCAATTTATTTTTGAGGTAAACATGGATAAAAAGGTCAACATGGCCAAAAATCAACATCGGTTGGGATTTCTAAATTCCGCCATTTTTCAGTCCGATACTGAAATTTTGGAAAAACGATTTATGTTCAGGTCACTGAATTCAACGAGCCAAATTTATTTTGATGTTCAATATTGACCAAAAGGTCAACACATAGGCTGTTTTCTAAATTGTCAATTTTCATTCGATTGACTTGAAATTGGAAGAGATTTTACATTTCAGGTCACTGAATTCAATTAGCAATTACTTTTGAGGTCAACATCGAACAAAGGTCAACATAAGGCCAAAGGTCAACAACTTAGGTGTATTCTAAAATCATATTTCTTCCGATTGTATTGAAATTTGGAAGAGCATTATTTCAGGTTAATGAATTCACCAGGTCAATTATTTTGAGGTCGAGCATGGATGAAAAGGTCAACATAGGCCCATGGTCAACAACTTAAGGTTTTAATATTTCTTAAAATCCTTAATTTTCATCCGATTGACTTGAAATTGAAGAGGATTTATATTTTTGGCCACTGAATCAACCACAATATTTTTTGAAGTCCACATTGGCCAAAAATTGTCAACATAGGCGTATTTCTAAATTGTCAATTTTCATTTCAGATTGTCTTGGATGTTAAAGAGGATTTTATATTTCAGTCAATGAATTCAAATAGCCAATTTTTTAAGTAACATGAATAAAAAGGGTCAACATGGCCAAAAGGTCAAACAACATCGGTGGATTTCTATTTCCCTCCATTTTCATCCGATTGACCTGAAATTTGAAAAGGATTTAGATTTCAGGTTACTGAATTAAAACCACCAATATTTTTGAGTCCACATTTGCCTAAAGATCAACATAGGCCAAAGGTCAACAAATTGAGGGTGGGATTTCAAAATCTTCATTTTCATCCGATTGACTTCAAATTTGAAGAGGATTTATATTCAGGCAAACAAATTTAACTAGCGATTATTTTGGAGGTCAACGGTGACCCAAGTAGGTCAACATAGGCCAAAGGTCAACAACTTTAGTGGGATTTCTAAAATTCCTCTAATTTTTCATTGATTGACTTTGAAATTCGAAGAGGATTATATTTCAGGCCATGAATTCGGACCAGCCGATATTTTTGATGTCAACATTGACCAAAAGGTCAACATTAGGCCAAAGATTCAACAACTAACCGTGGATTCGTAAATTCCTCCATTTTCATCGATTGACCTGAAATTTGAAAACGATTTATGGTTTAGTTCACTAAAATTCAATGAGCCAATTGTGAGGTCAAGATTGACCAAAAGGTCAACATAGGCTTTTTTTTTTTTTTTAAATTAAAATGTTCAATTTTCATCGATTGACTGATATTTGAAGAGGATTTATATTTTTAGTCAGTGAATTTAAATTAGGCCAATTACTTTTGAGGGTCAACATCGAAACCAAAAGGTCAACATAGGCCAAAGGTCAACAACTTTATGTGGTATTTATAAAAATCATTAAATTTTCAATCGATTGACTTGAAATTGAAGAAGCATTCTAATTTCAGTGTTAATGAATTCAACCAGTCCATTATTTTTGAGGTCCACATTGGCAAAAGGTTCAACATAGCCGTATTTCTGAAATTGCCAATTTTCATCCGATTGTCTGAGGAATTTGAAGGGATTTATATTTTCAGGTCAACTGAAGTTCAACATCCAATTATTTTTGAGTCAAAAACAGACCAAAGGTAAACATAGGCCCAAGTCCAAACCAACGAGGAGTTGGATTTCTAAAAATCATCGAATTTTCATCTTGATTTGCTTGAAATTTGAAAATGCATTCCATATTAGCCGTGAATGAATTCAACCAGCCAATTAATTTAGGTCCACCATTGACCAAAAGGTCAACATAGCCCAAGGTCAACAATGAAGGTTTTATTTCTAAATCCTCAATTTCAATCCGATTGACTTGAAATTGAAAAGGATTTATACTTCAGGTCACTGAATTCAACCACCAATTATTTTTGAGGTTCACATTGCCCAAAAGGTCAACATAGCCGTATTTCTAAAAATTGTCAATTTTCATCCGATTGTCTTGAAATTGAAAGAGGGGTTGCATATTTGGTCAGATGAATTCAACCAGCAATTATTTTTTTCGGTCAAATTTGCTTGAAATGGATTTTGCAAAGTGTCATGCTCTGCCACGAATTTCTTCTTTGTCTTGTTTGTTGGTTCTTTGTCTATATAAGGATATCTCAAAAAGTGTTGACGGATTCAGATGAAACTTGGGTAACATGCTGGGTGTGTGAAAAGGAAGAATTTGTTTCAATTTTGGTGAAGATCCGGTTCCGCACCCGCATCTGATAATTATTTAAGTGATTCTTCCACCATTTAGAGATTACTGTAGGACTAAGATTGAGATTGTGGCACGATGTCTCAAAAAGTTATGAACGGGAATCGGACAAAAACTTGGTGGACAGTCAAGTGGTGTGATAAGGAAGCATCCAATTCAATGTGCGTAAATATCTAAAATCCAGAATGAGACATTTTTTATTTGAAGTGGGTTTCTCACGACATATTTTACATATATATGTATGTATTGAGCACAATATCTCAAAAGTAGGTTGTGAATGGATGATGACAAAAAACGTGGTGGATCAGTTGGTTAGAAGACAAAACAAACAATATATTTGTTCAGTCCGCCTTTCAGTGAGATTTCAAAACGTAAAACTGTTCAGTTGGTGGAAGGTATGCGCTCTTCGAATTGCTGTTATAGTATCTAAAAATATGTCTCGATTGAAAACAACAGCACATTGCTCAGCAGAGTTTCAAATCCTTTTCAGGTTGACAAAACAGTGATGTATCAGCCAACAAATACAACATCCATTGTGCATTTTTGGTTATTCGGCCAGTGATCAATAAAGGATACATTAAAAATAGCTTATTTACAACGCAAGTGAATGGTATATAAAAATGCTCAAATTAAGGCTCACACCACCGCTTATACGCAGTAACTGGACCTTCCATTTAGAGAATAGAAGAATTTCTGTTTTTGATAAAGGACCATTAAAAGTGCACTGCAAACCTATCTGTTATGCCTCGCAAGGAAGGAAATGACGAGAAAGACATTGACAAGAGCGATGCAATTATAAAAAACATTGTGGCGTTACATTAGAGATATCCATCTGAGTCGGGCATAAACCAACTTGTGAAGTAATGTATTTGCCAAATAACCAAAGCTATAAGACTTGGAAAGCCTGCCGGTCCAATGGCTTGAAGAATTTATGACGTAAATTGATCCGTGTCCTTGGTATAGCGCTTCATATCTGCTGAAGCTGTGAACCTGGCTCCAAAAAGTTCAATTTTAAACCAAGTAGAAGTTTGTTGCTTCATAATTTCACCATATACATGTATTGTATATAGTTTATATTGTCTGGGAGACAAATTATTACAGAGCCATTCATGCTGAGAGTGAAAATGCACATCTCCCCGTAAGACGATGACCACCTATTCGAGACGGCACAGAAGCATATGTTACCAACCCAAACCCGGATTCCAGTGTTTCCTGTGTTTGAACATCTCATACTTACTACTAGACCATGAGCAAGGATTGCCCAGTGGTCGTTCCACCCTGTAACACTTGCCACGTGGCCACGTTTGCATTAAAGGCAGGAGCAAATGAGATCCATGTTTTTCTGCTTTATATGGTACTCCGGGAGGGGGGAGACTTTTGTAAGCGAATCTGACGTTCGAAGAAAGAAACATTAGGAAGACAAGGTGCCATTTTAAACACCACCCCTTTGGATTTTCAATCCATGAAGACATTAACGTGTTGATATTGCTGTAAAAGCTATAATTCAGAGGCTGCTGAAAGGCCTCTTCACGTGCTTTTTCCACCGCCCAGGGAGCATCAGAAAATAACACAGATCAGCTGCCTCTCTAGTTGTCTTTCCATAGACTATTGCATAAAGACATTAGGTTGATAACTAATCAAATATAATAAGTGGATAGCAATCTGACGCAATAAAATAAGGCCAAGTATGACAGTCACACTGGAACCAATAATTTAGTTCCTAAAGGAAGCATAAAAAAGTGTGAGAGCTTGTTATTTTGACTTTTGTTCAGGCTATTATAGCGTGGTCAGAAATACAAAATTGTTGCTGTAAAATTTACATAGATACGATATATATATATATAATATATATATTATACACAATATTATTTATATCTTTATACATAATGAATTATATAGTGTTGTTTAATGAAATGTCAGTGTGTGTGTGTGTGTGTGTGGTGTGTGTGTGTGTGTGGTGCTGTTAGTTTTCCTCCTCCATAACTCCAAAACCAACTAAAACCAGGCAGCCTGAAACATTTCGCATGCATACTAAAAAACTCAAGAAGTGCCATGATTGAAAATTGGTGCTTGGGTTAATTAAAACAGACCCCTTTTGAAAGTAAAATTAATGGCTTTATTTCATTATATCCCCTTAATCAGCGCGCATCCTCGGTAGCCAATGTCTCTATAGGGTGGCAAAGACGTATCGCTCGGAAACCTTGCTAGGGTTCTGAAAGCACATGTGTTTTTTTGGCCTGCTCAACCATGCCTTGATTTGGAACCAGGCCGCAATAGATTTCTTTATGGTAAAAGTTTTTTTTTTTCAACTTTCTTCACTCTTATTATCGAATGCCTGTTCATCATAGATATGAGGACGCTGGTACATTACAATGCTTATAAAGCGCCTGAAGGACTGTCAGCGTATCGTTGCTTTATTTCATTTCCGCACATTGCATCACAATGAGTATCTCTTAAAACTAAGGAGAATTACACAATTAAGGCTCAGCAAATCGAACTTGCAAGCGTTCCGACCCTAGAAAAGTGTTCATTTTCCAACTTCGTGGAGTGCTAATGTTTAATACTGACGGTCATGATGCAATCTCGTGCCAGGGAGCCATTTCTTATAACCGTTATTGTTGGAATGCTTCAGCCAGCTAACTGCCACAATATTCACACTGTCACTGAATTACTGCATATAGATCGACTTGAATAAAGTTCAAGATTAACTCTCCTGTGTTTGGCCACGTGTTGGTTCTGCGCGTGCAACAGGTTGGTGGCTCCTTGCTGAAAGAAAAACAGTTTTGTGCATTGTGTTATGAAGCTTACTAGGTGTGTTCTTCACATTCAATTGTGATACCTGGTGTCTTTACACTGGAGGTACGAAGGCCAAAATCATACTATACTGAAAACTCTCATCTTGTACAATATGTATGTATGCTATGTATGTTCCCGAAACATACAGCCAAAACGGTTACCAATCAGATAGTGCAAAAATTTTTAGTGCCACCATTACTTCACATTCTCCTGCGGTCGTGCAGCTCAAAGTTTCGGTAAATCGGGGCAATAGAAAAAAATGACTAAAAAAATCACATTCCGTTCAGTCAAGTACTCTTCGGGAGATTTGATCAATGCAAACAAACCTCAGTGGTATAGTTCGCTGGAGTTTTTTTTTTTCTTGAAAATGATTATTTTAAATCTCCAACATTAGTACACGAAAAGAACGATTTATTTTTAGCATAAAAATAAACACCTCACCATTTTGATCTAATACTTCCATTTAGAAGATTACACACATATGAATTGTCTTCGATTTCTTTCTCCATTTTTTTTCACTTGACACGCAATACAAGTTTCGCTCAAATCGTCGGCAACGAAAAAAATTATTAAAAAAATCATTCCTGACTTCAAGGTCAAGTACTCTTCGGGATTATTGATCAATTGGCAAACAACCTGCAGCGGTATAGTTCAGCTGGAGGCTCATTTTTTTTTTGTTTTTTGACAATGATCTTTTTTTACACCCGCTGTCGGAAACAGGAACCCAAGTAAATGTTTCACGGTTGTCCTAGTAAAAGTATATGATCACAATCTTACTATAAGTTCAACCGTCTCCTGTCTGTCTGTTCCCAGGTACCGCAAAAACGGGCTAACCAATTCGCAACCATTTTTTTGGGTGTGTAAACTGGGACCCCCTTGGAGTAAAATAGGGCATAAATATAATTCATGACCCCTTGATGGTTCCATAGGGAGCGGGTGCTTGCTAATGGAGAAAAGATAATGTTTTCACACGTTTGAAAAGAGGAATCACAACATCATGGCAGGAAAGCTGGAGTACGCGATGCTCACTCTGTAGGCCATGGAGTTTGAATCCAACTCTAGCTCTCAACTGTCCTACTGGTGTTTCACAGGCCGGGTGATTATCTAATGTGTGTGTCTCTCTCAGATCGATGATAAACTGGGATCACATCTCGAGGGAATCCCTCACCCCTCTCTCCTCCCAACCACCCCCTCTCTCTCCACCCAACCCCTCTCTACCTCTATCTCTATCTTATCTCACTGCCTCTCCCCGACCCATTGCCTTCCTCCCAACCCCGCCCTTCTCACCCGACCCTCCCCTCAACCTCTTTCCCAAGAAACCCTCCCCCTGGTCACCCCATCTTTTCACCCCCTGTTACGGGGACTGTGGCATGTAGAAGCAGATTCGGAGCTGACTGCGTGAGGTGCAAAGCGTCGCTGCATGTACGGAGCTGTTGGTTTTGATTACTCCCGCCCCAGGTCTCAAAGTGTGTGTGTGTTTGTTGTGTGTGTGTGTGTGTGTGTGTGTGTGTGTGTGTGTGTCGTGTTGTGTGTGTGTGTGTGTGTGTAGACTGACGTGGGAGTTTCTGTCAAGTTGCCTGCTATTCTCACATGTGCGTGGGGTTTCATCAGGGGAAGTGAAACCAGAGACCTACCAGGTGTCTCACAGTAT
>CM068955.1:137374338-137386658 GCA_035128595.1 Eptatretus atami | reverse complement strand
TGTGGAAGTGACGCCTTGCTACCCTACCATCTTTCTAACTGTCCAACACCTTACACACAGTTCGTTATTGCCACTCTTTGGTTTCCTTGCTCTCATCTGGGGGGCAAGAATTATCAGGAGGGACCAACATTCTACTGAAACGGCCAACTCTGAAATTTTTTACGTTTGTTAAACCTTCCAGATTGCTTTCCTGGTGGATTTGCATATACCAACGTTTTACCTTGCGGTGCCATCCCAGTTTCACTTAATCCAAATTTTGCAAGCCCTATCTTCCGGTACAGGTTTATTACATGAATCAGGTGGACCTTCCCCACCACTACATCAACCCAATTTATATTCCATTCCAACCCTGGCATGGCTGGTTAGATGTTTTAATACATGTGTGATCGTCAATAGCAAGCGGGGAGGTACCAGCACAAATGTGGGGCTTCGGTTGTTGTGCCGCAGTCAAAACAGTTGCATGACGTACGACTTCTTCCGCCCTCTCCCCCCCCCCGCCTTAATATCTTTTTGGGTCCCGAGCCAAATAGCTCCTTTGCTGTTGCCCGCTGGGGGGGGGTTCTCCTCACTCAGCTTCTCGGCGTCTACAGGTCGCCAGGGGTTCTCCTTACCGTGTCACCCAATCAAACGTGCCTCTGACATTGTCCCCATTTCCAGGCCACCACGGGCTGCATGAACACATTACTCGGGGCCGCATCAATGCTCCTCCGAGGCTTGATCATTCCTGCAGCCCATATCTTCCCCACCACAATCGAAACTTCCTTCTTCTCCCTGTTTCACCATTTTAACTGTGGCAATGCAAAATGCGTGACTCGTGTTTTGACCTGCCTGGCCTACTTACGAATGTGTAATAATCTTGCAATCATTTCCACAACAATTAATTTTCTTACATAACAGCATCCAATGAATTTTCTTACACATGGAACTACTTTACAGTGAGTAAAACATCCTGTGATATTATTACACAAGCAACTACATTGGCAGGGCTCGTCCGGGGCTCGCAACGATCTGAGAGAGCCCTCGGCAAAAAAAAACTTTGAGAACGAAAATTTACCAGGTTGGTCATGAATTGTGACCCTTATTGACATGAGGTGGTGTTTGAGCCACCCTGGGAGGCTACAATTCCCATTTCTGACCCCTATGTAGATACCAATAAACCACAACAACAACACAAACACACAACACAAACAACACCCACTACTGTGAGACCTTGGTAGGTCTCTGTTTACTTCTGATGACCCACGCATGTTGGAGTAGCAGCGGCAACTACAGATCCCACGTACATCTACACCACCACACACACAACACAACACACAACACAACACACACCAACTTTGGCACTGGTGGGAGTATTCAAAACCAAAGCTCGTACATGCATGCGACCTTTGCCTCACGTCAGCTCGAATCTGCTTCATAATGCACCAGTCCCGTACAGGGTGAAGTGGGGGACCAGGGGAGGGTTTGGGTTGAAGGGTAGAGGGGCGGGCGTCGGGGAGAGCGGGGTTTGGGAGAGGAATGGGTCGGGTGAGGGTGAGATTAGAGATAGGAGTAGGGTAGAGAGGGGTTTGGGGTGGGAGAGAGGGGGGGTATGGGGGGAAGGGTAGGGATTCCCTAGATGTGATGCCCAGTTTTTCATCGATCTGAAGAGCACACACATTGATGAATCACCGGCTTGTGAACACCAGTAGGACAGTTGAGGCTAGTGGATTCAACATCGGTACGAGTGAGCATGCGTTACCTTCAGCTTTCCTGCCATGATGTGTGTGTTCCTCATTTTCAAACTTGAAACATTTTTTCTTCTTAGAAGCACCCGCTCCCTATGGAGCCCATCAGGGGGTCTGCATTATATATTGCCTATTTTTCTTTCAAGGGGTCCCAGGTTTACAACCCACAAATGGTTGCGATGGTTCACGTTTTGCGGTACTGGGATCAGAAGACAGGAGAGCGGTGAATTATAGTAAGATTGTGATATAATAATTTACTAGAACCCCGTGAACATTTATTTGGTTCCTGTTTGAAGGGTTGATAAAAAAATCATTTCAAAACAAAAAAAGATAGCTCCAGGAACATACCGCTGAGGTTGTTGCATTGTAATAATTTCCGAAGAGTACATTTGAATGATCAGGAATTGATTTCTTTATATTTTTTTTCGTTGCCCGATTTGGCGAACTTGATATTGCGTGTATATTGTGAAAAAAATTGGAGAAAGAAGTCGAAGAAATTATGTGGTGTATCTTCTAAATGGAAGTATTAGATCAAAATGGTGATGTTTTTTTATGCTTAAAAATAATCGTTCTTTGTCTGTACTAAATGTTGGGATTTTTAAATAAATCTTCAAGAAAAAAAAACTCCAGCTGACACTTACCACTGAGGTTGTTGCATTTGATCAAATTTCCGAGAGTACTTTGACTGACGGGAATTGTTTTGTTAGTCTTTTTTTCATTGCCCGATTTACCGAAACTTGTGCTGCCACCGCAGTGGAATGGTAGTAGGTGGCATAAAATTTGCCTATCGCTGTTACCGTTTTTGGCTTTGTATTTCGGGAACCATCACATAATACATATGTACAAGATAGAGTTTTAGTAATTATATCCGATTTTTGCCTTTCGTACCTCCAGTGTCAGACCACGGTATTTTTTTTCCACAATTTGAAATGGGTTTAGAAAACCCCAAACCTAGTTTAGCATTTACCACAATGACAAACTTTTTCTTTTCAGCAAGGCAGCACCCTGGTGCACGACGAACAACACGTGGCCAAACAGGAGAGTTATCTTGAACTTTTTCAAGTCGATCTATATGCAGTATTCAGTGACAGTGTGTATTGTGGAGTGCTGGTGAAGCATTTCCAACAAAACGGTTGATAAGAAATGGCTCCCTTGGCGGACTTGGCATCACTGAACCGTCATATTAAAATACACCTCACGATTGGACAAATGAAATTTTCTAGGAGTCGAACTGCTTTGAATTTCGATTCTGGAGCTTATTGTGTAATTCTCCTTAGTTTAAGAGATTATCATTTCGGTGAGCATGTGCGGAATGAAATAAAGCAACGAACCGCTGACGTCTCAGGGCAGTTTATAAGCATTGTATTGTACCAGCGCCTCATAGCTTTGATGAACAGCCTTCGATAATAAGAGTGAAGAAGTGAAAAAAAAAATTTACACATAAGAATCTATTGCGGCCTTTCAGTCAAGGCGATTGGTTTTGAGCAGGCCAAAACAGTGGCTTCAGACCTAGAGGTTTCCGAGGATAGTCTTTTCGCCTATAGAGAATGGTGACCGAGGATGGCCTGATAGGATATTTAATGAATAGCCATTATATTATCTTCAAAAGGGGTGTTTTATTACCCAGCACCAATTTTCATCTTGGCATTCCTTGGAGTATTTCTTGTATGCATTGGAAAGTTTCGGCTTGTTGGTTTATGGTTTTGGAGTTTGGAGGAGAACTAACAAAACTCAAACAACACCAACACCACTGACATTTCATTACACACACATATAATTATTATTATTATATCTATATATATATTATATATATGTATCTATGTAATTTCTACAGCAACATTTTGTATTTCTGAACCACTTAATAGCTGAACAAAAGTCAAAATAACAAGCTCTCACACTTTTGTTTATGCTTCCTTTGGGAACTCCAAACGGTTCCAATGTGACGTCATAACTTGGCCTTATTTTATTGGTCAAGATGCTATCCAATTATTTATTTCGATTAGTTATGCCAACCTATGTCTTTATGCAATAGTCTATGGAAGACACTAGAAGAGGGCAGCTGTCTGTGTTTTATTTTCTGATGCTCCCTGGGCGGTGGAAAAACGTGAGAGGCCTTTCAGCAGCCTCTGAACTGATAGGTCTTTTTAAGCATATCATTACACGTTAAGTGCTTCGACTGGATTGAAAATCCAAAGGGGGATGTTTAAATGGCACCCTTGTTCTTCCTAATGTTTCTTTCTTTACGCGCGATTCCGCTTACAAAAGTCCCCCCCCCCGAGTCCTAAAAAGCAGAAAAACAGAACTCATTTGCTCCTGCCTGTTATGCAACGTGGCCACGTGGCAGCTGTTACAGGGAACGACCCATGGCAATCCCATGGCAGTAGGTAAGATGAAATTCAACACACAGGAAACACTGGATCCGGCGTGGTTTAAACATGTGCTGTGACGTTCACTGCACTACAGGGTGCGGTCACTCGTCTTACGGGGAGATGTGCATTTTCATCTCAGCATGAATGGCTCTGTAATAATTTGTCTCCCAGACAAATAAACTATTACAGAGTACACTGTGTATTTGGTGAATTATGAGCAACAAATCTTACCTTGTTTTAAATTGACTTTTTGGAGCCCAGGTTCACAGCTTCAGCAGATATGAAGCGCTGCAGATGCACAAAGGACACGGATTCAATTTTGACGTCTCATAAATCTTCACATTGGACCGCAGGGCTTCTCCAAGGCTCTTGTTAGCTCTTGGTTTATTTTGGCAAATACATTACTCCACAGTGTTTTATGCCCCGTAATGGATATCCAAATGTAACGCACCAATGTTTTTATACATGCATCGCTCGTCATGTTTTCTCGTATTTCTCCTGCGAGGAATACAGATAGGTTTGTGAGTGCACTATAATTAGATGGTATTCTTATCAAACAGAAAAAGTCGTCTTTCTTCTAAATGGGAAGTCCATTACTGCGTATAAGCGGTCCATGTGTAGGCATTTTTGGAGACCCTTTATTGCCCTTCACTTGCGTGTAAATAAGCATTTTTAAAATGTATCTGGATTAAATATGATTTCCTCCGAATAACAAAAAGCACAATGGATGTTGTATTGTGGCTGATGGACATCACTGTTGTGTCAACCTGAAAAGGGATTTGAAAACTCTGCTGAGCAATTGTGCTGTTTGTTTTACAATCGAGCATATTTTCAGATAGAACTATAACAGCATTCGGGAAGAGCGCTACCCACCAAGCTTGAACAGTTTACGTTTTTTGATCTCACTGAAGCGGACCTGACCAATATAATGTTCTTTGTTTTGTCTTCTAACCAACTGATCCACCAGTTTTGTCATCATCCATTCAAACCTATTTGAGATATTGTGCTCAATACATACATATATATGTAAAATATGTCGTGAAGAAACACTTCAAATTTAAAATTCTCATATCTGGATTTAGATAATTTACCACAATTGAGATTGATGCTTCCTTATCACACACACTTGACCTGTCCACCAAGTTTTGTCCGATTCCGTTCATAACTTTTTGAGACATCGTGCCCACATATCAGTTAGTCCTACAGTTCTCTAAATGGTGAAGAATCCTAAATAATTATCAGATGCGGGTGCGGAACCGGATCTTCACCAAATTGAAACAATTCTTCCTTCCACACACCCGCATGTCTTACCAAGTTTCATCTGAATCCGTCAAAACTTTGGAGATATCCTGTATATAGCAAAGAAACAAACAAACAGACAAGAAGAAGACTTCGTGCAGAGCATGACACTTGCAAAATCCATCAAGCAAATTTGACCGAAAAAATAATTGCTGGTTGGAATTCATTGACCAATATGCAACCCCTCTCAAATTTCAAGACACAATCGGATGAAAATTGACAATTTTAAAATACGGCTATGTTTGACCTTTTGGCAAGTGTGAACCTCAAAATAATTGGTGGTTGAATTCAGTGACCTGAAGTATAATCCTTTTTCAAATTTCAAGTCAATCGGATGAAATTGAGGATTTTAGAAATAAACCTCATTGTTGCCTTGAGGCCTCATGTTGACCTTTTCGTCAATGGTGACCTCCAAATTAATTGGCTTGGTTTGAATTCATTCACCTGAAATATGAATGCATTTCAAATTTCAAGTCAATCAGATGAAAATTGATGATTTTAGAAATCCAACCCTCGTGTTGACCTTGGGCCTATGTTTACCTTTTGGTCTGTTTTGACCTCAAAAATAATTGGATGTTTGAATTCAGTGACCTGAAATATAATCCTCTTCAAATTCCTAGACAATCGGGAAAAATTGGCAATTTCAGAAATACGCTACGATTTTGACCTTTTGGCCAAATGTGGACCTTCAAAATATTGACTGCGTATGAACAATTTACACGAATATAAATGCTCTTCAAATTTCAGTCAATCGGTATGAAAATTCAATGATTTTTTAATACCACATAAGTTGTGTGCCTTTGGCCTATGTTGACCTTTGATGTCGAATTGTTGACCTTCAAAGTAATTGGCTATTTAATTCACTGACCTAAATATAAATCCTCTTCAAATATCAAGTCAATCGGATGAAAATTGACCAATTTTATTTAAAAAAAAAAAGCCTATGTGACCTTTCGGTCATCTTGACCTCAAAACAATTGGCTCATTGAATTTAGTGAACTAAACATTAAATCGTTTTCAAATTTCAGGTCAATCGGATGAAATGGAGGAATTTAGAAATCCCACGTTAGTTGTTGATCTTTGGCCTATGTTGACCTTTTGGTCAATGTTGACATCAAAATAATCGGCTGGTCGAAATTCATTGGCCTGAAATATAAATCCTCTTCGAATTTCAAGTCAATCAAATGGAAAAATTAGGATTTTAGAAATCCCACCTTAGTTGTGCACTTTGGCCTATGTTGACCTTTGGTCACCGTTGACCTCCAAAAATCGGCTAGTTAAATTTGTTGCCTGAAATATAAATCCTCTTCAAATTTGAAGTCAATCGGAATGAAAAATGAGATTTTAGAATCCCACCTCAATTGTTGACCTTTGGCCTATGTGATCTTTAGGCAAATGTGGACCTCAAAAATAATTGGTGGTTAATTCAGTAACCTGAAATATAAATCCTTTTCAAATTTCAGGTCAATCGGATGAAAATGGAGGAATATAGAAATCCCACCAATGTTGTTGACCTTTGGCCCATTGTTGACCTTTTTATCCATGTTGACCTATAAAATTGGCTATTTGAATTCATTGACCTGAAATATAAATCCTCTTTTAATTCCAAGACAATTCTGATGAAAATGACAATTTTAGAAATACGGCCTATGTTGACTACTTTGGCCAATGTGGACTTCAAAAATAATTGTGGTTGAATTTCAGTGGCCAGAATATTAATCTCTTCAAATTTCAAGTCAATCGGATGAAATTAAGGATTTTAGAATATAACCTTAGTTGTTGACCCATGGGCCTATTGTTGACCTTTTCAATCCATGCTGACCTTCAAAATAATTGACTGGTTGATTCATAACCTGAAATATAAATGCTCTTAATTTCACATACAATCGGAAAGAAATTAATGATTTTAGAAAAATACCACCTAAGTTGTTGACCTTTGGCCTTGTTGACCTTTTGTTCGATGTTGACCTCAAAAGTAATTGGCTAATTGATTCAGTGACCTGAAATGTAAATCCTCTTCCAATTTCAAGTCAATCGAATGAAAATTGACAATTTTAGAAAACAGCCATGTTGACCCTTTGGTCAATATTGACCTAAAAATAATTGGCGTTTGAATTCAGTGACCTGAACCATAAATCGTTTTCAAATTTCAGGTCAATCGGATGGAAAAATGGCGGAATTTTAGAATCCCACCGATGTTGATTTTTGGCCCCATGGTTGACCTTTTTATCCATGTTTACCTCAAAAATAATGGCTCGTTGAATTCAGAGACCGGAAATTAAATCCCCTTCAAATATCAAGTCAATCGGCTGAAAATTGGGAATTTAGAAAATCACGAAGTTGTTGACCTTTGGCCTATGTTGACCTTTTGGTCGATGTTGACCTCAAAAGTAATTGGTGGTTGAATTATTGGCTCGAAATATAAATTCTCTTCAAATTTCAAGTCATCGGATGAAAGTGAGGAATTTAGAAATCCCACCAAAGTTGTTCCTTTGGCCTATGTTGATCTTTTGGTCAATGTTGAACTCAAAAATGATTGGCTACTTGAAGTCTCGTTGGCGTGAAATAAAAATCCTCTTAAATTTCAAGTCAATCGGATGAAAATTGACAATTTTAGAAATACGGCCTATTGTTGACCTTTTGGCCAATGAGGACCTCAAAAATAATTGTGGTTGAATTCAGTGACCTGAAATATAATCCTTTTCAAATTTTCAAGTCATCGGATGAAAATGAGGAATTAGAAATACCACCGATGTTGTTGACCTTTGCCAATGTTGACCTTCTTTCCATGTTTACCGAAAAATAAATTGACTATTTTGAATCATTGATCTGAAATATAATCCTCTTTAATTCCAAGGCCAATCGGATGAAAATTGAGGAGTTTTTGAATTACGGCCTATTGTGACCTTTTGGCCTAAGTGGACCTCAAAATTAATTAGTGGTTGATATTCAGTGACTTGAAATATAAATCCTCTTCAATTTCAAGTCAATCAGATGAAATGAGAATTTTAGAATCCCACCGTCGTTGACTTTGACCTATGTTGACCTTTTGGTCGATTGTCGACCTCAAAAGTAATGCTGGTTCAATTCATTGGCCTGAAACATACATCCTCTTCAAATTTCAAGTCAATCGGATGAAATGAGGATTTTAGAATCCCACTTTAGTTGTTGTACCTTTGGCCTATGTTGCCATTTGACCTCAAAATAGGCTTCTTCCTCTATGCCAAACTCTACCATGTGGTGAAGTCCGTTGAATGTTGATTAAAATTGTGACCTGTCGGTTGAAAAACAGACAGAGAGACAGACGAACAGACGACAGACAGATACAAATCGACAGACCAATTACGTCCTCAAATTTTTTGATTTTGCAATTAACAAACAAGAGATAGACAGAAGGGGTGAAAATATAACCTCTTTCACCTTCGGTGGTGGAGGGAACATATTGTTGTAGATTTCCCACCGTCGGCGTGCGAACGCGCGTCTACCAATAGCGGTCGCTTCCCACCCTAACGGACAACCGGATCAACGCCGGGAAACCGCACGGGTGTGTTTTGTAACCACACCACAACCTTGTCCGCACTCTCCCCGCGCTACAGGGTCCGATCGCCAATCTTCGATTTACCTAATTTTCGTGCGGGTAGGTTACCAAGAGTATTTACCTCAACGGGACCGCTTGGAAACGACCGCTTAAGCAGCTCGGCTCTTTTGGGATACCGGCGGGTATTAATCGCGCAGTCCCGTTGGACCCGATCACTTACCGGCTATTTAAACACCAACTATTTCCGAGTACAAGATGGCAGCTCAATTAAGAAGAGGACGCAACGAACTGGTTTACATTTCAAACAAGGACATTTATTATATAAGCACGTATGCAATTAAACAAGGCAAAACAGTTGCAATTTAAAAGACAAAAGCACGATAAAGAACTGATCGTCTATACGAATGCAATGCAACATTACGACACAAAGCACTTACAATTCCCTACTTATTAGATGGGCCACGGACACACGTACGCACCACACACACACCCAAGAAATGGTGGCAGAGGCCTTTAATAACGGGCTCCAGCTCGGGGACAGGTGAGCTGAAACCCAGAACCTATCTCGAACTTCTCCACCTCGTGTGGTCTTCAAGTTGTTCAGACCCGGGCTCCAGCGAGAGCGAGCTGGATCCAATCGCCGTGAGCCGCGATCTTCCCGAGCTTCCGCGAATCCTCCCGCACTTCTCAACACATGCTGGTGAGACAAGGCGCCGATCCTTCCCGTCGATGCGTCGCTTCCCGAGGAATCCACTCCAAGAAGAGGTCGATGAGTCGCACCAAGCCGGGAACCAAAATGGGAACAAAGAGGTCACGAACCAAGAGAGAAGAGAAAGCAGCCACCTCGCAGCTCGAGCCGAGCAACCGGCTAACTTTCTTCCAACAAGGGCAGCTTGAAGCACAAAGCTTTCCAAAAGCCTCCGACCCTAACCAGAGTCAAGCAGGGACCCGAAGCTTGCTGAACGACTACTCTCTGCCGAAGGCAAAAAGCTTACTACTCAACTCCCCACACGAACAAGAAAAGATCTCCTTCTTATCCCTTCCTCCGCCTTCCCAGCTCCGGCGTGACTCATGACTCATGCCCTGTGCTCCATCCCCCGCTCAACCAAGGTGGGAGGGAGTTGTTGACATCATGAGTCACGGGACGGCAGGTTTCTTCTTCCTCTTCGCAGAAGAGGGGGAGGGACGTCTCCATTGTTTCGTTCCCTACTATTAAATCGATCCGCAGCGCATCTAATCGATTTCTGAACATTTAAACATGGAAGGTGAGCTATCTAGGGAACAAGCACTTATCGACATAGCTGACTAAGGGACCTGAATGTTGTGTGCAATCGAATTCCCAAATTCGTAACAATTAACACACGAGATTAATTAATTATCCCGAACATTCCACGAGCCACACACAAAGCAGCTGGATGTACGTACCGCTACAATACTGCACATACACAAAAAACATATCTTCCACAAGCCACGAACATGACCTGCTTCCTGTACGTGTATTGTAGCTTCGTGGGATAAACAGTTTTGCAGGATTTCCACGAGTGCAACACATCATTCCATGTTCATCCCCTGTGAGTTACTTAAGCATGAGTCATTTTTCTTACGGCTAGGATACGGCGGCCATCCCCCCCACCCCCTGAATTGACAGAAACGTGTGGCGCGCAGAGTTTTTCTGAGGTGGCCTCAGGGTGGCCTACGCGTATGGCTATCTTTTACAGGCCGTAGGGGTCTCCGTGGAATTAAAGCCGGGAGTTATAACTTTTTTCATTTCTAGGTTGGCCGTAGCAATTCGACAAGCCGTAGCATGACGTAGATGTGTTCCACGTCGACCGTACGTAGGGCGTAAGGTGGGCCTGCGTTATTCGTGCGTTTTCCGTAGGCTCTTATCAATGAAAAATGAATTTTGCCAACCCCCAAAATTACAGCGGCCGCACTATTTCCACGTTCACCTTAGGGCCCCACTGCGGTCGCCTTGCGGGCACCTTGAGGCTACCTTGCGTCTGCCTTGAAAATTCTATGGCTGCCGTAGGGACGCCTAAGGTCACCGTGCGACATCAATCAAAGACCGTACGGCACCCCACGTTTTCGGTCTCCACAATTTCTAAATACCCGTGCGGCTACCCAAAAATAAAACATATGTGACTGCTACATTGTTGTGACCGTGGAAATTACTGCGTCGCCCTATAATGCTAGTGGCCGTAGATTTTTTAGGACCCTACGGCCGCCGAGCCAATGTGACTGAAGCATTACAGAATGAAAACACGAACAGCATCTATTGATGTATCCAGTAATTACCAGGTCTCACATACGGACCATTACACAATGGAACATTCAGTCACTCGTAAACTAGATATGTGAATATATATTATAAGTATAACATGATATTATATATATATATATATATATATATATATATATATATATATATATACGTACATATATAGTGTTACGGATTTCAGAATCCGGTTTGATGAATGCACCCACACATCCAGGTCCTCAGACAGTTATTTCCTTAAATGCATGTCCAGATTAGCCCCATCCCCATATTTAGTGGGATTTTAAATGTGGTGCGTTGAGAAGGGTAAAGAATAGATCCCCTCTCTTATTGGAAGCTTTTTCCTTTACGACAGACACATTTATGCACATATTTCTTTCACGAGCGCCGATGCCCACCTTTTTTATTTCAGCAACGTTTACACACATTTCTTTCAAGGACGCCGAGGCCCGCCCTTTTTCCAGCAACGTTTTCACACATTTCTTTCACGGGCACCGAGACCCGCCCTTTTTCGAGAGCATGGGTTGTCATGGGAACGGTGCGCAAGTGGGGCGGGGTGAGCTTGGGGGGACTTTGTGCCCGCCGAGACGGGCCGGATATATAAAAAGAAGAGGAGGTCCATGTGAGGAAGCGAAAACGCGAGCAAGCGGGGAAGCGAGCGAGTGAGCGTGTGGGTGTCTGACCAGCGCCAACAACGAGAAAATTTGTCAGTCAGTTTGTCCGTTCCAGTGTGGGAGTGACCAGCGCCGACAACGAGTGAGGCACGGGTCACTCACAAGGAGTGAGGCGCGGGTCAGTCACCAGCGGACCATGTGGGTCACTGGACGTCACCAGTTTCGTGAAGTGTGAGGAGCTGCCAGTGTCGCAGCACCAGGTTCTAAACCAGGGACAGACGATCATGGTGCCCCCCAGACGTCGACTGGCATTCAAGGCTGTTGGCGAGTGGGTGCACGGCAAGGCAGGGTGCTGGCGACGGACAAGACACACACACACACATTTCAGGACGTTTCCACTTGACGGACGACTTCTTTCTGGTGAGTGATAAGACTCTTCTCCCCCCTCCCCCCCCTATTCATTTCAATTGCTTTGGAATTTATTCACTTATTTACCTCAGG
>CM068955.1:137322589-137343714 GCA_035128595.1 Eptatretus atami | reverse complement strand
GTGTGTGTGTGTGTGTGTGTGTGTGTGTTGTGTGTGTGTGGGTGGTGTGTTGTGTGTGTGTGTGTGTGTGTGTGTGTGTGTGTGTGTGTGTCCGTGGGCCCGTCTTTAAATAGGATTGTTAAGTGCTTTTCCTTTCATTGTACATTGCCTGCCTTTTATTCATGATAACTGTGCTCTGTGTTCCCTCCCCGATGATTATTTGTAAAATAAACCCCTGTTAAATGTACCAGCTCGTTTTCTGTGCTTTCCTTCATTGGCCGAGCAAGTGCGTATTGTGAATTAGTAAGGCCGTTCGTGCCGTAGGTTGTTCATTTGGTCCGGCGTGGCTTTGGTAACTCCCGCTCGGTTACGCCGATCCGAGTCGGTGATAGCGACTCGATTCGGACAAAGTCGGCCGAGGGTGTGGTTTTCTCCGGTAGTTGATGACGTGGGTATTTAGGTATACTAGTGCGTGCCCGTAGGTGTGTGCCCGTAGGTGCAAACAAAACAAAACAAAAAATTTCAAACCGCATGCCAGAAACAACACACAGGCCGTTCCTTCGCTCTCACGTGCCCGTACGTGCGTGGCCGTACATGCAAAAAAAAAAACTTTCAAACCCGTGCCAGAAACAACAACCACACAGGCCATTCCTTCGCTCTCGTAAACGACGACTGGATTGGGGCATTGTGTTTACTATAAATGCGCAATAGAAATCGAGAAATTATTAGAATACATTGGGGCATTGTGTTTAATAATCGAGAAAGTACAGAAATCGAGAAAGAAGAATACAGTAAGTCGATAAATCAAGAAAAAATCGAGAAAGAATACAGTAATCGTCACTGACTGGATTGGGGTATTGGTTTAAGAAAATCGAGAAAGAAATCGAGAAAGTACAGAAATCGAGAAAGAAAGAATCGAGAAAGAATACAGTAATCGTCACTATCCGGAAGTGAAGTCCTCACTGTCCGGAAGTTCGCATATGGCAGTTACGATTATTCGCAATTTATTCTTAATGGCCAATTATTCAATATGCGCCAACGTATTTTGCCTTTTCCCAATGTCATCGCAAGGAAAACACAAAGAGAAGAGGAAAGAGGAGAAAAAAACGTGCAAAAAATAATTTACTTCCTGCTTCGGAGCATACCAGCTAACTCTGATGTTCCCCAATTATGCACCGTCTATATGAAAACGATCATAACTTGGGCCATTGTGTTATCTATAAATGCCATAACAATCGAGAAATTATTAGAATACACGAAAAAAAAACGTGCAAAAAAATAATTTACTTCCTGGTTCGGAGCATACCAGCACGCTGATGTCCCGAAATTTATACACGTCTAATATGAAAACGATCATAACTTGGCCATTGTGTTTATCTATAAATGCGCATAGAAATCGAGAAATTATTAGAATACACGAAGTCATCACTCTCCGGAAACCCGTACGTTGTAACCCGTAATGGGAACGCGGCTGAGGTTCCTCCCCATCGGCCACGCCACGCAACAACGTGTCTTGCCATTGGTTTGGTAAATAAATGGCCATAACTTGGGAAGCACTTGTCCGATTAATATCAAACGTTGAAAAGGCACATCCTCAGGTCCCCAGCAACATACTGGCAAGTTTCAATTAGATCGGACCAGAGGTTGTCGAGAAACAGCGGTCACACACACACACACACACACACACACAACACACACACACACACACACAGAGATTGCTGGAATTATAGATAGAAATTGAGATTAGGCAATTTACCCTACACCACGCCGCCGAAATATTGGCGACCACGGTCCACTAAGGGACCCGTGACCTTTGGAGTTATCAAGGTTACGACTAAATTCCGGGTGTTCGGTGGGAGACGACTCTACTGCTCCCCCTGGATGTCGTTTATCACCCACGAACCCGCCCACAACAATATTAGGATGGGTTGGACATCTCTATATCTCTATTATAATACCAAGCTTGCACACTAAAACTCAGCTCGCCGTCACACGATCCCTATGAAATTGCTGTGGACTTAGCGGACATGCAACAATGTTTGGGAAGTCTTGGCGTTCATAGTACCACTTGCATTTTGCACAATGTGTATTTTTGTCATTCCTCGTGTATGGTCTGTCGTCTACTACCAGCTATGTTGTACTGCTATCCGTGCATGTGCAACGGTATCGCTAGTATAACATAATAGCAAGCATGTACAATAACACATTTAATTATTTTATTCTTAGTCTAGACATGCAATTTGAGGAAATAACTACGCTATATAAGCATCCTTAAACCCACGAGGAGCCGCCTTGCCTCACCACACATCACAAAGAGGCACGGGCTTGTTTTAACCAAAATGCATGTCCATGAATACTTGAACATCACGCTCACGTAATTAAACACCTCACCCCCACGTTATTTAAAACACCTCACCACCATGTATCCACCACGTTATTCAAAACACGTCATCTCCATTTAATTTGGAGTTATCCAAGGGTTACGACCTAAATTCCGGGTGTTCGGTGGGAGACGACTCTACTGCTCCCCCTGGATGTCGTTTATCACCACCGAACCCCGGCCCACAACAATATTAGGATGGGTTGGACATCTCTATATCTCTATTATAATACCAAGCTTGCACACTAAAAACTCAGCTCGCCGTCACACGATCCCTATGAAATTGCTGTGGAACCTTAGCGACATGCCAACAATGTTTGGGAAGTCTTGGCGTTCAATATACGCCACTGCATTTTTGCACAATGTGTATTTTTGTCATTCCTCGTGTCTGTCGTCTACTACCAGCTATGTTGTACTGCTATCCCGTGCATGTGCACGGGTATCGCTAGTATAACATAATAGCAATGCATGTACAATAACACATTTAATTATTTTATTCTTAGTCTAGACATGCAATTTGAGGAAATAACTACGCTATATTAAGCATCCTTAAACCCACGAGGAGCCGCCTTGCCTCACCACACATCACAACAGAGGCACGGGCTTGTTTTAACCAAAATGCATGTCCATGAATACTTGACATCACTGCCACGTAATTAAAAACACCTCACCCCCACGTTATTTAAAACACCTCACCACCATGTATCCACCACGTTATTCAAAACACGTCATCTCCATGTAATTAAAAATCCCTCACCACCAAGTTCATAAAAACCGCTTTGCACTAAAAACACTATGTTGACGGCATTCTTTCAAATTGAACAGGCTTGGCCACCCAACTGCCATACGTTACACGACCTTCCAAACACGTATGTTGGAATTATCAAGTCACAATGGCAACCAGGAAGGAACGAGGCGGAGAAAAGTGTCTTCGTCGAATTGTACTTTGTCAACCCCAAACAAGATGGAGTTTATATTGTCTGCGCTTCTCCTGCTTCCATTCCCGGTCCCACAAAGTACGAAGACCTCCGAACAGTACATGGGGTCGTTGACCGACCTTCAGAGACGCCTGCCTACGATTCTTTTGCCTTGACGGATGACGTCTGAAGGGACAAAACATTGGAGGAGGAGTTTTTTCAGATTGCCGAGACAACTTCGAAGTCCTGTTCGTTACGATCTGCATACAATGTACCCTCAGATACCTGCATTATGTGGCAAAAGACACAAGGCAAGCTCGCGAAGATTTCGCACCACTGTCGCGAAACAAGAGGGGGAACAGTTATGCCCTGCCGAGAAATCTGTGGAAATCTCACTCACGTGGAACAACGTAAAACTAACTCAGACCTGCATCTACCAGTTTGTTGACATTGATGCAGTCCAGTGTGATCCCATACCCAGACGCAAACCCCTAATCACGTGCAACAGATGAGGATTCCTCAATGCAGAGCAAAAAGAGTTCGGTTGATCGAGTCATGACTTGATTTAGCAGGAAATCCGTCAACAAAATGTGACAAAACCACGGTTGTATTTTATTGAAGGACCCGGGGGAATGGAAAAAACCTCGTAACAACAACGCTTCTTGCCTCTTCACAGCAAGCATGTTCGCACTGGCAGCATGTGCATGGACAGGGATTGCAGCCAATTCTTCTGAAGGATGGACGTACTGACACAATCTCTCAAGTTCAGTACCATAATGGCAAACTGTACATGCAACGTTTCTCCACGGTCGAAACACGCAGAAACTCTGCGACAGACAACACTCTTCGTAATTGATGAGGCCTCAATCGTGCACAAGAGTGCATTGAATCTGTAAACATAATGTTGACAGAGATTGTCAGAGTAGATGTACCCCATTCCTGGAAAGTTCACACATCGGGGTGGTGATTTCAGCAAGGTTTTTGCCTGCAATGGCCCAAAAACATCCAGAGCAGGAATTGTTGAAAATTGTGTGAAATCTTACCTCATCTGTGGCCCTTTTCCATAACGACCAAGCGGTCACGACGAATATGCCGCTTGTAAAGAGCACAGTTCAGTGAATGCTTCCTACAACTAGGAAACGGGATTTTAAAAAGCAGCAAACACCCTAAGACGACATCATTGATATTCAAGCAAATGCAACATCGTTCAAGACACATAGTTGAGAAGTGCTTTGGACCGGCGCTTAATTGCATCTGAAAGACATGTTTAGAACCGCCATCCAGCCCAACAAACGAAAGCCCCTGGCCTGACAAATTAATGCTGAGAAAAAAATTCAAGAGAAAAAAAAACATACCTTCAGTGCAGATGAACTAATCTGTGTAAGATCAACAGTGACAATAACCAACGAGTTTTCACAGTATAACTCCAGCTGGAAATGCCACACACAAACTTTACTGAACAGTCAGTTCAATCGTTGATGCTCCTCCGTAAACTTCGAATTCGATGCGACTGTGCAATCGGCACAAGACTGTGCATTTGAGACACACAACCATGTGTTACGATGCGAGAATCATTGGCGGAAAATCACGGACAGCGAGTTCTTTGGATTCCACGCTGAAGCTGGCACCATGAGTAGCATTGCTCCTTCACACTAAAGAAAACAACAATTTCCCCCCATCCGTGCTTACATACGCAATGACCATTAACAAGGCGCAAGGACAAACATTTCGTAGAGTGGGGATACTGTCAACTACCATCCCAGTTTTTGCACGGAGAACTTGTATTTCGCTTCTCGACGAGCCAGAAGTTTTGACACGGTGTACGTCAGAAGTAGATCACGTAGCACAAAATCAGGGGACTTCTTCACAAGGAGTAGTGTACAACAAAAAATGTCATGTACAAGGACGTTTTGTAGGCCTCGTTAGGTAGGCCATGAGTACAATCGGACTGGGATCCGGCTCTTACAAGAGCACCCGCCACTGGTTGTCATATTGGGTCAGGAACGGAATGCCGTCTGTGACGGGGTTTCCGGCTAGTAACTATAATATAATATATATATATATATAGTATATAATATATATATATAATATATATATATGTATATATGAATCAAAGTTCCGAAGACAGAACGGATTCTCTCGTCTACGAGTTACAGCATGTGGTGCTGTTTGCCATAATTGGTTGGACGCGGCTATGCCGCTGATGCAGTCCCCTTACCAGTGCACTGGTAATCATTTTGACCGACGCCTCGGGAAGATGACACGCTGAGTCCAACTACTGGTGTATATAATCTCACGGCCCAATAGGGCTTGAACTCAGACCCAAGGATCCCAAGCCCACCCTAACCACCAAGCAACACCAGGCTGATACGGATTAAAACCCCCTCATTAATACCCTCGTACCCGTGGCCGTAACAATATATACTGTATATTATTTTAATTATATATATATATAAATTTATATATATACGTGTTTAATAAATATATTATTATATATATGATATATATCATAATCATATATATTCCAGTCGTAATATCCTGGTGTAATGGTGGCATCAAGCCATCGGATTGTTTCAATGGTAAAACCGATAAATCAGCACCAGAACAACAAGTTTGTCTACACCAGACGATTGTTTCTGCTATGCAATTAAGAAACCAGAGGCATGCTGCGATTGCAGGACTTAGTCAGGGATATGCAGGATTGCAGGAGATCAGGGGAATCTCACGCCTCCACACATTGACACCAACACGTGTCTATCTGCAACTCCTACAGTGATTTTCGTCCTCCTTCCTCCTCTACATCATGTGACTCAACTCACATGCATGCTCCATACTCACCTCGTCACCACATTACACCTTTGCAGCTTAAAATGCTTATGTTCCATGTCAGCAGCTAAATGGCAAAGAAGCGCATGTTTCTCTTACCGGAGGTTCGGTGTCCACCACACCACCCTGCCTTGGCACCTGTTGCAAGTACAGGCAGCTCACTTGTGAGCTCCATCCCGACACATGCATTCAGGCACACACACCTCCAGGAAGATCCCTCCAGACTGCAGTACTGGACATGCTCCATTTTAACCACTCATCTGACTCGGTTTTCTCCACCTACCTGTTGATGGCAATCACAGTCACCATCCGGTGATCATGTCTCTCCTCCGGCTCTCCAGCATGGAGTCCGGTACATGTAGGGCCTCGCAAACCTCACATTTCTGCCCCAACTGTCTTTCATGCTCCTCTCCCATAACTATTAAATTTCCTCTTCGGGCGCTACTAATCTTTAACCTGTCTGCAATTCCGTTTCATTTTATTTTCACCTGTCTCAGTTTTAATTTCCTTCCCCTTGATTCTGTTTTTCTTCCTCCCTTTTCTCCATCTCATCTATCCATACCCCATTTATTATTCTTCCTCTCTCATTATCCCCTCGTAGCCCTTTTACTATATATGGACCTAATCGCTGCTTATTCCTGGTTGACAGCCCACATTCCCTGTTATATCCCATACGTCTGTCAATTCTTCTTGGCTGGCCCCAATGTCTCTTATCTTGGCCCCATATTTGGCTGGGTCGGGCCATATTACCTCTTGTGTGCCAAGTTGTCTGCTTAGCCTGCAACTCCATCTTGGCCCCATGATCAACATGCTGCATACGAAGTAATAATTTGGTGATTTTGCATACAAGATCATAAGTGGGAAGCTAGTGCTGCATATCTTTTTCTGACCTAACATAAACTGGTTCTCTCTTTCTTTACATATGTGTTCATGCAATCATCTTTCAGCTGGCATTCAAGATTAGTGTGATTCAATGATGTTCCGCTCATGACCCTTGTGACATCCACATCGAGTCACGTACCAATACGATTATAAATTGGCACGCTGATCAGAGCTGGCAGTCATTTAGTGTGCAGATACAAATCATTCCAACAAACATATTGCAGCTGACTCGATATATATATCATTAATTCTACAGAAATCACCAACTCAATACCTGATGGCAAGTGCTTGATCCCTGATTTAGCAACAAATGTACTGAAAATATAATTGACATGGAGGATAGCTTGTGTGCTTGCCTGCCTCATTCCAGGTTCTTCAACTGGTTTAAATTGATTGAAGACACTGTGCCATCGGACCAGAAACCTCCTGGGATTATATTATGCAATGTATTAGTGCGACACCCGAGAACGCAACTGGTGTGAGCTCTATGGCTGTTCGGAAGTATTTTTTTTTTTATTGGGTCATGGTGTTGAAAAAATAATGGCCCACTTTTTACGAAAGTATCGTGGGATTTTAACATCCACTAATAATGTCAGCAATGGGGACATCAGGCTTTCATCCCTTCTGATAGACAGCAATACTCGTTGATGCCACACCCTTCTTCTGAAGCACGACTGTTGGAGTTTATTTATCGTCATGATGCAATCGCCCAGAGAAGACCGCTCAAAGGCAACTCTATTGACAAAGCTTTCTTGGCAGCATTTTTTGTTTGTGTTTGTTTATTCCGCTGACTCGATCGAGAGATTTTCTAGCATTTGAACAATTCTTTTATGAGTTCTCATTCAACTTTCAAGCTATGCTACCAGTCAGCCATGAGCAAAGGTGAAATAATTATATTCGTAAAATAATGCTTGTCTATTTTTATTACATTATTGGATTTTTCCCCTGTATTGTCACAGGTCAGAAGAGCAAACCTGCTGAACCTCAAAGCTAGATGCTGATTGGATATGCTCAGCTACACCAAGTTTTTTTTCCTTAAACACCTTCACCGTGCTTCAGATCATATAAGCACTGCCAAGTCAGAGCAGTTTATATGAATTCTCACACAGTAGATTTGAAGGCATCGTTGGGCAATCGCTGATCTTACCCTGTTTCAGACTCATACTCTCTCACACGTTTTACAGTCTACGACCTCATTATCAACTCCTTTGATTGTCATACTTGTAACTCTTAACATTGGAAAACATTTCAACCCAAAATCCATATCAATCCATCTCTTCCACCTGTGAACAACATACTTCCTGCAGGCCACAACCATATTTTACTGAATCTTTAGGTCTCGCTCTGGATGAAGTAACTTCACTCTTCCTAGCTCCCCTTCCTTCTGTGTCTGAAAGTTAGCAAGATTTTTAGGTCCTAACCCTGCTGATGTAGCAAAGTGTGTATCGACCACATCAAAATGTGCACTCATAAAGGGATCTACGAGGAGGGTGTGGGGGTCACTCCCCCAAAATAGGTATTTGCTCTCCCTCCAAAATTACACACACATTCAACGAAACTTGACCAAACATATCATCACTGATGATGTACCAAGTTGTTCATGGCATTAAAATAGGATTGCGGTCTAGGGGTCTGTGGGGATTTGAATGACTGTTGCTTCTGATACAGGTGAGTTCAGACATGCGGTCTATTTTTAAGGTTTGGGTTGGGGGGCTTTGTCCCTCAATGAAGAGGTGCATCCTTGTTTTTAATTCTCAACAATTCAAGATTAGTCCTCAAATATCTACCACAAAGTTTCTACAGTTTTCTAAGGGTGAAATGGTGGGTGTGGGAATGAGGAGAGAACAATGACAGCTTAAATATCGTGACAATCTTATTGTTCAGCTAAAAGAAACGCCTGTTTCAGCATTATTACATGTTAAGTGTGGTCTTGACGTAAGATCTAGCATATTCTTTCTAGAATTTTTTTTTACAAAACACCTCTTTTTAATGGGCAAGTTATACTCAGTTTGATTGGTAAGACATGATACTTGAATTGCATTTACCAAAGAAGGCAAGTTTTATTATAAGTCCAATCCAAACAGGGATACCACCTGGCCAATAATCTCTGTGGTACAAGTATATTTGAATGTTGGGGAATTCTTCCAAAAATAAAGTGCAATGCAGGTCTGTAGAAATATATGTTGCGCATACCTTATCCACTGTGAACGTGCAGTGTATGCTCCCAATTTACCATACACGGCTCCAGTACTTACAAAGAACAAGCTCAACATTGTTAAAGTCTACAAATAATTATTGAAGTCAAATAATTTTCACTGCAAATCGGAATTGTGTATGATGTGTAGGAATTGCTTGTAAGGAGGCCAACAATACTTATGCGCAAAAAATGTGGACTCTTTCACCCTCCTTGATACGTTCCAGAAAGCTTCTTCCCGATCCCTCTCGTGCCCAGATCTATTTCAACTTCTTTTTCACCATGCTCCCCAAACCCTCCCCCTATATTCATTTTTTTCAATTAATTCGACTAAAATCCCACTCCCCACCCATTCTTGATAGTACATGAAGGTGACCCCATGCGAGATGAATTGATCATTTGGTTTGTATGCATGCTTCCAGTCATTATTCATGCACATCTTAAAAGTCCAAGAATAAGCCTTCCTATTTTCTACTTAGTATTACACAAAAAACAAAATCAACAAACAAAATAAATTACAGGGATAAAATAATAAACTTTATGCAGTGGTGATCAGGACAATTGCTTCAACCATGATTGAAATGTTAATGCAACCTCTTGACATTCAATGTTCAAAGTCTGAATGCAAATGGTTCCAAACCAAAATCAAAAAGTTGATGAGGAAACATCTCGACAACGTTGGCAACAACAAGCCGCCAGCACCATTGTGACAACATAACACATCATTTATTTTGCTTACATTTGTGAACGTGATTGTTGTTATAAGCAAGTCTTATAGCAGAATAATCACCCTTCTAACTTCCATTTCAGTGTGCTTCCATTCATCATCATTTCAGTTAATTTAATTATTAAATTCCTTGGAAAATAAATGATCCATTGCCCGCGTCGATTGTCAAAGCTGCATTACGTGAAACAAATATCATTTGCGTCTGAACCTAACTATGTGAATCCGCTTTATTTCATTACAGTATCCATCACTAAGCACTCTGACGCTGGCATAATGTTTGTAAAAGACTGCAAATGAATGCACACGGCCTGCTCAATGCACGTGGAATGGTGAAACATCATTGTTAATAATGAGGGCCAGGAATTTTCGTGCAAAGAATTCGAATTTAGCATAAATGAGTTGGAGTATCAGATAATTATTCGCGATGCTGCACTATTTAGATTGCTTCTACAAAGCGCCGTGACCACTCGTTTATTAATCGCCATATTTGACGCGTTCAATTGTAGTGCTCAGCAGGAAAAAAAAAAAAGGATACCAGATCTAATTTGAGGCATAACCGCAGACCAACAGACAAATTACCGCCAGTGAAATAAGGCTAAATAGATAATGAAATGAAATGAAGATGGTAACCTCGATGTTGGATGTTGCAAATTTTGTTCCCATTAGACAAAAATGACGGACCTTCACTTGCTCTCTTCTTTTTACATATGGTCACTTCGGCCGGTGCCAAAAATTGTTTAAATGCCCCCTGTGGCAGCACAGCACCCGGCAAGCTCTCGCCATGCCCCTTAAATGAGCTGTCGGAAGTACAGTAGGTCTAGCTATTTGTGAATGACAGCTTAGCGCTCTGGCTGAATAGTTAATAGACCGTACCACAAGCCAATCTTGAGCGCCAAGGCCACAACGCCTAGCTCCGATTTCTGCCACCCCTGTGCAATTATGACCCCACAGGGCTGGCGTTCATGCTGTCTGCCTTTGTGTGCCTTGAATCTGAGTTGGTTGGGTGTGTCTGAAACATGCCACTTGGCAAGATCTCCGCCAACACTTACAATGCTCAACATGCCTGTGAAAAAGATGGCAATGGAAAAAAAAACAAGCCTTTGATTTGCCACCAATATTTTGTGACAGCCGGATGTACCAGCTGCCTCCACATTCCCCATATTCTACTGTTGCCAGCGGCGTGACTGCAACAGCTCAGTGAGGAACACTGAGTAAGGAACCCTCAGATTGATGGCTGGAAACGCCCTAGAAGCACAAGGTGCAAACGTTGACATCAATCAGCCAGCTGTGTTACCAGTTATAAGGAATTATGATTAAAGCATTAAGAATGTCCAAGTTGTAATTATTCATCATGACAGCATGGCTATGTTTGAGAGAGAGCAGAGAGAGAGAGAGGAGAGCATGATTCATTGTTCCTGAAACCACAGGGTCAGCGAGTAAGTGAGCATGAAGAGAGGACACCAGATGAATGCATATACATTTAATGATTTTTGCAGATGCTAGAGAAAGGAACGCAACTTGAAATATCTGCCAGTCAGACATATTTTCAGAACAGCTCGCCTTAAAGACGAATTTTCCAAAGTTTTCGCTCAAAAGGTGAAGATTTAAGAGCTTTTTGACTCTCCCGTATGTATCATTTTTACGGTTGCCAATATACCCTTGCTTCTCACGGGATCAAATATGCATAATAATGCAAGCGACTACATAATGCATACAGAACAGAGGTGCCAGCTTGCCCAATTTGTTGTGTTCATCACATGCCTGCCAATGGCAGCCACAGCCGTGTGCTTTTTATTGTGTCTATAATCTGCATCGACGGAATTTTCAACACACGCATTGTGACCCACAATGGAATCATTCAGGGGCAGTGGCTGGCATTGTGGTGGAAAGAAGCTAAAAAAAAATCAGAACATCGATCTCGTAAGAGCGGGGATCTAAAAATAGCTTAGGTTTGTCTCAAATTGCACTGATGGGAGAAAGCTAAGGTACTGACCATATAACCGTTTTTCCAAACAGTTTGGTTGCCAACTATTCATAAACAGTTTATGATTCCATGATCTTTTGAACACATAACTCCATTGTGGTATCATACAGGGACCATGAGCTATTGCGTAAGTGGTGTAATGCGTGTGTGTGTCTAATATTATAATATATATATATATATATATAATATAATATATATTATATTATATATATAATATATATAATAATATAAATTATATATATATAGTATCATATATATATACATATATATATATACAACTGGTGTTGCGCAGTGGTTAGGGCAGCAGCTTGGGACCCAATAGGTCCTGAGTTTCAAGCCCCGTTGGGCCACTGATAATATATCAGTATATGTATAATATATATCATTATGTGTGTGTGTTATAATGTATATATGCTGCAATGTGAATGTGTGTATATGTAAATATATCACATAATATAGTATGTGTTTGTGTAACTATGTATATACCAAGTTCGATATAAACACAGGGGTGTGACTCAGGCCTGTCTCCTTCCGAGGTCGGCGAAATGAGTACCAAAGTGTACTGGCCCGTGTACTACCTCCGGTTAAATAAGGAATGTACCCAGATCCCTGTGTCGTTAAGAAGGCACCAAGGGTTGCGTCAAAGAAGGGCATCCGGTGTAAAACAGGTGCCAAAGTCACTAAGGCGGATCATATGGATGATCCGTGGACGACCCCTAGCGGAGCAACCGAAAGAAGAAGAAGAAGATATATATATATATATATAATTTGAAACAAGCCAAAGTGCTTAACTTGGTATACCGTTTCTTGGTTGCTTATATGCAGCTTTTTCGGTGATTTATTTATATATCCTAGCACACGGTTTAATTGATAGTGGAGAGATGATATGGTTATTCCACGTCCATTCACAGTCATTGAAGTGGGTGGGTCTTCTACATATCTTATATATAATATATATATATATATATATATATATATATTAATTATATATTTATATATATGATATAATATAATATAATATATAATAAATGATAAATAATCTGTACAGAGAGCAACAACCAAACACGGCCTAAATAACAATAAATTTCATCAATCCTCACCACTCAGGTAACCACCAGTTGCTGGATTTCACACCCTTGGAAGCTGTGGAATCTATGCAGACATATGTCGAACTTGTGCTGAAGTTCCCAGAATCTACTTTCTTCTTCAAAGGGATCTTGTGGGATTAGAGGGATTTATTTGGAATTGTGCACCGGACTGAGGGGACCGCAGACAATGGACATTCGAGTTGGGAGACACAGGGACAATTTAAAGAGGGAGGCTAGGGTTAGAGCAGGCACAGAATCGGGATGAGGGCACAAACCATGATGAGGTAAAGCCGTGACGAATAAGGGGGGAATGGTTAGGTTAGGGCGGAGCCCATTCTCAGATTTGCCGGCCACGCCACCACCTCCACTCAGGTCCGTGTGCACAATGAGGCGCCAGCGATGCCTGCCAACCTGGTTTGCCTGTTTGCTAATGCCTTTTGCCAGCATCAGTTACCTTTCAATCCCGCAAGCCGTTCGTCTATCACTCGGTTGTGCGGGGTTCCTTTCCGTGTTCGTTCCACTCCACTGTATGCTTGGTAAACCCACTGCGTGCTCTCACATGCATGTTAGTGTCACGGTTTCCACATGCATGTTCATGGCGCTTGGTGCTCGTCGTGCCTGTGAGGTGTGGCGCTTCGGTGCGGCATGAGTACAGTGCAAAAACAGTGCGATGTGCCATTTTGCCAGTGTGAAGGAAAGGGTTTCGGGGCTCTCATATGTGGCTTTGGGCATTGTAAAGGGCAGGGCTGAGGGTGACACTGAACGTTCCTCAGAACAGCGTGGTATTTTCTACAAGTGACATCGTGGACACTCCCATTGGCTGCAGACCAATGGATGGGGGGGGGAGGCTAGTCGCGAGGAAAGAAAGCTGATGTGAACGGAGAAGCAGAACAGAGAAGCACATGTGCAGGCTCACACGGCAGGGAGAAAGAGCTCCTGAACAGACGCTCAGATAGCAGAAAGGGAAGAAGCAGAAAAAGTCAGAAAGGAGAAATGAACAGGACAAGCTCGCAATGAGCAGAAGACACAAAAGGAACTGAGAAGGCTCGTGAGGGGAAGGAACAAATACATAATGTGAGGTAAAGATAGGAAGTGTTCACGAGCTGTTGGTAGTTGAAGCTTCTGTGGAAAAAAGAACACTCCATCCACAAGCGATCAGCCTGCCCTCTCGATCCTGTCAGCCACAAAGGACGAGGAGGGTGAATGCGGCACCTCAAACGGTGGCCTGAGGAGGAAAATCTGAGGCAGAGAGAGCGAGGTACATTATCTGGGAGGTGGAGAGATCTTCCGACTTGGTCTGAGCATCTCAGGAATGTGGATGTGTGTCCACTCACATCACATCACATCGCCCCTGCCCATCTTCACCATTCTTTTTCCTTTGCATTATTCTGCTTGTATATTTGTGTGAGGTGAGCGAGAAGAAGGAAATACTGCTTTCCTTTTTTATTGTTATTTGAAAACATGTCGAGGTTGTAAGATGCTACAAAACAAGCACAACAAGGGGGGGCAAGGAGATAAGAGGGTGGTGGGAGAGGGATGGACAAAATGGTGGGATCAGAGACATATAGAAGAATCTGTGGAAAGGGAGAGGGATGGGCAGGGAACACGGGGCTATACAAGAAGGGACACCACAGGGACTTTCAGGACCTTACACGCGGGGAACTTTTGGGAAGGAAAGGCAGGAAATTTGAAGGAGGTGGGTTTTGGGGTGAATTAACGACGTAGACAAAGATCGTGGTTTTGGATGGCAGAAGATAAGAGGGTGTGTGAAACAGCTGTTTGAAACCTGGAGGGATGATGGATTTGAAGAGAGTGTGGGAGTTTGTTCCAAAGATGGGGAGAAAGAGGAATGAAAGAGTGGAGGGTGAGCAAGTGATTTCCATGATTTGGCAGTATCCACATAAGCGGTTTTGCTGGCTGACACTGAGCACCCTGCGAGAATAATGGGGGGGGGGGGAGGGGGGGCGGTGAGGGGAGGCATATGAGCCACAAAGCAGGGAGTGTGCGAGACTGGAGAGGATAATGGTGGAAGACAGAAAGCACCACTGACTACTGCGGTGAGAGAGTGAGAGGCCCAAAGAACTCAAGCCTCACCAACGAGAGATACACATGATCTCTAAATGGCCTTCATTTCCAGTAATGCCTACGAAGGGAAGAGGCAAGGAAGCACCAGCTGGAGAGAGGGAGGCAAGTCTCTATCATGGCTGTTGGAGAAAGCTTTTGTATGTGCAGGAGCTCAGGGGCGAGGAAGGACTTTGCAATGATGGAGGATCGCCCAGGTTGGCGATGGCTTGAGGCCAGTGTGGAAATGTGGCTTTCCCCAGGAGTAATATGCAGATGGAGATAGTGAGATCCAGAAGCTTGATGAAAAGGACTTCTTCCAGAAGGATTTGTTGAGAAAAGTTAGATGGGGGTTTTTCCAAATAGTCCTTTCAGAGAGACATAGTGAGTGTGAGGATTTGTCAGGATTGAAAGACATTTCCATGTGTTGGACCAGTTTGTGCATTATAATCGATCTGCGAGAGCGAAGGAACTGCTGCTGCCATCTGAGGGATACAGATGGATGGCAGAGGGTGAGTCATCAGTAAAAGAATAAAGGATTTTCCAGGCAGTCGGAGAGATCATTGATGAAAACCAGAAAAAGAAAAGGGTCCAACGGCTGCCTTGCAGAGAACTCCCGCTGGACAGGAAGAGGGGAATGAGAGAACTCCATATTCGGGACCACACATTTGCTGCGACAGGAGGAGGAATCTGCCAAGCCATGAGTGGAAGATGGCCTTGGATACCAGAGGAAGAGAGTTGTGTGAGCAGGGCAGGTGCCAGACCATGTTGTGGTGTCGATATGGTCTAGCAGAGAATGGCCTCTGACTTCATGTCTAGTATTGAGATCTGTGTGTGCCTTTTTGTGTCAGGATCTGTTTTTGTGCCTTTTTTATGCAGAGCGGTAAAGCGCTTTGTTGATTTTCCAAAGCAGATGGCAGATGACCTTGAGAATGAAGGGTAAAACAGAACAGAGAGAGAGGGTGAGCAAGAGCAGAGGAGCAGTCTTTTTAGAGACACATGGAGCTGATGCCGTCGTGGACCAGTTGCAGAATCGCAGTCGAGGTTTGACAGCAAGATCTCCACTTTGTCAGAAGAAAAGGACACAGAGTCCAGGGAAGCTGCGGGTGTGACTCGCACTAAGAATGGGTCCAGAAAGCGATAGGTTTTGGACAACAAGATTTAGATGCGAACACGAGTTTAGGGCATCCAGCCTTTTCACGGTGCGATTGAAAGCAGTGCGCCATTGAGGTAAGGGAAGGGATGGAGGGAGAACATACACGCAGTAACAGATTGATTTAGACGCTAACCAGGATTTAGGAGAGGGAGAGGTTTGAGAGTTAGACTGAAGATGGAAAGAGTTTTTCTGGCTTCCTGAGGGTAGACACACACTTGCTTCGAGCTTTATGGGAAGTAACTGATATTACCCTCAGTTGGATTTTGCTTCCATGAGGTAAAGGCAAGTTTGCTCAGGACATACCGCACCAACAAGCTTCATTAACTCTGGCGGGAGGAAGCTAGGACAACTGAAGACGAGAGGCGATTAATCGTTCATGAGGGAGAAGCGGAAGTTCTTTTGAAAATAATTCCCGGATGAGTTGATGTTGGAGAATGTAGTGAATGTAGACCAGTCTAGAGTTTGATGGGCTGCTTGAAGACCCTGCCAGTCCACCTGAGTGAAATGGCAGACTTGACGGCTGCTGAGTCGGTTCTTAAAGAACCAGCAGAGAGATGTCTACTTGACAAGCGTGTCGTCTCAGAGAGAACGATTGAAGCGAGAAAGAACAGCATATATTTTCAGGGGAAATTTGTTCAAAATCAGGTCCCGAAGAGATGAGTACCAGGTGAGTCCGGGTGGAATTGAACCGATCTGTGTAAACACAGTCCAATGAGTCGCAGAAGTCTTTTGCTGTCGTGCCGTGGCAGGTGAGAGAGGTACCACACCCAGCCAACTGGCATGATGACAATTTAGTACCACTTATGAGAAGAGAGAGTTCGGATGAGAGGATTAGAATGTCCATGTTTTCAGAATATGAGTGTAAATGGAGTCATCACTGTTGTGGTGGACGGACAACACAACTAAACTGAGTGGGAGTGAGGGGAAGGTCCGAAGTCATGAGGTATTCCTTGGACATGCTGGGAGTGAGGCAGTGCATGTTAGAATGAGGAAATATAATTTTTGATGAAGAGAAGCAACTCTCCACCAGGACGAGGCTCAGGTCTGTCATTCCGGAGGAGGCGAATAACAAGCGCAGATAGTAGGGAGTCAGAGACGTCTTGAAAGAAGGAAAGTTTTTTTAGCAGATTATATTGTTTGTCAGTGGCAAGCCTGTAGGAGAGATCGTCTAGGTTTCAGTGATGACCCTGTATGTTTGGAGGTCCACTCTGTTAAGGAAGAGGGGGTAGAGGCTTTGGGTACAGGGAGGGGATAAGGGGGAAGGATCGAGGGAGAAGGGGGAGGTAAGGAGAGTTCTTGAAAGATCGTGGGGTTTTGGAGAAGAGCTTGGGAGGAGGCCGATAAGAAGGAGAAAAGGCTCCTGTGGTGTGGGTTGATAGTACAGTGGGGATTATATAGAGGGGGCAGAAGGCAGTTGATACTTGAGTGAGATCGAGTGATGATGATGAGAGTGGAGGAGGCAGGGAAGGAGGCAGCTTTGTGATGTGATGCGGGGCATCGTTTGAGAAGGGGTGTGGGGTGGATTGGAGAGAGAAGGATAGTGGAGAGAGTTGAGGAGGAAAAGTGAGGGGGAGTTTTGACGAAAGCTGAGAGGGAAAGCTTGCAGGGGGAGAAGAGATGTGACCGTGCTGTTGAGAGGAAGAGCGGTGAGAGGAGTGAATTTGGCATGAAGTTAGAAAAAAAAAGTGCGATTGATATTAAAAGAACGCATGCAAACTGCTGGGTTTTATATTTTTTAAGTTCAGAGATCCGACTAAAAATTACTTGAGGAAGCAATAAAGGCGGACTCAGAGAATGGAGAAGAAGAAACGTGTTACAGTTTGGACTTTTGAACAAGGTATGAGGGAAAGGGTCGAATTGATGCAGCATCTGTTAAACTAGAAAAACAGAGTCGTGAAATTATGATCATCAAAGAGAAACCCACACGTGTGAAAGAGGAAGATGAAGCATTAGAGACCGTTTATGATTTTATTAAATTTTTGATAAGATTTTCATAAGATTAAGGTGAAGTAAGTTGACAAAAAGAATGAAGGTGAATGCTGATCTGATCTGTAAGCACAGAGGTAGAAACATTCCAGCCAGAAACACGTGGTTAACGGGAGTTGTAAGATAAAGTGAATTTTATTTATTTTATTATAATATATTATTTTTAAATAAGGATTGCGTAAGATTTAGGAAAAGGAAGTTAAGTAAAATTGTGACGTGTATGGTGAAATTGGATCGGTAAACGCAGAGTGAACACTGATGGGTCGATGAAAAATAACAGGAGGAGGAAGGGTAGAAGAGGACATGTGGTTTTGGGAGGTGCATATATATAGAAAGATACAAGGGAATTTTTTTTAATGTATTTTGGAAGATTAGGTAAGATTACGGTAAGAATGGAAGGATGCAGGAAAGAAATCTGAGTAATGATGATAGTGGGTCAGCTCATAAAGGGAAGATGGGTGATGGCAGAGGAGGAAGAAGAAGAAGGAATCGATACTCAGGGTATGGAGAAGGATCGGTACAATAAAGGAAAAGACAACTTTTCTCCATATGTTACTTTTTATTTTATTTTCAAGTCCTTCTTATTTTATTCTTTGCCCTCTGAATGAATGATGGACAAGTCTTTTGTTGAAAAGTAGATTGAAGAAGAATATGTGTTAATGGTTAAATCTGCAATTATTGGCCTTTTTGCTTTCTTGCTATATTACTCCTTGCTTTAAATATTCTGTTTTTTGGATTTGTAAAAATAAATTGTTTTGTTGTTATTTCAATTTGTTCTGTTGGGTTTCACTTTATTGGTTCGATGCAAGTGCACAAGGTTAGACGGGATGTTCTATCCCAATAATTTGCTTTCGTTAGCCAGCACATACTCACTGTAATGCTCGGAGTAATCAGAGTGTGCACTGGGCATGTAACCCCAATTGGCCGGCCGTCCACAGTAAGGCATCACGAGAAGTAGTGTTAACCCTGCCCGGATTGGCTGTGCCAATTGGCGTTTGTGGTTGGCGAGCAACCTGTTGATGCGCGGAAGTTAATCTGCCGGGTGCCTCAGGAGGGACACCAAAAGTGCTTCCCCCTCAATGGCAAGCCTCCAGGACACTGGATCAGCGAAAAATATAATTACATTTTTTACCCTGATACACATTGCGAGTTTCACCACAAAGACCGACCAATGACCCTCGTAGTGGACTGGCCCACTGGGCATTTTCCCGAAATTCCCGAACGCTAGTCCAGCATGCCATGTATGGTTGTAAGCTAGAAATGTCAGTGAGATGTTTTGAATAACGGATGGTGAGAGGTTTATTAACTTGGCGGTGAGGGATTTTAATTACGTGGAGGTGAGGGTTTTTATAAAACTTGGTGGAACATGGTGAGGTGTTTAAATAACTATGGTAGGTGAGGTTTTTATGAACTGGTAGTGTGAGGGATTTTTAATTACATGGAGATGAACGTGTTTTGAATAAAACGTTGGTGAGGGGTTTTTATGAACTTGCGAGGTGAGGATTTTTTAATTACATGGAGATGACGTGTTTTGAATAACATGGTGGTGGAGGGGTTTTATGAACTTGTGGTGAGGGATTTTAATTACAATGGAGATGAACGTGTTTTGAATAACGTGGTGGTAGGGTTTTTATTGACGTTGGTGGTGAGGGATTTTTAATTACATGGAGATGACGGTGTTTTGAATAACGTGGTTGGTGAGGGTTTTTATGAACGTGGTGGTGAGGATTTTAATTACATGGAGATGACGTGTTATTAAATAACGTGGTTGTGAGGAGTTTTTATGAAACTTGGTGGTGAGGATTTTATTACATGGAGATGACGTGTTTTGAATAACGTAGGTGGTGAGGGGTTTTATGAACTTGGTGTGAGGGATTTTTAATTACATGGAGATGACGTGTTTTTGAATAACATGGTGGGAGGGGTTTTATGAACTTGGTGTGAGGATTTTTAATTACATGGAGATGACGGTGTTTGAATAACGTGGTGTGAGGGTTTTATTGAACGTAGTGGTGAGGGATTTTTAATTACATGGAGATGACGTGTTTTAAATACAGTGTGGTGAGAGGTTTATTGAACTGGTGGTGAGGATTTTTTAATTACATGGACGATGACGTGTTTTGAAATAACGTGGTGGTGAGGGGTTTTATGAACGTGGGGGTGAGGAATTCTTTAATTACATCGAGATGACGTGTTTGAATAACGTGTGGTGAGGGTTTTATGAACTTGGTGGTGAGGGATTTTAATTACATGGAGATGACGTGTTTTAAATAACATTCGGTGGTGAGGGGGTCTTTTATGAACTTGGGTGAGGATTTTTATTACATGGAGATGACGTGTTTTGAATAACGTGGTGTTGAGGGGTTTTTATGAACGTGGTGGTGTGAGAATTTTTAATTACATGGAGATGACAGTGTTTAAATAACGTGGTGGTGAGGGATTTTTATGAACTTGGTGTGAGGGATTTTTAATTACATGGAGATAGTGTTTTGAATAACTCGGTGGTATGACGGGGTTTTTATGAACTTGGGGGTGAGGGATTTTATCATTACAGGAAGATGACGTGTTTTGAAATAAACGTGTGTGAGGGTTTTTATTGACTTGTGGTGAGATTTTAATTACATGGAGATGAAGTGCATTTGACATAACATGTCGGTGAAGGGGTTTATTATGAACTTGGTGGTGAGGGATTTTTTAATTACATGGAGATGACGTAGTTTTTGAATAACGTGGTGCGTGAGGGTTTTTATAAACTTGGTGGATACAGTGAGTGTTTGAATAACGTGGTGGTGGAGGGGTGTTATGAACTGGGTTAGGATTTTTAATTACACTGGAGATTACGTTGTTTTGATAACCGTGGCTGGTGAGGGTTTTATGAAACTTGGTGGTGAGGGATTTTTAATTAACATGGAGATGACGTGTTCTGAATAACGTGGTCTGTGAGG
>CM068955.1:137294609-137322564 GCA_035128595.1 Eptatretus atami | reverse complement strand
CACCACCACGTTATTCAAAACACGTCATCTCCATGTAATTAAAAATCCCTCACCACCAAGTTCATAAAAATCCCTCACCACCACGTTATTTAAAACACGTCATCTCCATGTAATTAAAAATTCCTCACCACCACGTTCATAAAAACCCGTAACCTCACCACCACGTTATTCAAAACACGTCATCTCATGTAATTAAAAATCCCTCACCAAGTTCATTAAAACCCCTCACCACCACGTTATTTAAACACGTCATCTCATGTAATTAAAAATCCCTACACCACAGTTCATAAAACCCCTCACCACCACGTATTCAAACACAGTCCTCTCATGTAATTAAAAATCCTCACCACCAAGTTCATAAAAACCCCTCACCACCATGTTATTAACACGCTCTCCATGTAATTAAAAATCCCTCACACCAAGTTCATAAAAACCCTCACCACCACACGTTATTCAAAAACGTCATCTCCATGTAATTAAAAATCCTCACCACCAAGTTCATAAAACCTCACCACACGTTATTTAAAACACGTCATCTCCATGTAATTAAAAATCCTCACCACCACGTTCATAAAAACCCCTACCACCACGTTATTCAAAACACGTCATCTCCATGTAATTTAAATCTCCTCACCACACGTTCATAAAAACCTCACCACCACGTTATTCAAAACACGTCATCTCCATGTAATTAAAAATCCCTACACCAAGTTCCTAAAACCCCTCACCACCATGTTATTCAAAACACGTCATCTCCATGTAATTAAAAATCCCTCACCAAGTTCATAAAAACCCTCACACCACGTTATTCAAACACGTCATTCTTCCATGTAATTAAAAATCCCTCACCACCAAGTTCATAAAAACCCCTCACCACCATGTTATTTAAAACACCTCACCATGTATCCACCAAGTTTATAAAAAACCCTCACCTCCACGTAATTAAAAATCCCTCACCGCCAAGTTAATAAAAACCTCTCACCATCCCGTTATTCAAAACATCTCACTGACATTTCTAGCTTACACCATACATGGCATGCCTGGACTAGCGTTCGGGAAGTTCGGGAAAATGCCCAGTGGGCCAGTCCACTACGAGGGTCATTGGGTCGGTCTTTGTGGGAAAATCGCAAATGTGATCAGGGTAAAAAAATGTAATTATATATTTTGTCGCTGATCCAGTGTCTGAGGCTTGCCATGAGGGGGAAGCACTTTTGGGTCCCTCCTGAGGCCACCCGGCAGATAACTCCGCGCATCAACAGGTTGCTCGGCAACCACAAACGCCAATTGGCACAGCCAATCCGGGCAGGGTTACACTACTTCTCGTGATGCCTTACCTGTGGACGGCCGGCCAATTGGGGTTACATGCCCTCAGTGCACACTCTGATTACTGCCGAGCATTACAGTGAGTATGTGCTGGCTAACGAAGCAAATTATTGGGATAGAACATCCCGTCTAACCTTGTGCACTGCATCGGACCAATAAAGGAAAACACAACAGACAAATTGGAAATAACAACAAACAATTATTTATAACAAATCCAAAAACAAGAAATAATTTAAAAGCAAGGAGTAATAAGCAAGAAAGCAAAAAGGCACATAATTGCAGATTTAACCATAACACATATTCTTCTTCAATCTTACTTCAACAAAAAGACTTGTCCATCATTCACTCAGGGGCAAAGAATAAAATAAGAAGGACTTGAAAATAAAATAAAAGTAACATATGGAGAAAAGTTGTCTTTTCCTTTATTGGTACCGATCCTTCTCCATACCCACGAGTACCGATCCTTCTTCTTCTTCCTCCTCCTGCCATCACACCATCTTCCTTCTATATGAGCTGACCCACTATCATCATTACCTTCACGATTTCTTCCTGCAACCTTCCATTCTTACCGTAATCTTACCTAATCTTCAAAAATACATTAAAAAAAATTCCCTTGTATTCTTTCTATATATATGCACCTCCCAAAACCACATGTCTCTCTCTACCCCTTCCTCCTCCTGTTATTTTTCATCGACCCATCAGTTTCACTCTGCGTTTACCGATCCAAATTCACCATACACGTCCACAATTTTACTTCAACCTTTCCTTTTCCTAATCTTACGCAATCCTTATTTAAAATAATAATAATAATAAATAAATAAATAAAAATTCACTTTTATCTTACACCTCCCGTAACCACGTGTTTCTGCTGGAATTGTTTCTACCCTCTGTGCTTACAGATTCAAATTCAGCATTCACCTCATTCATTTTTGTCAAACTTTCCTTCACCTAATCTTATGAAATACTTATCAAAAAATTATAATAATAATCATAAAAAGGTCTCATAATGCTTCATCTTCCTCTTTCACACGTGTGGTTCTCTTTGATGGATCATAATTCACGACTCTTTTTCTATTTCAACAGACTGCTCTCAATTCGACCTTTCCCTCATACCTTGTCTCAAAAGTCCAACTGTTACAACGTTTCTTCTCTCCATTCTCTGAAGTCGCCTTTATTGCTTCCCTCAAGTAATGTCTTTAGTCGCATCTCTGAACTAAAAATATAAAACCCCAGTTTGCAATGCATGTTCGTTTTATATCAATCGCACTTTTTTTCTAACTTCAGTGCCAATTCACTCCTCTCACCCCTTCCTCTCAAAGCAACCGTCACACTCTTCCCCCTGCAAGCTTCCCTCTCAGCTTTCTCAAAAACTCCCCCTCACCTTTCTCCCTCAACTCTCTCCACTCATCCTTCTCTCTCCAATCACCCCCACACTCCCCCTTCTCAAAGATGCCCCGCTCACATCCACAAAGCTGCCTCCTTCCCCTGCCCTCTCCCCTCCATCTCATCACTCCATCTCCTCAAAGTATCAACTGCCTTCTGCCCCCTCTCATATTACTCCCCACTGTACTTCAACCCAGCACCACAGAGCCTTTTCTCCTTCTCATCCGGCCCTCTCCCCAAGCTCTTCTCCAAAACCCCCACGATCTTTCAAGAACTCTCCTTACCTCCCCCCTTCCTCCCTCGTCCTACCCTCCCTTTCCCCTCCCCTGTACCCAAAGCCTCCTACCCTCCCTCTTCCTTAACAGAGTGGACCTCAAACATCAGGGGTCATCACTCAAACCTGACAGATCTCTCCCTACAGGTTGCCACTGACAAACCAGATATAATCTGCCTAACAAAAACTTTCCTTCTTCAAGACGTCTCTGACTCCCTACTATCTCTCGCTTGTTATTCCCTCCTCCGGAATGACAGACCTGAGCCTCGTCCTGGTGGAGGAGTTGCTCTCTTCATCAAAAATTATATTCCTCATTCTAAATGCACTGCCCTCACTCCCCACATTCCCAGGAATACCTCTGACTTCGGCCTCCCCTCCACTCCCACCTCATGTTTATGTGTGTTGTACCGTCCACCAAACAGTGATGACTCCATTTACACCTCACTATCTGAAAACATGGACCAACTTCTATCCTCTCATCCGAACTCTCTCTTCCTCATATGTGGTGACTTAAATTGTCATCATGCCAGTTGGCTGGGTGTGGGTACCTCTCTCACCTGCCACGGCACGACAGCAAAAGACTTCTGCGACTCATTGGGACTGACACAATCGGTCAACTTCCCAACCCGGATCTCAACCAATGGTACTCCATCTCTTCGGGACCTGATTTTGACAAATTTCCCTGAAAATATATGCTGTTCTTTCTCCGCTTCAATCGGTTCTTCTGACGACACGCTTGTCAAAGTAGACATCTCTCTGGCTGTTATTAAAGAACCACCTCAGCACCGTCAAGTCTGCCATTTCACTCAGGCTGACTGGCAGGGTCTTCAAGCAGCCATCAAACTTCTAGACTGGTCTACCATCACTACATTCTCCAACATCAACTCATCCTGGGAATTATTTCAAAGAAACTTGCTCTCCCTCATGAACAGATTAATCCCCTCTCGTCTTCAGTTGTCCTACACTTCCTCCCGCCCAGAGTTCAATGAAGCTTGTGGTGCGGTAGTTGTCCTGAAGCAACTTGCCTTTACCTCATGGAAAGCAAATCCAACTGAGGGTAATATCAGTTACTTCCATAAAGCTCGGAACAAGTGTGTGTCTACCCTCAGGAAAGCCAGAAAAACATCTTTCTCATCTCAAGTCTGAACTCTCAAACCTCTCACCCTCTTCCAAATCCTGGTAGCGTCTAATCAAATCTGTTACTGGTGTATGTTCCCCCTCCATCCCTTCCCTTACCTCAAATGGCCGCACTGCTGTCATCGCACGTGAAAAGGCTGGATGCCTAAACTCGGTGTTCGCATCTAAATCTTGTGTCCAAAACCTATCGCTTTCTGGACCCATCTTATGCAGTCACACCCAGCTGTCCCTGGACTCTGTGTCCTTTTCTTCTGACAAAGTGGAGATCTTGCTGTCAAACCTCGACTCAGATTCTGCAACTGGTCCAGACGGCATCAGCCCATGTGTCCTAAAAACCTGCTCCTCTGCTCTTGCTCACCCTCTCTCTCTGTTCTGTTTACCCTCTCATTTGCTCAAGGTCATCTGCCATCTGCTTGGAAATCAACAAGCATTACCGCTCTGCATAAAAAAAGGCACAAAAACAGATCCTGACAACAAAAAGGCACACACAGATCCTCAATACTAGACATGAAATCAGAGCCATCTCTCTAGACATATCGCACACAACATGGTCTGGCACCCTGCCCTGCTCACCAAACTCTCTTCCTCTGGTATCCAAGGCCATCTCCACTCATGGCTTGCAGACTTCCTCTCCTGTCGCAGCCAATGTGTGGCCCTAAATGGAGTTCTCTCATCCCCTCTTCCTGTCCAGGCTGGAGTTCCTCAAGGCAGCGTTTTGGACCCTGTTCTTTTTCTGGTTTTCATCAATGATCTCTCCGACTCCCTGGAAAATCCTCTTTATCTCTTTACTGATGACTCCACCCTCTGCCATCCCATCTGTCATCCCTCAGATTGGCAAGCAGCAGTTCCTTCGCTCTCTGCAGATCTGGATATAATCACAAACTGGTCCAACACATGGAACATGTCTTTCAATCCTGACAAATCTCACACTCACTATGTCTCTCTGAAAGGACTATTTGGAAAAACCCCCATCTACTTTCTCAACAATCCTCTGGAAGAAGTCCTTTTCATTCAAGCTTCTGGATCTCACTATCTGCCATGATATTTCCTGGGAAAGCCACATTTCCAACCTGGCCTCCAAAGCCAGTCGCAACTGGCATCCTCCATCATGCAAAGTCCTTCCTGGCCCACCTGAGCTCCTGACCACATACAAAACTTTCCTCCACAGCCTGATAGAGGACTGCCCTCCCCTCTGAGCTGGTGCTCCTGCCTCTCACCTTTCTCGGCTTCACGCTCTGGAAATGAAGGCATTTAGGATCATTGTATCTCTCGTGGTGAGGCTGAGTCTTTGGGCCTCTCACTCTCTCACCGCAGCTAGGTCCGTGGTCTTTCTGTCTTCCACCATATCCTCTCCAGTCTCGCACACCCCTGCTTTGTGTGCAATATGCCTCCCCCCACCCCCCCCCCCCCATATTTCCGCAGGGTGCTCAAGGTCAGCCAGCAAACCGCTTATGGTGGAACTGCCAAAATCATGAATCACTGCTCACCCTCACTCTTTCATTCCTCTTTTTCCCCATCTTTGGAACAAACTCCCACACTCTCTTCAATCCCATTCATCCCTCCAGGTCTTCAAAACAGCTGTTCACCACCACCTCTTATCTTCTGCCATCCAAAACCACGATCTTTTCTACTAGCGTTAATCCACCCCAAACCCACCTCCTTCAAATTTCCTGCCTTCCTTCCCAAAAGTTCCCCGTCGTGTAAGGTCCTGAAAGTCCCCTGTGGTGTCCTTCTTGTATACCCCGTGTTCCCTGCCCCATCCCTCTCCCTTCCACAGATCTTCTAATGTCTCTGATCCCCACCATTTTGTCCATCCCTCTCCCACCCCTCTTATCTCCTGCCCCCCCTTGTTGTGCATTGTTTGTTAGCTTCTTACAAACCTCGACAATGTTTCCAAAATAAAATAAAAAAGGAAAGCAGTATTTCCTTCTCTCTCTCACCTCACACAAATATACAAGAGAATGCAAAGGAAAATAGATGGTGAAGATGGGCAGGGGCGATGTGATGTGATGTGATGTGGACACACATCCACATTCCTGAGATGCTCAGACCGAGTCGGAAAGTCCTCTCCACCGTCCCAGATATGTGACTCGCTCTCCTCTGCCTCAGATTCTTCCTCCTCAGGCCCCCGTTTGAGGTGCCGCCATTCACCCTCCTCGTCCTTTGTGGCTGACAGGATCGAGAGGGCAGGCTGATGCTTGTGGATGGAGTGTTCTTTTTCCACAGAAGCTCAACACCAACAGCTCGTGAAACCTTCCTATCTTTACCCTCACACATTTTTGTTCCTTCCCTCACGAGCCTTCTCAGTCTTTGTGTCTTCTGCTCATGCGAGCTTGTCCTGTTCATTTCTCCTTTCTGACTTTTCTTCTGCTTCTCCCCTTTCTGCTATCTGAGCCGTCTGCTCAGGAGCTCTTTTCCTCCCTGCTCGTGTGAGCCTGCACCATGTGCTTCTCTGTTCTGCTTCTCCTTCACATCAGCTTTCTTTCCCTCCGACTAGCCTCCCCCCCCCATCCCATTGGTCTGCAGCCAATGGGAGTGTCCACGATGTCACTTGTACAAAATACCACGCTGTTCTGAGGGAACGTTCAGTGCCACCCTCGCCCTGCCCTTTACATGCCCAAAGCCACAATGAGAGCCCCCGAACCCTTTCCTTCACACGCAAAATGGCCACTCGCACTGTTTTGCACTGTACCATGCCCACGCGAAGCGCCACACCTCACAGGCCACGACGAGCACCAAGCGCCATGAACATGCATGTGAAACGTGACACTAACATGCATGTGAGAGCACCCAGTGGGTTACCAAGCAATACATGGATGGAACGAACACGGAAAGGAACCCCGCACAACCGAGTGATGACCGAACGGCTGCGGGATTGAAGGTAAGACTGATGGCATGGCAAAGGCATAGGCAACGGCAAACCAGGCTTGGCAGGCATCGCTGGCCGACCTCTTGGTGCACACGGACCTGAGGGGAGGTGGTGGCGGTGCCGGCAATCTGAGAATGGGCTCCGCCCTAACCTAACCATTCCCCCCTTAATCTCACGGGCTTACCTCATCATGGTTTGTGCCCCTCAAGTCCCGATCTGTGCCTGCTCTACCCTAGCCTCCCTCTTTAAATTGTCCCTGTGTCTCCCAACTCGAATGTCCATCGTCTTGGGTTCCCCTCAGTCGGTGCCAAATTCCAAATAAAATCCCTCTAATCCCCTAAAGATCCCTTAAGAAGAAAAGGTAGATCTGTGGGAACTTCAGCACAAGTTCGACATATGTCTGCAGATCCCACAGCTTCTCCAAGCGGGTGAATCCAGCAACTGGTGGTTACCTGAGTGGTGGATGATGAAATTTTATTGTTATTTTAGGCCAGTGTGGTGTTGCTCTCTGTACAGATTTATATATATATATATATATATATATATATATATATATATATAATAAACATAACATATATATATATATATATATATATATATATATATATATATATAATATAATATATATAGATATGTAGAAAGACCCACCCACTTCATGACCTGTGAATGAGGGAATAACCAATCATCTCTCACTTAATCAATTAAACCCAGGTGGCTAGGATTATATAAATAAATCACCGAAAAAGCTGCATAAAGCAACCAAGAAAGGTACCAAGTTAAGCACTTTGCTGTTTCAAATGTAATATAATATATATATCTTCTTCTTCTTCTTTCGGCTGCTCCCGTTAGGGGTCGCCAAGCGGATCATCCATATGATCCGCCTAGTGATTTGGCACATGTTTTACACCGGATGCCCTTCCTGACGCAACCCTGGTCGCCTCTTACGACACAGGGATCTGGTACACCTATTTTAACCGGGTATACACCGGCCCAGTACACTGGTACTCATTTCGCCGACCTCGGAAGGATGACAGGCTGAGTCAACCCCTGTGTTATACGACTTGGTATATACATATATACACACACATACATATATATGTGATATATGTATACATATACACACACACATGCAGCATATATACATATATACACACACACATATATATATATATATACATATACTGTATATTAATTCAGTGGCCCAACGGGGCTTGAACTCAGGACCTATTGGGTCCCAAGCTGCTGCCCTAACCACTGCGCCAACACCAAGCTTGATATATATATATATATATATATATATATATATATATATATATATATATATATATATATATATATATATATATATATATAATATATATATATATATATATATATATATATAGACACACACACGCATACACCACTACAGCAATAGCTCATGGTCCCTGTATGATACCACAATGAGTTATTGTGTTCAAAAGATCAGGAACATAAACTGTTTATGAATAGTTTGGCAACCAAACTGTTTTGGAAAAACGGTTATATGGTTCAGTAACTTAAGCTTTCTCCCATCAGTGCAATTTGAGAACCAAACCTAAGCTATTATTTAGATCCCCGCATCTTACGAGATGATGTTCTCAGATTTTTTTTAGCTTCTTCCACTCACAATGCCAGACCACTGCCCCTGAATGATCATTGTGGTCACAATGCGTGTCGTTGAAATTCGTCGATGCCAGATTATAAGACACAATAAAAAGCACACGGCTTGGCTGCATTGGCAGGCATGTGATGAACACACAAAATTGGGCAAAGCCTGGCACCCTGGTTCTGTATGCATTATGTAGTGCTGCATACATTATGCATATTTGGATCCGTGAGAAGCAAGGTACTGAATTGGCAACTCGAAAATGATACATACGGAGAGTCAAAAAGGCTCTTAAATCTTCACCTTTTGAGAGGAAACTTTGGAAAATTGTCTTTAAGCGACTGTCTGAAAATATGTCTGACTGGCAGATATTTCAAGTTGCGTTCCTTTCTCTAGCATCTGCAAAATCATTAAATGTATGGCATCAATCTGGTGTCCCTCTCTCATCTCACTTACTTGCTGACCCTGTGTGTTTCAGGTATAATGAATCAATGCTCTCTCTCTCTCAACACCATGCTGTCATGATGAATAATTTACAACTTTGGACATTCTTAATGCTTTTAATTCATAATTCCTTATAACTGGTAACACAGCTGGCTGATTGTGTCAACGGTTGCACCTTGTGCTTCTACGGGGTTTCCAGCCATCAATCTCAGGGTTCCTCCACTCAGTGCTTCCTCACCAGCTGTTGCAGTCACGCCCGGGCAGACAAGAATAGGGGAATGTGGAGCAGCTGTACATCGGCTGTCACAAAAATATTGGTGCAAATCAAAGGCTTGGTTTTTTTTGCCATTGCCATCTTTTTCACAGGCATGTTGAGCATTAAGTGTGCGGAGCATCTGCCAAAGATGGCAGTTTCAGAGCACACCCCAATACACTCAGATGCAAGCACAGCAAGCAGACAGCCATGAACGCCAGCCCTGTGGGTCATAAATTGCACATGGGGTGGCAGAAATCTGAGCTAGGCCGTTTGTGGCCTTGCGCTTCAAGATGGCTTGCTGGTACGGCTCTATAACTATTCAGCCAGAGCGCTAAGCCTGTTACATCACAAATAGCTAGACCTACTGTACTCCGACAGCTCATTTAAGGGGCAGGCGAGAGTGCGGGTGCTGCGCCTGCCACAGGGGCAATTAACACAATTTGTTGGCCCGGCCGAGTGACCAGTATGTAAAAAGAAAGAAGCAAAGTGAAGGTCGTCATTTTGTATGCTAATGGAACAAATTTGCATACATCCCAAATCCGAGGTTACCAATCTTCATTTCATTCTCATTATCTAATTTTGCCTTATTTCACTGCGGTAATTTGCCTGTCTGTCTGCGGTTATGCCTCAAATTAGATCTGGTATCCTTTTTTTTTTTTTCCTGCTGAGGCCTACAATGAACGCGTCAAATATGGCGATTATAAACGAGTGGTCACGGCGATTTGAGAAGCAATCTAAAATAGTGCAAGCATGCGAAATAATTTATCTGATACTCCACTCATTTTGCTAAATTCGATTCTTTGCACAAAATTCCTGGCCCTTCATTATTAACAATGAAATGTTTACCATTCACGTGCATGAGAGGCCCTGTGCATTTCATTTGCAGTCTTTACACCATTATCCCAGCGTCAGAGTGCTTTAGTGATGGATACTGTAATGAAATAAGCGCATTCACATAGTTAGGTTCAGCCAAATGATATTTTGTTTCACGTAATGCAGCTTTGACAATCGACGCGGGCCAATGGATCATTTATTTTCCAAGGAATTTAATAATTAAATTAACTGAAATGATGATGAATGGAAGCACACTGAATGGAAGTTAGAAGGGTGATTATTCTGCTATAAGACTTGCTTATAACAACAATCACGTTCACAAATGTAAGTCAAAATAAATGATGTGTTATGTTGTCACAATGGTGCTGGCGGCTTGTTGTTGCCAACGTTGTCGAGATGTTTCCTCATCAACTTTTGATTTGGTTTGAACCATTGCATTCAGACTTTGAACATTGAATGTCAGAGGTTGCATTAACATTTCAATCCAATGGTTGAGCAATTGTCCCTGATCCACCACTGCATAAAGTTTATTATTTATCCCTGTATTTATTTTGTTTTGTTGAATTTTGTTTTTTTTGTTAATACTAAGTAGAAAATAGGAAGGCTTATTCTTGGACTTTTAAGATGTGCCATGAATAATGACTGAAGCATGCATACAAACCCAAATGATCAATCATCTCGCATGGGGTCACCTTCATGTTACCTATCCAGAATGGGTGGGGAGTGGGGGATTTTAGTCGAATTTAATTGAAAAAAAGAATATTAGGGGGGAGGGTTTGGGGAGCATGGTGGAAAAAGAAGTTGAAATAGATCTGGGCAACGAAGAGGGATCGGGAAGAAGCTTTCTGGAACGTACAAGGCAGGGGGTGAAAGAGTCCACCATTTTTGCGCATAATATTTGTATGGCTCCTTACAAGCAATTCCTACACATCATATCACAAATTCCGATTTTGCAGTGAAAATTATTTTGACTTCAATTAATTATTTTGTAGACTTTAACAATTTGAGCTTGTTCTTTGTAAGTACTGGAGCCGTGTATGGTAAATTGGGAGCATACATCTGCACGTTCACAGTGGATAATGTATGCAATCATATTTCTACAGACCTGCATTGCACTTTATTTTTTGGAAGAATTTCCCCAACATTCAAATATACTTGTACCACAGAGATTATTGGCCAGGTGGTTCCCTGTTTGGATTGGACTTATAATAAAACATTGCCTTCTTTGGTAAATGCAATTCAAGTATCATGTCTTACCAATCAAACTGAGTATAACTTGCCCAATATAAAAGAGGGTGTTTGTAAAAAAAAAATTCTAGAAAGAATATGCTAGATCTTACGTCAAGACCACACTTAAGCATGTGAATATTGCTGAAACAGGCGTTTCTTTTCAGCTGGAACAATAAGATTGTCACGATATTTAAGCTGTCATTGTCTCTCCTCATCCCCATCCCCACCATTTCACCCTTAGAAAACTGTAGAAACTTGTGGTAGATATTTTGAGGACAATTCTTGAATTGTTGAGAATTAAAAACAAGGATGCACCTCTTCATTGAGGACAAAGCCCCCAACCAAACCTTAAAAATAGGACCGCATGTCCTGAAGCTCACCTGTATCAGAAGCAACAGTCATTCAAATCCCCCACAGAACCCCTTAGACCGCAATCCTATTTTAATGCCATGAACAACTTTGGTACATCATCAGTGATGAAGGTTGTGGTCAAGTTTCGTTGAAATTGTGTGTGTAATTTTGGAGAGGAGAGCAAATACCTATTTGGGGGAGTCGACCCCCACACCCCTCCCTCGTAGATCCCTTTAATGAGTGCACATTTTGATGTGGTCGATACACTTTGCTACATCACGCAGGGTTAGGACCTAAAATCTTGCTAACTTTCAGACACAGAAAGGAAGGGGGAGCTAGGAAGAGTGAAGTTACCTTCATCCAGAGGCGAGACCTAAAGATTCAGTCAAAATAATGTGTGTGGCCTGCAGGAAGTATGTTGTTCACAGGTGGAAGAGATGGATTGATATGGATTTTGGGTTGAAATGTTTTCCAATGTTAAGAGGTTACAAAAGTATGACAAATCAAGGGGTGATAATGAGGTCGTAGACCTGTAAAACGTGGTGAGAGAGTATGAGATCTGAAACAGGGTGTAAAGATCAGCGATTGCCCAAAAGATGCCTTCAAATCTACTGTGTGAGAATTTCATATAAACTGCTCTGACATTGGCAGTGCTTATATGATCTGAGCACGGTGAAGGTGGTTTAGGAAAAAAAACTTGGTGTAGCTGAGCATATCCAATCAGCATCTAGCTTTTGAGGTTCAGCAGGTTTGCTTCTGACCTGTGACAATACAAGGGGAAAAATCCAATAATGTAATAAAAATAGACAAGCAATTATTTACCAATTATAATTATTTCACCTTTGCTCATGGACTGACTGGTAGCATAGCTGAAAGTTGAATGAGAACTCATAAAAGATTGTTCAAATGCTAGAAAACATCTCTCGAATCGATCAGCGGAATAAAACAAACAAACAAAAAATGGCTGCCAAGAAAGCTTTGTGGCAATAGAGTTGCCTTTGAGCGGTCTTCTCTGGGTGCGATTGCCATCATGACGATAAATAAACTCCAACAGTCGTGCTTCAGAAGAAGGGTGTGGCATCAACGAGTATGCTGTCTATCAGAAGGGATGAAAAGCCTGATGTCCCATCTGCTGACATTATTAGTGGATGTTAAAAATCCCACGATATCTTTCGTAAAAAGTGGGCCATTATTTTTCAACACCATGACCCAATAAAAAAAAAAATACTTCCCGAACAGCCATAGAGCTCACACCAGTTGCGTTCTCGGGGTGTCGCACTAATACATTGCATAAAATATATCCCAGGAGGTTTCTGGTCCGATGGCACAGTGTCCTTCAATCAATTTAACCAGTCTGAAGAGCCTGGAATGAGGCAGGCAAGCACACAAAAGCTATCCTCCCATGATCAAAATTATATTTTCAGTACATTTGTTGCTAAATCAGGGATCAAGCACTTGCCATCATGGATATGAGTTGTGATTTCCTGTAGAATTAATGATATATATATCGAGTCAGCTGCAATATGTTTGTTGGAATGATTTGTACTGTGCACACTAAATGACTGCCAGCTCTGATCAGCGTGCCAAATTTATAATCGTATTTGGTACGTGACCTCGATGTGGATGTCACAGGGTCATGAGCGGACATCATTGGATCACACTAATCTTGAATGCCAGCTGAAAGATGATTGCATGAACAACATATGTAAAGCCAGTTTTATGTTATGGAATCAGAAAAGATATGCAGCACTAGCTCCACTTATTGATCTTGTATGCAAAATCACCAAATTATTACTTCGTATGCAGCATGGTTGATCATGGGGCCAAGATGGAGGTTGGCCAGGCTAAGCAGGACAACTTGGCACACAACGAGGCTAATATGGGGCCCGACCCAGCCAATATAGGGGCCAAGATAAAGACCATTGGGGCCAGCCAAGAAGAATTGACAGACGTATGGGGCATATAACAGGGAATGGTGGCTGGTCAGACCAGGATATGAGCAGCGATTAGGTCCATATATAGTAAAAGGGCTACGAGGGGAGTAATGAGAGAGGAAAGAATAAGTAGTAAATGGGGTATGGATAGATGAGAATGGAGAAAAGAGGGAGGAAGAAAAACAGAATCAAGGGGGAAGGAAATTAAAACTGAGACAGGTGAAAATAAAATGGAAACAGGAATTGCAGACAGGTTAAAGATTAGTAGCGCCAGAAGAGGAAATTAAATGTATGGGAGAGGAGGCATGAAGACATGTTGGGGCAGAAATGTGAGGTTTGCGAGGCCCTACATGTACCGGACTCCATGCTGGGAGAGCCGGAGGAGAGACATGATCACCGGATGGTGACTGTGATTGCCATCAACAGGTAGGTGGAGAAACCGAGTAATGATGTTAAATGGGAGCATGTCCAGGTACTGCAGGTCTGGATAGGGACTCTTCCTGGGGAGGTGTGTGTGCCTGAATGCATGTGGTGCGGGATGGAGCTCACAAGTGAGCTGCCTGTACTTGCAACAGGTGCCAAGGCAAGGGTGGGTGTGGTGGACACCGAACCTCCGGTAAGAGAAACATGCGCTTCTTTGCCATTTAAGCTGCTGACATGGAACATAAGCATTTAAGCTGCAAAGGTGTAAGTGTGGTGAGCGAGGTGAGTATGGAGCATGCATGTGAGTTGAGTCACATGGATGTAGAGGAGGAAGGAGGACGAAAACCACTGTAGGAGTTGCAGATAGACACGTGTTGGTGTCAATGTGGGGAGCGTGAGCATTCCCCTGATCTCCAATGGACATAAGTCCTGCAATCGCACATGCCTCCTGGTTTCTTAATTTGCAATAGCAGAAACAATCGTCTGGGTGGTAGACAAACTGTTGTTCTGTGCTGATTATGCGGTTTTACCATGTGAAACAATCCATGGCTGATGCTCACCATATACCGGCCAGGATATACCGACTGGAATATATATGTATATATATATATATATATATATATATATATATATATATTTATAACACGTATATATTGATAATTTATATATATATATAATTAAATAATATACAGTATATATTGTTACGGCCACGGGTACCGAGGGTATTATGAGGGGGTTTAATCCGTATCTAGCCTGGTGTTGGCTTGGTGGTTAGGGTGGCGGCTTGGGATCCTTGGGTCCTGAGTTCAAGCCCTATTGGGCCGCTGAATTAATACACCAGGAGGTTGACTCAGCGTGTCATCCTTCCGAGGTCGGCAAAATGATTACCAGTGCACTGGTAAGGGGGACTGCATCAGCGGCATAGCCGCGTCCCAACCAATTATGCAAACAGCAGCCACAGCTGTACTCGATAGAGAGAGAATCCGTGTCTGTCTTCGGAACTTTGCATATATATATATATATATATATATATATATATATATATATTATATATATATATATATATTATAGTTACTAGCCGAAACCCCGTCACAGACGGATTCCGTTCCATGAGCCCAATATGACAACCAGTGGCGGCTCTTGTAAGAGCCGGATCCCAGTCGATGTACTCCATGGCCTTACCTAACGAGGCCTACAAAACGTCCTTGTACATGACATTTTTGGTGTACACTACTCCTTGTGAAGAAGTCCCCTGATTTGTGCACGTGTCTACTTTGACGTACACCGTGTCAAAACTTCTGGCTCTCGAGAACGCGACATACAGTTCTCCGTGCAAAAAACTGGAGATGGTAAGTATACAGTATCCCCACTCTACGAAATGTTTGTCCTTGCGCCTTGTTAATGGTCATGCAGTATGTAAGCCGGATGGGGAATTGTGTTCTCTTTAGTGTGAAGGGCAATGCTACGTCCGATGGTGCCAGCTTCAGCCGTGGAATCAGAACTCGCTGTCCGTGATTGTTTCGCCAATGATTTCTCCATCTAACACATGGTTGTGTTGTCTTCAAATGCACAGTCTTGTGCCGTTGCACAGTCCGCATCGAATGTCGAAGTTACGGAGGAGCATCACGATTGAACCTACTTTCAGTGAAAGTTTGTGTGGTGGCATTCCAGCTGGAGTTATACTGTTGAGAAACTCGATTGGGTAATTGTCCACTTGTTGATCTTCACAGATAGCTTCATCTGCACTGAGGTATGTTTTTTTTCTCCTTGAATTTTTTTCAGCATCATTTGGTTCAGCTGCAGGGAGCTTTCGTTTGTTGGGCTGAGGATGGCGGTTTCAAACATGTCTTCAGATGCATTAAGCGCCGGTCCAAACACTTCATCAACTATGTTGTCTTGAACGATGTTGCATTTCTTGGAATATCAATGATGTCGTCTGTAGGGTGTTTGCTGCTTTTTAAAATCCCGTTTCCTAGTTGTAGGAGCCATTCACTGAACTGTGCATCGTTTACAGCGCGCATATTCGTCGTGAGCTTGGTCGTATGGAAAAGGGGCCACAGATGAGAAGATTTCACACAATTTTCAACAATTCCTGCTCTGGATGTTTTGGGCATTGCAGGCAAAACCTGCTTGAAATCACCACCGAGTGTGAAGATCTTTCCAGCGAATGGGGTATCACTCTGACAGATGTCTGTCAACATTATGTTTCAGCATTCAATGCACTCTTTGGCACGATTGAGGCCTCATCAATTACGAGAGTGTTGTCTGTCGCAGAGTTTCTGCGTGTTTCGAGCTGGAGAAACGTTGCATGTACAGTTGTCCATTATGGGTACTGGGAACTTGAAGAGATTGTGTGCAGTACGTCCATCCTTCAGAAGATTGGCTGCAATCCCTGTCCATGCACATGCTGCAGTGCGAACATGCTTGCTGTGGAAGTAGGCAGAAAGCGTGTTGTATACGAAGGTTTTTCCACTTCCCCCGGGTCCTTCAATAAATACAACCGTGGTTTTGTCACATTTTGTTGACGGATTTCTGCTAAATCAAGTATGACTCGATCAACGAACTCTCTTTGCTCTGCATTGAGGGAATCCATCATCTGTTGCACGTGATTGGGGTTTGCGTCTGGTATGGATCACACTGGACTGCATCAATGTCAACAACTGGTAGATGCAGGTCTGAGTAGTTTACGTTGTTCCACGTGAGAATTTCACAGATTTCTCGAGGGGCTAACTGTTCCCCCTCTTGTTCGCCGACAGTGCGTGCGAAATCTTCGGCGAGCATTGCCTTGTGTCTTTGCCACAATAATGCAGGTTCTGAAGGGGTACATTGTATGCAGATCGTAACGAACAGACTTCGAAGTTGTCTCGGCATCTGAAAAACACTCTCCTCCTCAATGTTTTGTCCCATTCAGAGTCATCGTCAAGCAAATGAAGTCGTAGGCAGGCGTCTCTGAAGGTCGGCTCAACGACCCCATGTACTGTTCGGAGGTCTTCGTACTTTGTGGGACCGGGAATGGAAAGCAGGAGAAGACGCAGACAATATAACTCCATCTTGTTGGGGTTGACAAGTACATTCGAGCGATGACTTTTTCTCCGCCTCGTTTCCTCGGTTGCCATTGTGACTTTGATGAATTCCAAACATACGTGTTTGGAAGGTCAGTGTAACGTATGGCAGTTGGTGCAAGCTGTTCAATTTGAAAAATGCCGTCAACATAGTGTTTTTAGTGGCAGCATTTGCAACAGCATTCTGTTCCTGGCTTTCACGAAAGTACACAGTTGTTGTTCTGGCAGATGAACTGGTAGAGACGTATGATAGTGTGCGAATGGCGATGCAGTTCGTATTCAAATAACCTCCAGCATGCCTCTGGGGCACTGAGGTTCTCGCATCCGATGGTTTGTGACTTCATCATGGTCGAATGCGTTTGCATTCATTTCTAATGTTGCACAATCATGACCTTTGTATATGTATTTAAACAAATGTTTTACAGACTTGACGGTTGTGCACGCGCTCCACATTGATATGAGCGGCAAACTTCTCGCTGAATACGGGCTGTATGGAACAATCCACCGGTTATAACTCTCGTATTGTCCAACCTTCATGTGGTTCCATTATCGCGCCGTCGGTGCATAGGATATGCGTCCATTCTCATGCTTGTTTCGGCCAGAAAAGTCTTCGGATAATCCTTACTGCACGTGCGGTCCGACATACATACAGACTTCGGATTCAGACCTCCGCAAGGCCCATGTACCATACAAGATCTTATGACCTCGTACAAATGAGGTTCGGTGTTAGCACTCGGGATTTCAGCATTAATATTTTTATCAATATCTTCCGGTACCCTCAATTTGGATTCATGCGAGAGAATTAACAGTAAATGGCAGTGGGGTAATCCTCGTTTCTGAAATTCGATGACATACACGTACGCAACAACCATGCCAAGCACGTGGCTTTCTGTAATATCAATCAGAAGTTCAGTGAGGTGTTGTTTGAATACTCTGGCCACAACATTTGGTCTATGTTCGATTTCCTGACCTGCAGGTAGGTTGGCCACTATGTCTGGGTGTTTCGGGTTGCATGTGAAGGTCAAGAAAATATCTGGCTTTCCGAATTTGCCCACTATGGCCATAGCGTCCTGGAAGTTCTGCTGTAAGGCACGTGGCGAACCTTGAAATGATGACGGCAAAATGATAATTTTGCCGGAATGTTGGTCAGACTGGGTTTGTATGTGATCTATCAGTCCTTGATACAAATCCACTCTGAGGTTATTCTGATTCCTCCCACAGAAGTCCAAGCGGGCAGCCTCGGTTCGGACGTAAGCATCCGCTACATATGTTGGAAAATTTCCCGCCGTAGAAAAGTGGGTTGAATTGAGCCCGGCATGCTCGGCGATGAGCGTAAAATCGAAGGAGTGTGAGCGTGTTCTGCTTTGGAGTCGAGTGGAGTGGGTTATGCGAAGTATTATGCTGCCAGCCGAGATCACCACGGGGGAAAAAGACAGGATAGACCATGGGGTCTATATTTACTGACATGTAGGAAATTTTTCTGGGTGGCTGATTTCGAGGATGAACAAAGATGTCTCGATTGATGGTGGACACCATCGTCACTACAAACACAGCTGCCAGTAATCATGGGCCGGTGCATTATACCGGCGCTGATCTCTCCCTTGTTTAAAATACATGGTGATATTTGGAGGATCACTATTGTTCTGAATCGCCGACTCAACGGCTGCCTTCTCCACCCTCAAACATATGTTCGTAGGCCATCGCGAATGGGCTATTGCATTGTATGACATCAGTCAATAATTCATCGTATCACGCCTGCAGTTGTGATTTTCCGGATACCTCAGTTGATGTTCTGTGGCCTGATGACCTTCGATTATGTATAGCTGATTACAGATAGGATTTTTGCTCTCACCAGGATGCAAGGAACCGGTGCGGTGGTAGATTTGCCCATGCAAACGAAAAGTGTACGGCCCTCTTCCTGGAGGATACACTCACTACCTGTGCCCCGAATGAAGCAAATGACAGGGCACTGTTGTACTGCCTTATATTGTCCTGGAAGTTTTTAGATTGTTCATCACCGCTACATAATAGATTATTCAGTTCCTCTGGATATGGTGATAAGGTGGTAACTGAACCTTCCCGTTATGACAGCAGTTGCGCGTCTCCCTTCTGGATGGAGGGCACCACAGTACTCACAGAGTTCGTGCATAAGCCCAATCGTGAACTTTGGAGGACGTTGTGGCCCTGTCTCAGCTGCAGCTGCACATTGCTGTGTCCGACGTCTTTTGACATTCCGGCCATTAAGATAACGCCTTGGCATGATGATTGACGATGTTGAGGAAAAATGTTATGAGGTCATGACGTCCTTACGCCTCTCAGCGGTGACATCACACGTCGCCATGTAAACGAATGTAAAACGAAAAGTGTTTATTCTGCTTCAGAGTTGAAAGTTGACTATTGCCACTATGTGCGATGCACTCTTACAGGTACGAAGTTTCTTTCAGTCCAGGTCACAGTACGGAGAAAAACGTGACGCCACCACTAGGAGGAGCACAAATTTGTCCTTCAGTATTAATATATAGATATAATGATGAGTTTCTTTGGAAGGAACTTCAACATTAAAGGAGGCCATTAGGCCAATCAAAGCCTGCGCTTTGTTTGCCATTCTTTGTTTTTTTTTGTCAGTGATCTATCCTTTTTAAATGCTGAGGGTCAAGCAAGAAAGCAGCATGTACCATTTTAGTCTTTGGTTTGACTCGGCCATTTCTCAAACTGCTGAACGTTCAAACTGCTTCATCCAGATTCAGAGCAGAAACTCAAACCATTACTCCACCATGTTTCCAACCATTGAAGCATCATCACGTCTGCCACCGAAGGTGGAGGTGGTTGTTTTCACTCCTCTCTGTCTGTTTGTCTGTTTGTCTGTTTGTCTGTGTGCAGGATATCTCACAAAGTTCTGGACGGATTCGGATGAAATTTTGTGGACAGGTTCGTGTGTGACAAGGACGAACTGATTACATTTTGGTGAAGATCCGGATCCGGATGAAATTTGGTGGGCATGCTGGGTGTGACAAGGAAGGGTTGATTCAATTTTGGTCAAGATCCGAATCCGTATCCGGACCTGATAATTTTTAAAGTGATTCTTCACCATTGAGAGATAGGGCCAAAAGTGAAATGTAGCACGATATCTCAAGTTGTAGACGGATTTTGATGAAACTTGGTGGACAGGTTGGGTGTGCGACCATGACGAATAGATTCGATTTTCGTGAAGATCCGAATCTGGATACGAGAATTATTTAATTTCCAAAGTGATTCTTCACCATTGGAGACAGGGTCAAAGACGATATATAGCATGATATTTCAAAAATGCATTGGGCCCGATATGTTCTCGTGGATCAGGCATTACGTGGCGGAAGAGAGAGAGGAGGGGGAAGAGAGAGGAGGGAGGTAGAGTGAGGAGAGGGAGGGGGGGGAGGCAGCGAGAGGTGAGAGGAAGGGAAGGAAGATTTTCTATAACCCAAATACATCATCAAATATTCTGACAGATGTCTCTTAGTGAATACAAATTCTGTTGATCAATGAATGGCTTATTTTCCTTCCTCAATAAATTGTCAACGCTATGCAGGGGTACCGTAAGAAGATTTTCTGATACCACCCAACCCACAATCGGGGATTTGATATCAAGATTTCTGTACCTAACAAAAGAATGGTTGATATCAGAAAAAGTTCGTATTGCGAACATACCCCGTGGGAGTTCATTCGTACAACTCTCAGGTGGCGATAGCACGGACGACAGATAGCTTCGAAATTTGGAAAGATTTTCATCGCATCAGAAAAAGAAACCAGAACACCTCACAAGAGTGAGGCTAGTTTCATATCATCATTTGTGACTTAATTTTGTGTTGGGCATCTCCCAGCACATTTTATTTATTTATTTATTTTTAAACCTAACCCAATAGATAATTTTCTATCAAATCCATAAATTGCATCAATCTACCAATCTAACCATGGGCCATGGACAAATGAATGTACTACATATAATATAAAATGTGTGAAAATGAAAAGATTTGTACAAATTGAGTGTATTGTATGTAAAATGATTGATGTAAAATGCGTAAAACTTTTTTTAACATTAAATGCACTGGGCGATGCCAACGCAAAATTAAGTCACAAATAATGATATGAAACTAGCCTCACTCTTGTGAGGTGTTCTGGTTTCTTTTTCTGATGCGATGAAAATCTTTCCAAATTTCAAAGTATCTGTCGTCCGTGCTATCGCTCCTGAGAGTTGTACGATTGAACTCCCACGGGGTATGTCTGCACTTCGAACTTGTTAACCAAGCTTAACAGCTCAGAGGCCAGTGCACGTACCTCTAAGCTATCCCACCAGCCCATGTGTAAGGTTTAATCATTGGTAAACAAAACGCAGGAATGTCTATTCAATCATATTTTTTTGAAAACTGCAATAAATAAAAAAACAAGACTCTTAGAAAAGCTGAACAGATCCCCATTAAGCCTTGACATCATTGGAAATTTTGATGTTTATATAAGTATATGTCTCTTCCGTTCATCGACTCAAAAACGATTTTAAAAGAAGATTTACAATGTACACAAAATACAAGTGATGTAACATTGATACATTCAGTAAAAAAAAATAAGTGATACACCAAAACTGAAAGACCCAACAAAAAGATGTCGACATCACACCACTCCCGTTGAGATGACAATTCGCCTTGAAGATTATTTGAGTTTTCCGAATGAGCACACCGACACAGAGCACATACAATTTGTTTTGCCCATCTTTCTTGAGAGTCGCGGGTGATGTTAAAAGCCTTCGGCCCAGCTGACACAACACGCCGATGTTAACGGCACAGAGGGATGCGCTTTGGAAGCAAAGCAGGCACTGTTCTGTGTCACTGCCTTTCAGATAAAAGGCATCGCATGCAGTCGGCAATAAACAGGCCTACAATAAAAAAAACCACCATTTCTTTTTCTTTCCGGTTTTTTTGGTATTTCTCCGAAAGTTATCTGATAGATAACATGAGTTGTTGGGCTTGTTCCCCCCATTTTCCCACATAATTTAATGTGATGATTGTAAATCAAGAATTGCACTCTCAAGGCTTTCCTATAATAAGGTTATAATGCTTGTTTATTCATGAGTACCAGCCAATTGGCTGCTCTTGCATTGTGTTCAAAAATTGGGAAAACAAAACTGGTACCGTTCTGTGTTCATTACTAGATGTTGCAGCTTCTAACCATAAGTTTCAACCGCTGCACAAATGTGTCTGGTTTGGCAAATGAGCTTTTATTTTTTTCTTGTATACTAACAAATACCACCCGTCGCTTCGCTCATGGGAACACTGTGATGAGAAAAAAGAGGGGGGAAGGGAAAGAGGGGGGGGGAGAGTAAGAAGGGAGGGGAAAGAATGAGGTTGGAGGAGGAAAGACAGAGAGGGAGGGGGAGAGGGATGAGGGAGGGGGAAAAAGAGAGGAGGGAGGGGGAAAGAGAGAGGGAGTGGAAGAAGGGAGTGAGGGGAAGGAGGAAGGAGATAGAAAGAGAGAGGAGGGAGGTAGAGTGAGGAGAGGGGAGGGGGGAGGGGAGGCAACGAGAGGTGAGAGGAAGGGAAGGCAGATGTGTGGTGGAGCATCAATTATGAATCATACTGTCTCATCAAAGTGATTCTGCATAGAATAACAGTGAAGATGGAAAGAAAATAATGTCTGAAATGCATTTTCTAAAAGTCATACTATAAATACCACCCAGAGACAAACACCGCCTGGACATGTCTGGAGATAAACACAGTCCAGAGACCAACCCCGCCTGGATGCGTCCGGAGACATACTCCCCGGCGGACAATAAACACCACCCACCCATCCATTGGGACCATACTCTGTGCAGAGAGTTGGTGCTGCCTAAGCAGTCTCCTTGGCTATTGAACACAATCCTGGACGGATCGCCACTCTGACACAGGATATCAGAAAGCTGGCACTCATTTTGCCCACCTCAGAAGGATGACAGGCTGAGTCAACCCCACCTGGTATTGATTAAACATCCAAACAGGATTTGAACTCAGGACCCTAGGATCCTAAGCCTTCCACTCTTACAATTAAGCCAACTCCAGGCATTTATACATAAACACCGCCCAGATACGTCCAGAGACAAACTCCCATCCGGACAAGGCCGGAGATAAACTCCCATCCAAAAACATCCTGAGACACACTCCCATCCAGACACGTCCGGAGACACACTCCAATCCGGAAGCGTCCGGACACAAACTCCATCCAGACATATACACAGCCCGGACACATCTGGAGGCAAACTTTGTTCATGACAAAAACACCTCCCGGACACGTCCGGAGAAAAACTCCTGTCCAGACATAAACACCGCCTGGACATGTTCGGAGCAAAGCTGTCCGGAGAAAACACCGCTCGGACATGTCCGGAGATAAATACCTCCAGACATAACCCCCCACCATCCAGACATATATGGAGATAACCACCGTCCAGACATAACGACCTCATCGGATATGTCCAGAGAATGAGAGAGAGAGAGAGAGAGAGAGAGAGAGGAGAGAGAGAGAGAGAGAGAGAGAGAGAGAGAGAGAGAGAGAGAGAGGTGGGGAGTTGGGGAGTTATCAGAGAGAATATGTTATGCTTTGTGAACAACAACAACACAGACACACACACACACACACACCCCACACACCACACACACACACACACACACACAAACATGCTTGGCCGATGTCGGCAATTTTTCGGGAATCTGCAGTTTGGAGTCAGTGTGATTACCAACAATAGTGCGTACTGTATACAACCCAGAAACCTTGAGTAGCTTTCACCGAAAAACACCGTTACATTAATAAAGACTGTCAGGGAGATATTCACAAACATGATTCTTTATAAACAGCTGTGTGTAATGAGTGGAAAAAAAATTGGCTTGGCAATTTAGAAAATAGGTCAAGACGGCAAACGGCTCAGAAATTGGGTGTTTTCAAATATATTTCGCTTTGAAACTCACAAAGAGAAACTTATAACCTTTGAAAATCAAATCCGATAACAAAATGCTTTAGAAACAGGTGCGAGGACAAAGGAAAACCTGAAAGAACCTCCATAAGATACGGAAAAAAAACTTTGCCACCACGGCACCCAAAACAGACATGGCATGTCCACACACCCGCGGAGAGCCCGTACAGATCCAAATCTACCCATATGTACCATGTCCGTGTTCCTCTACCTTGTAGTAACTGTCGACAGTACATCCCGATCAGGACAGGAACTGCACTGTTCAGCTCGGTAAGTGGCTCAAATCACTCAATCAAGCACTACAACGGAACGCCTGGCTTGGTAAGCAATTACCAATTGCCGTCGATACAACTATGCACCCGGAAACGCCCATGCGATGTCCGAATTGGACAAATTAACACTTTTTGGGGGGAGTCGGAACTAATGCTACTTTCAAATCTGGAGCTTACATTTTGTAATTTTGCTTAGTTTAATTGATTCTCTTGGTTATTCATATGTACAAATGAAATAAAGCCACGAACGCTGGCATCTCCAGGCGTTCATTAGCATTGCAATATACCCAGCGATTTGTAGCTACGATGAACAGGCATTTGATAATATGAGTGAGGAAAGTGAAAAAATAAAACGTTATCGTTAATAAATCATTGCGGCCTGTTCCAAGTCAAAGCATGGTTGAACAGGCCAAAATACATGGCGGCTTCAGACCCCAACGAAGTTACCCAGGAAACGCCTTCAGACCCCAGGCAGCAAGGTGGCCCAGGATCATGAAGGATATAATTAAACAAGGCCGTTTATTATCTTCAAAAGGGGTGTTTTAATTAGCCAAACACCCAATTTTCACTCTTGCACTTCCTTGGAGTTTTCACTCTACGGCCCAGAGACAAACTCCCATCTGGACTTAAATACTGCCCGGACACGACCTGAGACAAACTCCTATCCAGACATGTCTTGAGACAAACCCTGGCTGTTCAAGTCCGGAGACAAACACTGTACGGATATGTCCAGAGAGAGAGAGAGAGAGAGAGAGGAGGGGAGAGGGGGAGAGGTCGGTGTGGGAGGATGGTGCTGCACTGTATTGGGAGGGGGTAGAGCTAGGATGTGATTATATATATATATATGAGTTAGCAGAGAGAATATGTTATGCTTCATGAAACCCACACACACACACACACATACACACATTATTGCTTGGCCGATATCGGCAATTTTTCGGGAATCTGCAGGTTGGAGTCATTGTGATTACCGATCACAGCACGTACTGCATACATCCCAAAAACCTTGAGGAGCTTTCACCAAAAAACAACGTTGCATTTATACAGACGTTTCAGGGAGATGTTGAGAAACATTATTCTTTAGAAACAGCTTCATGTTCCGGGTGGAAAAGAAAAATTTTGGGCTCAGTAATTTAGAAAACATGACAATAGGGGAAAGGGCTCGGAAATAGGGTGTTATATCACCACAACTTGCTCAGAATGATGGAGCTGGAACCACTCGCTCAGCATGATGGAGCACGAACCACTCGCTCAGGATGACGGAGCACGAACCACTCGCTCAAGATGAAGGAGCACGAACCACTCACTGAGGATCACGGAACACGAACCACTCGCTCAGGATGACGGAGCATGAACCACTCGCTCAGGATGACGGAAGCATGAACCACCACTCAGGATGATGGAGCACAAACCACCCGCTCAGGATGATGGAGCAAAACCACCGCTCAGGATCACGGAACACGAACCACTCGCTCAGGATGACGGAGCATGAACCACTCGCTCAGGATGACGGAGCATGAACCACCCACTCAGGATGATGGAGCACAAACCACCCGCTCAGGATGACGGAGCACAAACCACCCGCTCAGGATGACGGAGCACAAACCACCCCGCTCAGGATGATGGAGCAAAAACCACTGCTCAGGATGATGGAGCACAAACACCCGCTCAGGATGACGGAGGACAAACGACTCGCTCAGGATGATGGAGGACGAACCACCCGCTCTGAATGATGGAGGACGAACCGCCCCGCTCTGAATGACGGAGGACGAACCACCCGCTCTGAATGATGGACGACGAACCACTCTGCTCTGAATGACAGAGGACGAACCACTTGCTCAGTATGACATAGCACGAACCTTTTTGAAAAAATATTTTTTTATGGTGAAAAATAAACTTTATTGTTGAGAAATCGTTTTTAGCCTGTTCCAATGTCAGGGCATGGTTGAGCAGGCCAAAAAACATGGTGGCTTCAGACCCCAGTTGGGTTACCGAGGAAACGTCTTAAGAACGCAAAGAAAGATATGGCCTTGGATGTGCCTGATAAAGGAAATAATTAAATACGACTGTTAATTATCTTCAAAAGGGGTTTTTAAAATTAACCCAACCACCCAATTTTAACTCTGCTCTTCCTTGGAGTTCCCTTAGTATGCACACAAAGTTTCAGACTGCTAGGTTTCCTTTTTTGGAGTTATGGAGGAGACACACTGACTGACTAACTGGCATATATTATTATATAGTCCCACTGCATATTTTGATTTGTTTGCTCTGAATATAAGAAAGCTGTAAACACCAACATTGTACTTCAAAGTTTTCGAGAAGAAAAGTAGATGCCGAAACTTCTTACATCAAATTTGTTACGTGTCCTGAGCAGAACTTCTACATAATTACAATGAAATCAAAATGGTTACATTGAAAACGTCCATGTCCCACTCACTACATCATAGATAATGATGGAAATTAAAATGACATTGTGGCACCAGATTTTTTTAGTTTCATCAACATTAATTTGTTTACACTTTTCTGGACATTTCTTGGCTAATGGAAAAGTTTATTAATTGAAAAGAGTGATGTTGTTCTGCAATCAATAGGAAAGTGGAAGCTTGGTGAGGAACATATCAGATCAGCATCAGTTTGATGGCAGTGAGCCATCGCCAATTTGGCCTAAAAAAAAAGAGTGGAATTAGTGGACACAGACATCAAAACCACAACTTTGGTGTTGTCCTTCAGAAAACGACTTTATAATTCACAATCCCTCACTGGCAGCAGCGAAGGTCCAAATTTAACTCGCAGGACCTCAATAGCTGGACCCCCAGGACCTCTTTTATGATGATTGCTAAATTTGCACCCTGGACCTCTGTTTAAAGATCGTCTTATCTCAAAGCCCTAACAGATGTCGGCACAACTTCTCAACAAAAGATTTGTGAAAAATATTACAGGTTACACAACTCTCTAAATTTCCTAAGGAATCAATTTCAGGAAATAGACTAGAATGGTCGGTTCATTTTCCAATGTTCATTTTATGCAAGCAGTAAACAACAATTGATGATTCAACTGAACATCTTGTGCCGTTACATCAGGAGACAATCCTGTAGTTGTGATAGTGTTACATTATTTGTTCCACATGTAGGTTGGGATCTTGGATTGTAATCCTTGGACATGATTGATAGATATTGAAAGGGTATTGTCTGGGTCGAGGCAGATAGCTAATTGTAAGGGTCTGTGGGCTCGTATCCTTCAGCCTTGAACAGTTTGTTTGCATCCTATGTGTAACACAGTAATTAAAAGCACAAATCCCAATCGTCTCCTTTGGGGAGAATCAATAAACTGCAAACTGCCATGTGAAAAGTGTTCAGGAAGCAGATCAGTGACAGCCGGTATTCCAATAGGATTGCGGGTTTAATTCCAAGTGTTTCTTGTTCCTTTTTTACCGACACAGGGAGTCAAAATGAGGAATACCGACTGCTCTTCATTGCTTCCGTTTTTTTCCTTATCATGTTTTGTTCATCTCATTCTTATTTTCTTTTGACCATAATTTTATCCCTTTCTTTGTTCGTTTTTTTTTTTTT
>CM068955.1:137260626-137282877 GCA_035128595.1 Eptatretus atami | reverse complement strand
AGACAAAGGGGGGATTCTAACTGTAAACACATACTTATTGACATAACTAATCTTAGGGACTCTGGCTGTTTGTGTGCACAAGTTTTACAAATCCGTAACAATAACACTTAGAGGGTCCGCCCTGCAGGGCAGGCCAGCCCGAACGAAGGCTCCGCCCACATTAGAGGGTGGCCAATGACAGGCCCCACCATCCATAAAGGTGATCCCAGAGTTTATAAAGGACATGGCCTCACTGCACCTGACAGTTGGACCTTGGCCTTGAGGATGAGACATGTCTTTCTGCTTGGCCTCCATTCCCTCGTGTTCTGCCCTCACCATGATCGCTCATCATCGCCTTCCTTTGTGCCCTGAGCCACATCATCTGCATCCTCAACCAGCTTGTGCCTGCAAGAAGCATTTTCCCATTTTCCTGCCTTCCCACATGAATACCACCAGGTTTGATTGTTAATTGGGCAATCCTTGTGGGATTGGTGACTTGGTAATATTCTCAATGCTGTGTAGTAAATTTAAACACCATTCTAGCCACTCGCAGGGGTTTTACCCCCAGTGCAAACGGTCTGTGTAAATGGAACCATCTGACATGACAATATTATTTCAATATTTGCAAGCACGCCGGACACAGGAAAGTAGCTTTACTTCTGAATACAGCACTGTGAAACCCCGACATCCGTGGACCCCGTGTATTTGTGGTTCATAAAATGTGACCTGCTTCCACATTTGTGGCCCTGTGATTTGCGTATTCACAGGGGGGGTTTTGCGTATTCGTGATTTTTCACGGATGTATTCGCGTTTTTTCTGACCTGCTTCTGCATTTGTGGCCCTGTACTTCACATATTTGTAGTTTTTCTGATTTGCTTCTACATTTGTGGCCCTGTACTTCATCTATTCGCGGTTTTTCTGATTTGCTTCTGTATTTGTGGCCCTGTACTTCACATATTTGTGGTTTTTCTGATTTGCTTCTGTATTTGCGGCCCTGTACTTCACGTATTTGCGGTTTTTCTGATTTGCTTCTGTATTTGTGGCCCTGTACTTCACGTATTTGTGGTTTTTCTGATTTGCTTCTACATTTGTGGCCCTGTCTTTCACGTATTCGCAGTTTTTCTGATTTGCTTCGACATTTGTGACCCTGTACTTCACATATTTGTGGTTTTTCTGATTTGCTTCTACATTTGTGGCCCTGTACTTCACGTAATTCGCAGCTTTTTCTGATTTCTTCTACATTTGTGGCCTGTACTTCACGTATTCGCGGTTTTTTCTGATTCTCTACTTTTGTGCCCTGTACTTCACATATTTGTGGTTTTTCTGATTTGCTTCTACATTTGTGGCCCTGTACTTTCACGTATTCGGCGTTTTTCTGATTTGTTTCTACATTTGTGGCCCTGTACTTCACGTATTCGCGGTTTTTTCTGATTTGCTTCTACATTTGTGGCCCTGTACTTCACGTATTCGTGGTTTTTCTGATTTGCTTCTACATTGTGGCCCTGTACTTCACGTATTCCGGGTTTTTCTGATTTGCTTCTACATTTTGTGGCCCCTGTACTTCACATATTTGTGGTTTTTCTGATTTGGCTTCTACATTTGTGGCCCTGTACTCTCACGTATTCCGCGTTTTTCTGATTTGCTTCTACATTTGTGGCCCTGTACTTCACGTATTCGTGGTTTTTCTGATTTGCTTCTACTTTTTGTGCCCTGTACTTCACATATTCGCGGTTTTTCTGATTTGTTTCTACATTTGTGGCCCTGTACTTCACGTATTCGCGTTTTTTCTGATTTGCTTCTACATTTGTGGCCCTGTACTTCACGTGTTTGTGGTTTTTCTGATTTGCTTCTACATTTGTGGCCCTGTACTTCACGTATTGGCGGTTTTCTGATTTGTTTTACATTTGTGGCCCTGTACTTCACGTATGGTGGTTTTTCTGATTTGTTTCTACATTTGTGGCCCTGTACTTCACGTATTCGTGTTTTTCTGATTTGCTTCTACATTTGTGGCCCTGTCTTTCACGTATTCGTGGTTTTTCTCTGATTTGCTTCTACTTTTGTGGCCCTGTACTTCACGTATTCGCAGTTTTTTGCATGCGTATTCATGGTTTTTCTGAACTGCTTCTACATTTGTGGGCCTGTACGTCACTTATTCGCGGTTTTTTGCAGGCGCATTCATGGTTTTTCTGAACTGGTTCTACATTTGTGGGCCTGTACGTCACGTATTCGCGGTTTTTTGCAGGCGCATTCATGGTTTTTCTGACCTGCTTCTACATTTGCAGTTTCTTTGTCGACGTATTCTCGGTTTTTCACAGGATTTTTGATTTTCCCTTATGAATCACAAACCGCCAGGAACCTATCCTTATGAAACAATGCCCCGATATTTGCGGATTTGACATTCGTGGCATTTTTCAGGAACGTATCCCCTGCGAATGTCGGGGTCCGACACCGACAGTATATAGGTATAGATAATTAATGAGGAAAATTTTATGTTTTCCATCACAGCATTCAACCATCTTGAAACAGCAAGAGTGTCACTGAAAATGCTGGCTTGAACAATTCTGCATTCGGAGTTTTATCATCTTTGGTAATTTGATGAATGATCACATTCATTGATTAGCCCGTCCTCCCGTGAAGCGGGAGGCAGGGTGTTGCGTGTGTGTGTGTGTGTGTGTGTTTGTGTGTGTGTGCGTGCGTCCGTCCGTCCGTCCTGTCCAGGCCATAACATTTTTACCAATTGAGCTTTTGTCATCAAATCTTTAACAAACCTTTACCATGAGTATGTGGAGAACACAAATTAATTAAATGTACCATTTCTTTTTTTTAACTGTCGTTTTCGTCAAGTTTAGTTTGCAAAGCAGACACAGACGACAGGCTTTCATTTTGAGATGCTTTCTAGTTTTGTTTTGTTTCATTTTTTTCACATTTGAATCTTCCTTTCTTCACTGATCAATGTTATTTGTCACTGGTAATGAGGTGTTGGATTATACAAAATACATTTGATCAAAGTACCCTTCATATTAAGTGGTGTTAACATTTTTGACATCTGCTGTAAAGTTCTGTACTTTCACCGATTTTTGTCTTGCTGAGGTTGCCTTCAGGCAGACATGTCAAAGACCGTTGCTTAAAATACAGGCTAACACACTTATTTGGGGTTGTTGTATTTATGAAACCAATTAATACATATCTCATCCTGCCTCTTGCTGGATGTGTTTTTTTTTGCCATGTTCATATATTAATTAAATGTAAATAAAAATCATTCATAGGAATGGAGTCTTTGGTTTTGAGATGATTATATCCTAATTGTCCAGAGCACTGCCCTTCATTCTCATACAAAACACAGCTTTCTATCTTGGCGTCCTGCTCTCCTTATGCCTCAACCCCAGAATCCTGATCGATGTGCCGAAGCTGTGCCTTGATGCGTTAATTTCTAACTCGCATCCATCAACATCGACTCAAAGATCCGTGCAAGGTCCTGGTTCAATTACTCCTCATCTACAAATGCCTGCTTCTTCTAGGTCATTCGATCGAGATAACACGAACATCTAACGCTGACCTGTCTGGGCTCTGTGCACTATGATGTGGTTAACAAGGCTGTGTTGCTCCCTTTTGAAATCCTAGATGTTCTGGAATCAAAGAGCACCCCAGCACACCATGTTAAGGGCACCCGAGCAGCATGCTAACAGCACCCTAGCAGCATTCTGACAGAGCACTGCAGCAGCACCTGATCAGTACCCCGACAACACTCTAACAGTGCCCTTCGAGCACCACAGTGTACATCCGTACAGCCACATTCTGGTGGAAAGTATTTTTGTAGTTTCATTCAAAGGTAATTTTTCAGCATTTTCCCCAATTCTGATTCTTTGCCACATAGATGTGTTGGATACATTTCCAAGGAAGCAATTTAATATAACATGCCATGATATTGGAAAACATGCTGATATTTTGCAAAAGCACACTCAGACCAAGAGTCACTATTATTATGTTTGCCATTATTATGTCACTTTATTAATGAAAAGTGACAAAATAGTGGCAAATTGGTGTTGAACATTCTTATTTCCTCACTGCCCGACCAAATTGATCATATCTATAGCCATTGCCAAATATATATATTTTTGTTCTCTTAGTCTTGGTGTAAGTTTACAAAAATGGCTTTGACATTGGAGGGGGAGGTGTAGGGGAAATAACCTAAGGAATCTGTCATTGGTTGTTATCTCCATTTGTGGGATTCAGGAGGTGGCAGGGAGTTCTTCCAGAACTCAAAATCTCCACCTCCTATTTTTTGGTGAAGGATCATGATTCATGAACCAAACTTAAGTTTCATTCTCATAGCCTCGTTCCAAGGGCTTTTTTCAAAATCTTCAATGAACCTCTGACAGCCTCCACTTGTAGCTCGTTTGTAGTGATAGTCCCCGGAATGATTTTTAAATACTCAGTTAGGGTTTTCTTTATCATTCCTGTAGCTCCGACTATCACTGGTACAATGTCAGCTTTCTTCAATTTCCAAGTCCTCTTGACCTCATTTTTCAGATCCTGGTATTTGGTCATTTTCCTGATTTCTGTCACAGTTAGTCCAAAGTCATTGGGAACTGAAACCTCAATCACCAATGCTGACTTTTTCTTTTTGTGTTTGAGCACCATGTCAGGATGCAATGCTTTGTTTGCAATGTTCACGCTTGACGGGATCATCTTGCCACGCATGAGCATTATTTGTTCATTTTCAAGGATCAGATTTGGTTTGTGTTTCCATGATTGTTCTGGGACCAGGATGTTGAAATGTTCACAGATGTGCCAGTGGATTACTTCACAGATGCTGTCATTTCTTTCTGTCTACAGCTGTTCTTACAAGAGTTTTGTAACATCCTGAAAGGAGGTGACTGGAACTTTCTATTTCTTCCCCACAAAACCTACATTTAGCTGATTGGCACAATCTCGCCATTTTCTGAAAGGCATCAGTGTAGTGTCCTTGGTCTTGGACAATGATGATGACTCGTTCTCCATCCCAACTAATTTGACCTCTTCTTAGCCATTTCAGAAAAACCTGCCGTTTCGATCCCCATCCCGTCAAGCTCTTTTTAAAATCTTCCTGCTCTATCATCATTCTCACATTTGTCAGAGTATATCTGCTGATATTTGTTTTTGTAGTTTTCCATTTTTTCTTTTGTTTCTTGGACAAGTTTATTTTTTTGGGGGGGGGGATGAACCACAAGGGGATGAGGGTGGGGACCTCCTCCCCTCTCTCTCAACACATTGGCACCTAGTTCACGCCTGGCCCAGAGCACCGCAGGGGTCTCGAGGCTGCAAAGGTGCTCCAGGATCTGGAGGATTGGCGCTTGTGGATCTACTCCTCTTGCCGATTTCCACTGGGTCTGGAACCGCTGAAGCTGCCTCATAATACACCCAGTGACGGTTCCTAGTGAAATTCATGAGTGTTTCATGGGATATGCATCCATCTTTAGCATGAGGATGTAGTCCGTGGCCCAGCAGGTTGTCATTTGATCTCTAAGATCATCGGGTGTTCCCGGAAAGTGTGTAACTGAACTGCCGAAGGGAATGTGGGTCGGATGCATGATCAAATATGAGTGGGGAAAGCCATCGGTGGAGTCAGACTCCGCAATGGCCCTCCACCCCCCACCAGCCACCGCTAGCCAAGGCTGAGACGAGCAAGCCAAATTGGCATCCCATCAGGAGCCGTAGGCAAGCAAGGCCAGGCCCGCCTGGTTTGGCGGCCAGCAGCACATCTGGCCTTTAGTGGGGCCAGGCCACCCCAAGGCACAAGCCCAAAACTGCCCAATTGGCGAGGAGCATACAAGGGCAAACTGTGGGATCTAGCCCATGAGGCCAGCCTGGGGTGAACCACCTAGAGCACTTAGGCGATTTGCGCAGCACATTCGGGGTGCTATGTCAAGGGTTCCAAGGCTGTGGGCTTGAGCACAACCCACCAGGGAAGGTCTTTGCTATGCTCCACTAGTCGGGGCCTAGTGCTGACCAACCCATTTAGGGGGAAAGCTTGGGCCCATTGGCCGAAGGACACCGCACACTGGCATACCTCCATGACACTGTAAGACCATCGAGGGCAATTCTTGCTCACGCCGTTCCGACCAGTCCAGCTTTATCTCAAATCTGGGCTGTCATACTCTGCAGGTGACCCCTAGGACACTGGCCATTGGCTCCCAGGGCAGCAAGAAAACCTCTTTGAGGAATATCCTGGACTTCTGGACTTCTGGCTGGAAGGAATATCCTGGCTGGACTTCGGTTCTGGGTTTGCAGCAATGGCAGGTTCTCTCAGGGGTCTCTGTCGACTTTCTCAAAGTTAAGTACCGGTCGTTATTTGTCCCGTTTTAACTGTTTACTTCCTCACCTACATGCTACTGTGTGTTCCTAGTTCAGTTTTGTTTCAAAAATCGTGCTATTTTGTGAGATTTCATCGACCTTGTCTTACCGGGTTCCTTGAGGCCAACCCATCCTTCCCCTAAAGGTGTATGATCGTTTTTATTTATATTTTCTCCCTATTACCTTGAAGTTCTATTTTCCCCACTCCCAACGCCCCCCATCCCTCCCATCTAAACACTCTGTTTCTTGTCTTAACTTTAAAAGAAAAAAAAAAAAGAAAAAATACTTTCTCCCTGCATACCTACGAGTCCCGATCATTTTTCTTTCTTTCTTCTCCTCCTTTTGCCGGTACACCATCTTTCTTCTACTTGAGCTGACCTTCTCTCAACATTATCTTCACAATTTCTTCTTTAAACCTTCCATTCCCCAATCTTACCTAATCTTCAAAATCATCAAAAATAATAATTTTCCTTGTATCCTTTCTATATATACACCTGCAACCACATGTCTCTCTACCCTCTTCTGATACTTTTCATCGATCCATCAGCTTCACTCTGCGTTTACCGTTCCAAATTCACCATAACCTCCACGATTTCACTTCAACCTTCCCTTTTCCCGAATGTTACGCATTCCTTATTTAAAATAAATAAAATAAATTCACTTTTGACTATACACCTCCCATAGCCACGTGCTTCTCCCGTAACCACGTGATCTGTTTCCGCCCTCTGTGTTTGCCGATCCAAATTCACCATTCAACTCACAATTTTTTTCTACAACCTCTCCATTACCTAATCTGATGAAAACTCTCTCAAAAAATAATAATAGTAATAAAAACGATCTCTTATAATGCTTCATCGTCCTCTTCCACACGTGTGGTTAGCATTACTGTATCATAATTCAGGACTCTTCTTCTATTCCAACAGACTGCTCTCAATTCGACCTTTCCCCCATACCTTGCCTAAAAAAATCCAAACTGTTACACTGTGTTTGCCTTCTCGTCCATTCTCTTAATATCGCCTTTATTGGCATCCATCAAGAATTGTCTTTAATCACATCTCTGACCTAGAAATTAAAAAAAACCCAGTTTGCAATGAATGTTCACTTTCCATCAATCATTCTTTTTTTCCAACTTCAGTGCCAACTCACTCCACTCACCCCTCCATTTCAAAGCAACCATCACACTCTTCTCCCTCCAAGCTTCCCTCTCACCTTTCTCAAAAACTCCCCCCTCAACTTCTCCCTCAACTATCCCCACTCACCCTTCTCCACAATTCACCCCCCTCACTCACCCTTCTCCCACAATTCACCCCCTCACTCACCCTTCCCAAAGTTGCTCCCCCTCACATCGACAAAGCTGCCCCCTTCCCCTGCCCTCTCACCTCCATCTCATTACTCCAGCTCCTCAAATCCTCAACTGCCTTCTTCCCCCTCTCACCCCTCTACCCAGCACAACAGAGCCTTTTCTCCTCCTCATCCAGCCCCTCCCCGAGCTATTCTGCAATCACCCACACTCTTTCAACAACTCTACTTACCTCCCCCCCTACTCCTTTGTCCTATCCTCCCCTCCCCTCCCTGCAAACAAAGCCCCTCCCTCCCTCTTCATAAACAGTGTGGACCTCAAATATCTGGACCTTCGCTCAAACCATTCAGAACTTCCTAAATTGCCACTGACACACCAGACATAATCTGCCTAACAGAAACTTCCCTCCCTCAAGACGTCTCAGAACCCTCTAATCCCTCCCTGATTACTCCCTCCTCCCGATAACAGACCTGACCCTCGTCCTGGTGGAGGAGTTGCTGTCTTCATCAAAGACTCTATTCCTCACTCTCCATGCACTGCCTCACCCCCCACAACCCCAGGAATACCTCTGGATACGGCTCCACTCCACTCCCACCTCAGTTTATGTGTACTGTACGTCCACCTAACAGTGAGACTCCATCTACACCTCACTATCCGAAAACATGAACCAACTTCAATCTTCTCATCCGAAATCTCTCTCTCTCTCATATGTGGCGACTTAATTGTCATCATGCCAGTTGGCTGTTGGTGTTACCTCTCTCACCTGTCATGGCACTTCAGCAAAAGCTTTCTGCGACTCATTGGGACTGACTCAATCGTCAACTTCCTGACCCGGATTCAACCAATGGTACTCTATCTCTTCTGGATCTGATTTTGACAAATTTCCTGAAAATATCTGCTGTTCTTCCTCCGCTCCAATCGGTCTCTTCTGACCACATGCTTGCAAAGTGAAATCTACCTGGCTGTTATCAGAGAACCACCCAGCCTGTCGAGTCTGAAATTTCACCCAGGCTGACTGGCAGGGTCTCCACACAGCCATAAAACTTCGAGACTGGTCAACCATCGCTACTTTCTCCGACATCAACCATCCTGGAATTCTTCAAAAAAACTTGCTCTCCCTCATGCACAGATTTATCCCTCTCGTCTTCAGTTGTCGGTTCCTCCCGCCCATGGTTCACTGAAGCTTGTGGCGAGGCAGTTGTCCTGAAACAAGTTGCCTTTGCCTCATGGAAAGCAAACTCAACTGAGGGTAATCTCAGTTCCTTCCATAAACTCGGAACAAGTGTGTATCTACCCTCAGGAGAGCCAGAAAACAACATCTTCTCAATCTCAAGTCTAACTCTCAAACCTCTCTCCCTCCTCCAAATCTTGGTGACATCAAATCAAATCCATTCTGATGTATGTTCCCCCTCCATCCCCTCCCTTACCTCAAATGCCGCACTGCTGATACCGCACATAAAAAGGCTGAATGCCTAAACTCCGTGTTTGCAACAAAATCTTGTGTACGAAACCATCACTTTCTCTACCCACCTTACCCAGTCACACCCAACTGCCCTGGACTCTGTGTCCTTTTCTCTGAATAGGTGAGAGCTTGCTGGCAAACCTCGACTTAGATTATGCAACCAGTATAGGGATCAGCCCCTGTCCGAAAAACCTCTCTGCTGCTCTTGCTCACCCTCTCTGTTCTTCACGTCTCATTTGCTCAAGGTAATCTGCCATCTGCTTGAATCAGCAAACATTACCCTCTGCATAAAAACGTTGCAAAACAGATCCCTGCAACAAGAGACCAATCATCAGAAGGTTATGGAATCCATCATTGCTTCAGACATTAAATCCTTCCTCTTCTCCAATAGGTTGATTTCCGATCATCAATTTGGTTTCAGACCAGGTCAATCTAACCTAGAAATGCTGCTTCACTCGCCCAACAATGGCTGGAGGTCCTCAATGCCGGACATGAAATCAGAGCCATATCCCAAGACATATCGCTTGCTTTTGACAGTCTGGCACCCTGCCCTGCTCACCAAACTCTCTTCCTATGGTATCCAAGGCCATCTCCACTCATGCTGCAGACTTCCTCTCCGTCGCAGTCAACGTGTGGCCCTAAATGGTGTTCTTTCATCCCTCTTCCTGCCAGGCTGGAGTTCTCAAGGTAGCATCTGGCCCTGTCTTTTTCTTTTTCATCAATTACTCTCTGACTCTCTTGAAAATCCTCTTATCTCTTTTGCTGATGACTCCACCCTCTGCCGTACCATCTGTCATCACTCAGACGCAAGCAGCAGCTTCTTCGCTCTCTGCAGATCTGGGTAAAATCACAAACTGGCCCAACACGTGGAACATGTCTTTCAATTCTGACAAATCTCACTCTCTCACGATGTCTCTCCGAAAGCCACGTTTAGAACGTGGCCTCCAAAACCAGTCGCCGACTGGGAATCCTCCATCGTGCAAAGTCCTTCCTCGGCCCACCTGAGCTCCTGACACATACAAAGCTTTCGTCCACAGCCTGGTGGAGTACTCCTCTCCCCTCTGGGATGGTGCGCCTGCATCTCACCTTTCTCGGCTTCAAGCTGTGGAAACCAAGGCATTTCAGATCATTGGTATCTCCCACGATTAGGCTGAGCCTTTGGGCCTCTCACTTTCACCGCAGGCAGGTCAGTGGTCTTTCGGTCTTGTATCGTCTCCTCTCCAGTCTTGCCCCCCCCCTACTCTGTCTGTGATTTGTCCCCACCATATTTCCGCAGGGCGCTCAAGGTCCGCCAACAACCCCTTTCTGGTAAAACTACCAAAATCACGAATCACTGCTCACCTTCACTCTTTCATTCCTCTTTTTCCCTGCCTTTGGAATAAACTCCTTCACTCTGTTCAATCCCATTCTTCCCTTCAGGCCTTCAAAACAGCTGTTCACCACCACCTCTTATCATCCCCCATCCAAATCCTCAATCTTTTCTACCCCCGTTAATCCACCCCAATCCCACCTCCTTCAAATTCCCTGCTTTCCTTCATGAAAGTCCCTGTAATGTCCATCTTGTATACCCCATGTGCCCCGCCCCATCCCTCTCCCTTCCACAAATCTCCTAATGTCTCTGTTCCCCACTCTTTTGTACTTTCCACTCCCGCCCCTCTTGTCTCATGTCCCCCTTGCTGTGCGTTGTGTGTTAGCTCTAATACGAGCCTCTACAAGGTACACAAAAAAAAATATCCTGTGATGTGCTAATCGGATGTGCTTTCCCACCGAGAAGCCGCCACCCACAAAGGTGACCATCTCCATGAAGGCTTGCTGCACCAATGGAGACCAGATCATCCCCGTAGATTCGGACCGGCTGTGGGGTTCGTGAACCATGGCCATCTAGGTGCCCTACTGCTCATCTCGCAGATGGTGTTGTGGACTGCGCCCAGCAGAGGTGTATAATGTTGAGGATTGGCCAGGAAAATAGGAGGCCCATTGGGACCCCCCGCTGACTGACGGCCTCTTCACAAATCGAGCCATTTTACCAACTGTGGCACGAGGCCGAGAGCCTCAACCCGTCATCCAATCTGGAAGACCCAGCCCCTCTGCCACCCCCAACCAAATGGCCTTACAAAGGTCGAGAGGAAGTGGGTCGGTCACAGAGGTCAGGTCAACCGAAAGGATGACTCGGGGCTGGGAAGCGGAAGCGGGAACATTGACCATATTGCACCGTCATTGTGTTTGTTTCTGTTTCATTTCCCTGTGTAGTATACATAATTTGCACCCGTTTTTGGAAGTGTGTTGCTAAATGGATTAAGGATCCCTTTTCTGGTCTGTTGTTTTCTTGCTCAAATACAAATGTCATCCAATAGTCTGTTGAGCTTTTCACATACTCCGCTAATCCTACACACGTTGTTCTGTGCACTTAGTTAAGCTCCATCAAACCGCCTCCTCCTTCCCCTATCGATAAGTACAACCTCGATATGCATTGGTTTTTAGCTTCCCTGGAACGTAGTTCCAAAGACCTTATGGGATGGCACGCTATCCATCTTTCTGTCCGTCCATCCACAAATACTTGCAACTTCTTCTCTGAAACTACACATACGATTTTGATGAATCTTTAACACAACATTCATCACCATGTATGTATCAAAGTTTGGTCATGGTATTGAAAATAATAGGACCACTGGACTTGTAGCTTATCTGGGCCCTGGCCTAATGCTGTAACTCAAATTTGGTAGAATTCTGACTGGTGGGTCTGGTGAGGAAGATTTTTGAAGGAATTTACGCAATTTTTCCAAAAATTTTACTAAGTCTGCCATTTTGACACATGTCCGGTCATGTGATCGGCTTGACCTCGGCAATTTAACATCATGACCCTGGCCTAATGTTGTAATCCAAATTTGGTAGCATTCTGACTGGTGGATCAGGAGAAGAAGATGTTTGAAGGAATTTGCAGGACCACCATTTTGACACACCTCCGGTCACGTGATCGCAATGACTGTCAATTTAACATCCCTACCCTGGCCTAATGTTGGAACCCAAATTTGGTGGCATTCTGACTGGTGGGTCTGGAGAAGAATATTTTTGAAGAAATTTACTAAGTCAGCCATTTTGACATACTTAATGTCATGTGACCAGAACAAGCATTGCAATTCCAGTTAGCAGTCATAAGAGGAATGTTGCTGCAAATTTTCAGCCAGATAGGCGCAGTGGTTTTGCCAGAGAAGTCGAAAAAGTTGATGGACGAACGGATGGCTCACAATGACAATACCGTATTTGGAATGTAAATTCCAGATATGCTAAAAATTGGGCCTTAAGGGCCTAGGGGTTCCCCACCAAAATATATATTTAATTTCTTCTCCAAAACTACACACACAATTCTGATGAAACTTCACCACAATCTTAATCACTCGTGATGTCCCAAAGATTGTTCATATAATTAAAAAAATTGGGGTCTAAAGGGGTCAAGGGGTTGCCCCCCAAAAGAGGTATTTGCTTTCTTCTCAGAAACTACACGCACAATTCCGATGAAACTTCGCCACAACCTTAATCACTCTGGATCTACCTAAGATTGTTCACAGCATTAAAAATATTGGGGTCTAAAGGGGTCAAGGGGGTTGCCTCCAAAAAGAGGTATTTGCTTTCTTCTCAGAAACTACACACACAATTCCATTGAAACTTAACCACAACCTTGATCACCCGTGATGTATCAAAGTTTGTTCATGATATTAGAAATAAAGATCCATAGGTATTGACTCTGTTCTCCGTTGCATATTTTGTGGGTCATCCATGCCTTCCAGTGGTTCCCTGATTGTCTTATCCATCCACTACCAGGTGGCTGCCCAGGGGTATTGCACTGATGTTTGTAGAATATTTTGTGAATAGTTAGAAGTTTCTTTTCCTTTGGTGTCTAAATTGTTGATCTCCAATTGTGGCCAGTTTATAATTGCACAGCTATATTGGAACACTGGCACTACAAGTTGGTTTATAGCTTTGGTTTTGTTTCTTGGAGAGAGGGATTACTTCACAATTGGTCTTATTCTGCATGGGAACTCTTTGCTGTTATTTTATGCATTTTTTATGTTGTTCCTGCGGACTTTCTTCTATTCTTAGGTATTTGTAGGATGCTTCGTTTTCTAGTTCCTGTATTGTTGTACTTTCATCGATTGAGATGTTGTCAGTTCTTTGTGCTTTTCCTTGTTCAAATGTGCATTTGGCACATTTGTCAAGACCAAACTCCATTTGGATGTCCTACGAGTACTGCTTTATGAGTTTCAGTTGATTTGTCAATTTCTTATCATTGGAGGAGAAGAGTTTTAAATCATCTATGTACAGCAGGTGTGTCACCTTTCTTGTTTCTTTGGTCATTTTTTCTGTTGCATGTCAGACTGTATCTGTATCCTTGTTCATTGATGAGGTTATTCATTAGGTCCAGAGCTAGACAAAGCAGGAGGGGGCAAAGACTGTCACCTTGTAAGATACCATGTCGTGTCTTTACTCCTGGGATTTCAATCTTTCCTTCAAAGTAAGGTAGTATCAAAGTTGTGTTCCAGAGCATCATTGCTTTCTCAATCAGTGTGACTATTTGGGGGAAAATTTTGTATACTTGCATGTATTTTTATAATCCATGAATGTTTGACACTATCAAAGGCTTTTTTGTAATCTATCCAGGCTGTGGATAAGTTGGTTTGTCGGAACTTGCAGTTTTCGAGTATTGTTTTGTTTAACAATAAATAGTCTATTGTTCCATGGCATCCTCTCTTACATCCTTTCTGCTCTGCCTCTAAAGTTCCTTGTTGAGTGAGGTGGTCGTAAATTGTATCGGTGATTATACTTGATAAATGTTTGTATGTTGTTGGTAGGCATGTTTTTGGTCTATATTTGTTGGGTCGATGGGTTTCTTCAGATTTTGGGATTAAAAGAGTGTTGCCTTCTGTGAACCATTCATCCATTGGCTGCTCCACTTGGATGAGTTTGTTAAATGCTCGAGCATAATGAGGGTGGAGAGCATGTCGTCGCTTCAACCAGAAGTTTGGAATCCCATCCGGGCCTGGGCATTTGAAGTTCGGGGGTTTTTTTACGAGATGTTTTCTAATTTTCTCTTTGTTATGTCTTACATTGTTCTCTTTGAGACCATTTAAATCGCTCAGTTTATTTTTCAACCAGCAGAACATATTGAGGATTTTGAAATAATTTCTGAAAGTTATTTGGAAACTTGGACTGGTTATGGATTTCCTGAGAAAACACGAATATTTAATTTAATTTGTTGATCAGAAAACCAAATGATCAGTATGTATGAGGCCATTAACTGGGTATATTTTATATTCTCGATTAAAATACAAAAATTCTCATTCATGGACAGTTAATTCCTCCTTGTACTCTACACGTGAATTTGGTGTTAAATCTTGGAGTTTCGAAACGGAACATTGATTTTTGCCATCAAGAAAACAACTTTTTTTTTGGCCTCCAAAATGATGTCATAATGGTATAAACGCTATTTGGAACAGTGACTCCAACATTTCTGCTTCCTTGGTTACAGACATTACCCAAAATGACTCGACTTCATGGAAGCCTTTCCTGGCTAATCTGTCTCACACCTTTGATCTTCTCCAAATGGGTTGTTCTGCACCAATGATTTTTATACTTTCTTCACCATTTTTCCCTGTTGTGTGATCCTTAACAAGACTATTGTTTCCTCTGCTTGAAGATTCTCAATGGAAACTGTTGATAAAAACCTAATGCAAATTTCTGTTGTGACAGCATTTCACGAGAATATTATTTGAATGAGATGATCGAAATGTGGAACGGTAACCATTACCAAATGTCATGATAAATTAAGACAGTATCAGCTGATTAATTGTTTTACCTGAATATGTGTTCTTAAATGTCCAAACGCTCCACATACTTGACCTTGCCGGACCTGCGTTGAGGTCTTTCTGGGGTTAGTTGAATCATCTACCTCCTACTATCCCATCCCCCCCATCTCAGCCTTGTGAGGGCCAAGATATTGGTTGAGCAATCCAAAATACCTTTTAGCACTCCCTCTCATGGACTTTTCCTTTCGTTATGTTTTTGTATTCACCGAGCGAATTCGGTTTCCATTCCACAGTTTGCGAACCAATGGCAAGTTGCTGAGTTTGCAATCACAGTGGAGATAATCATTTAATAAGTTAACTTTTCTTCTCCATTTTAAGTTGTGCAAAAAATTTGTGATGACGATTTGTGGACTAGTTACTGAATTGCACGACATGGAAGGATGTGTTGCCAGAGGGGGTGTGGGAGGGGGAGGTTGGGCTGGAAACATTGTGGGCCAACAGAGTGTTTAAATAGTCACAGTTCATCAAGGCAGACATATTTTTTTTATCAAATTTGCAATAAATTGATTAATAATCATCAAATTTGTTTCTGCAAATACATGATAAATGCAGTGTAATGAAATAACTTGATGTGACGTCAGGGTGTCAAACTATAGATCTAATAATCTCACAATCCTCCGCATTGTTACTTTTACAACTCATCCCTGAATCCATCAACCACATTCTTCATCACACAGACATCTATCGAGAGGTGATTTATTCCTCACACTCCTCATTCCACAACTTTTCATTCATGCATGCTTTCACTTTTATCTCTGTTTCACAATAGCTGATTTTCTGTTTGTCTTTGCCCATTCTCAAGAACTCATTCTACTCGTTCCCCGATGCCTCCACCCCTCTCCACCCCCCCTCATTGCATATTCACAGGAAGAGTCAGACCCCGTAGCTGGCCAAGTAGAGCTGGTGTTTAAATGTCACTTGCATTGCATTAAAGACGATTATGTTCATACAGGCTTGCAGCCAACCCCAGGCCACATCTGTTGCATGAATACAGGCCTTTGTCTGATGGACTTCTGATCATCTGCTAAATTTGATTATGCCAGACTGTTCTTTCCTGACAGCTGCCTCCATAATGCACTCTTCTGGATCTCTATGATTATTCATTCTCTGTCTGACCAATGCTCTGTGACAGAAAAGGATGAATAATCGTAATACCCTCCGACTGTAATATTCCTGTGAGCGTCCAATAAATACCCTCATTGCCCTGTGTTGTTTTGCTGTTACAAAGTCCTTCGCATTGTACTTAATAAGGACCGATATATCACCATAGCCATCGGCCCGGATAGCTCATCCCTACGGTGGGAATATGATTTGTGCTTGAATGATGCCGGCAGCCAGGTTATTGTTTCGGGAATGAACTCGGTTATATCAGCCCAGCCCGCGATTCTAATCTCTCTTCTGAATCCAATTTAGGCAAACGGGAACGACTCAATTTCACCCGCCATCTATCATGAAACTACTGCATGAGTGCCTGCAACCCTCGCTGTCCACATTGTGTCTCGTTCACTGTGGTCTCCTAGCTTTACCCTAATCCGTTTACTCCCAGGGTTTATTTTCTTTTTTCCTCACTTTTTTCCCCCCCAATTCCTGTTTGTATTTTTTAAACTTCTTCCTTTGTATTTGAACATCATAAGTATAGATACTCATTTGATGAAGGAATTCATGTTTGTAGGCTCTGATGTTTTCGTTCCAATGTGTCCCTCATTCTGTATGCTCAGCGGGATTGGAAACAGAAAGTTTAGCTAGCAGGAGAATGAGTTTGAAGTCATTCGCAAACAGTGAACGTGTGTTTTCAAAACCAGTTCAGCATGATCCAGAATACAAATATAACGACTTTGTTGTCTGGCAAGTTGGAATTGGGAAAGCCCTTAAAGGAATCCAAATGCAGTATCCCCATGTCCTAAATTTTAATACTCGCATGGCCTTGCAACTAACTCAAAATCCTATAATGAGAGGACCCAACTACGACCTTACCTCTTGTAGTCTTGGCCAATCAAATGCTCCATAACTTTCCTCTATTTAAGATTCTAATTGCCAACACATCATGCATTTCAGCTCTTCTGAACCTTCCTGTTTAGATTAATTTAAGTGAAACTGTTTTGAACATTCCTAGCAAAGCCTGCAATCCATACATCCCCTTATTTGGATATAAGAGGGTTTTCATTAATCTTACCTTGTCCTAAAAAAAAAACACCCTCTTTGCTTCATTTCTGCACAGAAGAATGATTTTGGAAGTGATTCTTGTATTGAGTTATCTGGTAAGTGTAAAGGTTTCACTTTCCATTAAGCATTGTTCAACTCCTAATTACTTCTCTTACAATAGTCAAATAAATTTACTCCCCAATAATAATGAACACTTTTAAGATTGCTTGTTCAGGGGCTGTCAAGATAGCCTAGAGGAATGTGCACTCGCCTTTGAACTCTGCCTAGATTGGGTTGTAATCTTGGCCCGTCGATAAACTCTCACCCCGGTGTTTCACTTGTCGGGTGACACATTAATGTGTGCACCATCCCTTGGATGGATGTTAAAATGAGTGTCCTGTCTGTTAGCCTTAGTTGTTGGATGTTAAATATCCCAGGATGTCCTTTAAATGGAGTCGGTGAGTTGTCTCCGGAACCCTGAACAAATTACCATCTCGTGTTACTTTCAGTCAAATGTCAAGCTTGGTCAGCCGGTTTATGAAAAACGCCAAAAAACGTTGCCAGCCGACCTCACAATTAGGCAAGAATTATTGGAGCCGTTAAAGTAGTTGTAGTAGTTGGTGAGTTTGCTTTTTCAGATTTATTAGCCCGCACGCACGAGGCAAAAAGCGGGGTTAAGCAATCGGTCACGTACATACGTACGTGTGTGAATTTTGTTTAGAGCCTACATCGAAAACCGTTCACCGGAGGAATTTGAAACTTTACCACATGTCACATGACCATTTGATAGAGCGCATATTGAGCGTACATCAAACATTTTCGAACTATAATTTGTACTCATTTACCTCAGGCAGTGTAGATCGACGCAATATATTGTGCGGTTCTCGGAACCACATGCATACAACAGATAGTTGTCCCGAGTCAGTTATGCCATTAATATACGTGCAGATAGACCCTTCCTTTTGTGTAGTGGGAGGACAAGTGAGGCGTTGCGAGTGATATTAGTTAGGATTATTAAATCATTTTTCCCTTTTATTTTATTCCCACCTTTTCTTTTCTGAGGTAAATCTGCCTCGCTTGCCCCTCGTCTCGCTTACCACAGCATGACAACCCACGGTACCCTCCCCAACGATCACTTCTGAGGCAAAATCGCAACGTGCACTCTGGAGTAGATTGGCACTTTGAGCTTCCACCGTCTACCCGAGGCCAGACATGTGCGGCGTGTCACGTACGCTTTCGCACCCAGTTGGGCAGGCGAAACCGAAAACCGGCCCAGGATGGCGGACCACGTGAGGGGTCGGGGCCAGTCGGAACGCCGATCAGGCGATGACGTCGGATTTGGCATGGCCCTCCCCCGACCTCTATAAAACACGGAGAAATCCTCCGTGTAGTGGTTGTTGTGTGTGTTCGGTGTGGGTGTCTTCACACAGAGTGTTCCTGCTACTTGAATCCGCCCACGTCTGGCCTCAATGAACCGCCTCCTGCATGGTCCCGCCTACTGCTCCACCCTCGCCCTCTGGACTCTGCCCTTCTCCACTCAAGCTCCTCCTGTTTGGAACACGATCTCCACATGTGCGGCTGTGGCCAGAACAGCGCGGCTATTGTCGGGTGCCACACCACGGAGCATCCCTCCCCGAAACACCTAGGTACCGAAAACTTATATCTCAACCCCCTCCCTCCCTGGCTGCAAAAGTCCTTTTTTCATTGGGGTTTCTTCTTTTTCTGTGTGTGTGTCTGAGTGTGCTGGCGCCTGTCTGTTAAGTAAGCCTGTAGAAGATATTTTATTGTTGTTACTGTGAATAATCTCGCATCAAGTCTGCACTGTGTCGGCTTTAGTAAGTTGCTTGTATAATTCTCACCCCCCCTCCCCCCACACCCCTCTCCTCCTTCCCTGCGTTACATACCCAATAAACCTTTGTTGTGCCACATGCTTTTCCTCGCTTGCTGTAAATAAATAATTGTTGAAGAAATACTCCCAGCTCGCCTTTGTCTTTTCCCTTATTGGTCCAGCATGGTTCGAATCCAGGTTTAGCCGGGTCTTTTATCCAACGGTCCGTTCCTTCTAGCCAGTATGTCCTTGGCAGTGTCGCTCAGCTGCATCCGATCGGAAAGGTGATCCGATCCGGTAGAGTAATCCGGTTCGGACAAGGCGTACCGAGGGCGTGGTTCCCCGGTGGTTAAACTGTGTGGTTAATTAGGTAACCCGATTCCATTGGCGGGAGGACCCTAGGTCACGCGGTTGAGTTATTGGCATCCACGTTCGGTTAAGCGACCCGCCGTGTCACGGAATTATCCGTGAGCGACGGCCTTCAATTCCGCGAAGTCTGGTGGGAATCGACGTAGCTTCCCCAACCTAGTGGTCTTCTCACCCGACCCCGCCGGCCCGCAACAATATATTTGCCGCCAGAAGAGTTGGCTCACACCCAGGATCGCCAAGAGCCAGAACGGGCCCCAGGGCAATACTAAGTGTAGGACCCCCTTCATCCGTGTCCCCTTCAAAAAAATTTTTTTCAACAACCAATACGGAGGTTTCCATATTTTTGTCATCAGTAACACATGCCGTGTCCAAGGAGGGAAATTTGGGTGTTATTCACTTATTCCTGCATGCAGATGCGTTTATCAAACTTCATCTGGATGGGGCGTGGCCAGCACTTCTGTGTTCATGTATGTCATTATGTCATTACCACGATTGTGATGATGTAAATTGTTCCCACAGTCGTTTATTTCACGAGGCAGTGTGCCACTGTCCATAGCAATGGCATGCCGAGGAATCACCCTGCGTGACTTGGAGGGAGACGCAAAATAAAGTTCCCCCTGTTGTTTTATCATCACAATCATTGCATGAAACAAAAAATTGGAGGAATAATTATGGGCTCATATTCGGTCTGGGATCAGGGATAGTTAACCCCCCCCCTCCCTCTTTCTCTTTCGGTGTCTGTGCTTGCACCACGTCCTTCTCAAGATTGTGTGGGGTATTCTTTGAATACCATCTAATTTTCTAAGCACTCATTACAGAGTGCAATGACTCCAAAGCTCATTCGTATTCAGTACATTGTTATTTGTGTTTTTTCTTGATAATGTCCTTATTCGTGCAAAAGTGCATCCATATTCCTAAATGGCTTCATTCATATAAAAATTCTTCTTCTCATGCCTTCCCCATTTGTGTTAAAGTTTCATTCATATCTTATAATGTTTTATTCCTGCAAATGCTCATTGATACTGCATCTCCTTACTGAATTATACTTCTCATCCAAGGGTAGTTTATTTCAATCAAAGTATCGACCTCTTTCGTGTTCTCATTTGTACCAATGGCCCATGATGCTCGTGAACCCAGTTTGAAATCCCATATCTCCGTTGTCTACATATGTCCATGTAATTCACATATTAAAGTACAATGTCTCAAAATTTATGCAGACTTTATATAAGCCCACACCATCTTATCGTTCTGCACTGCCTCATGGGTAACAGGTGACTGATGACATGCAATCATGCCATCACATGCTAATGCTATATGTTAGGTATTAGTAGCACTCAACATCCCCCTGTCTCTGCTATTCAATTTTTTTTTTCTGAAATATTAAAGTCTGTCTACTTTTTTATTAAGACATCCTGTATATAGTACTGATGTCTCCTGATGTCTTTGTTCATTTGATTTATTTGCAAGATCCACCATAAGCCTTTGATGTAGTTGTTCATATAAATATACTGTCATTGTCAGGCAACTGATGTGTAAAAACTCCTTGAGGCAAAGACACTCGTTTTAAACAATTTTGAGATGTAATTTCTTAAGACAGTGTAAAGAATATTGATTTAAAGCAGAAGTAATTGCTCGATGCATATTCTTTACACGTTTCTTTCCACACAAATGCCTTCAGTTTGTGATTCTCAAATCCTAATCCAGGCAGGTCTCAACTTCATCTAAAAGGTAAAAAGGTCTTGCAACATTCAGAATATTAGAAAAATATTGACTTCTGCCATCATTTCCTCAAGACCACATGAAGCAATACCTACTATAACATGTAAGAAAATTGATTACTGTACTATAAAATATCTGAATTATTTAGTTTGCTGTGCAATCAAACATTTCATGTCGCTATTCTTTAATGATGATGATGATGATAATAATAATAATTATAATAAAAAATATAATTGATAATAGGCTAATCTAAGAAATAGAACAACAACTAGAGCAAAGTCGATGGCATGCCATCGCAAATCCCCACGCTTCCCACCTAAAGCAAAGTTTATAGATTGCAAAAACTTCCACCAGGAATAACCCAATATCAACTTTTGAGTTAAAAGTTTTTTTTCACGTTTTGACCCCCGTGACCCAAAGTCCTCATCCCTGGGGCATGGACCATTGGTAAAATCCAAAAAATTGTTACATATTTCATACGTCTCACAATGTTGATTGCATATACAAAAGCTCATTTAAAAATGTGCCTGTAATTGCATTTTTCAGTATTTGACCTTTTGACCCCGCCACAGGGGGGCGGGCCAAAATTGATGCTGCTCTTGCACATTCTTGCCATATGGTGATCATAATTCATAATAACCAAGTTTGGTGAATTTCTTCCCAACCACTTAGGAGGAAATAGACTATAGAGTGATGGATGGACAGACAGACAAACAGACAGAGCCAATTACAATATTCACCTGTTTTTTTCACAAAGCGTGGCGATAAGAACACCATCACCAAAGCTCTCAGTATCACTGCAGGGTTGTAGTTCCATGATCACAGAAGGTGAATCGAAGTGAAATGGCAATAAATGTATATTTTGAGTGGAGTGTTTATTCAAAACATTGTCAATGGGAATCACAAACCAATAATGTTTTTTGTCCTCCGCCCCTCCAACAAGGTCAGAGACGCAGGGCCTTAAAATGATCTCCATCCAACCGACCGACCAATCATCGGTCCATGGACTTTTGAGTGCACGATATTTCAAAACCTTGAACATTTAACTTTCATATTGCAGATATCAATTCCTCAAGACATTATCTCAATCTGATTAGATCAGGGCAGTGATTGGCTAAATTATGTTGCCATGGCAACCATCTCGGTAACTTGGCTTGTGTACACAATATTTCAAAAACTGTTCAATATTTAGCTTCCATATTAAACTACGTATTCCTCATACCACCTACTTGGCAGTGGACCGAGAGAATCAGCTTCT
>CM068955.1:137214735-137258332 GCA_035128595.1 Eptatretus atami | reverse complement strand
GATTAAAGCTCTTTGTTATAACATCCTCATCCTCTGCTGTAACAATTAAAGCTCTGCGTATCATGTTCGCGCAACAAACTCCATTGTATCAGATAGCAGATCATCATTTACGAGTTGAGAGTTTCAGAACTTTTGTAAAATGAATGTCATTAAGCACTACACATCTGCCCCCTACAAAGCCACCAGTAATGGCCAAGCTGAATGTGCTGTTCAGATTGTCATTAATGTAGAAGCCTTGTTGAGGAAGGCTCCATTCAATCTCGTCTACTTCATATGTTGCTCAACTATTGCACCAGACCGCATCAAACCACCGGTCACTCATCCGCCAAGCTTCTGATGGGTCGTGAATTAACAACACGATTATCATTATTGCACCCGGATGTAATGGTCCAGGTTGAGAAGAGCAAGTATTAACAGAAACGTAATCATGACCAAATGTCTGTATACCGTAACTTCCAGGTCAACGATCCTGTATATGTGTTGAACTCCGGATGTGGAACCAAGTGGTTATCTGGCATCATTATCGCCAATATTGGTGAGGTGATGTTGCTTGTGAAGTTGTGTGATGGTAGATGTATACGTAAACATGTTTATCAAGTCAGGTCACGTCATGGGGAGCCAACCATTGAACCGGTTCAGGTGCCTTTGTCACCCACTCCTATATTAACACCACCTGTATTTGAACCTGAGGTGCTTCCTGATGTAATCTTTTCACCCACTGATGTACCTGAACCCTCTCTCAACCCTGCACCCTCCATTGAGAAGCCCACAGCAGTCGCAAGCAAGGACAGCCCTCCACTAGCCATGAGAAGGTCAGCTCGTGTCCATACGCTTCCTAACCATCTTGATCTGTCAAAAGGGAGGGGGGAGATGACATGAATCAGTAGTTTATGCTTATGCATACATGAGTGCACTGGGGCTTAATTGTATTGTTGTACTTAGTTGTACTCCTTAATAAACATGAACACCTGACACATTGTAAAACAAGCACTCAATATTTGTCCACCTAGCTTTGCAGCCACGATTAGCCTTCCTGGTTTTCTCAACAGTAGATTCGTCTTTGGACAAATACTGTACTTTATTCGTATTAATCTACGGTGCTCTGATCGCACAATCTCTTGGCACCTCATAGCGACAAATTCTCTGATCCAGATTCGCCGTGTGATAACTCATTCGAGAACTTGATTGAAGATTTCTCGATTCCAGATTCGCCACGCGACTCACGCGGAAGCCTGATCAGAGTGAGGGCAGCACCGTATCGCTCCAGGCTTCCCTCCCCCTTAGCCTTCCCAGCTCACAACTACTTTGAGCAGTCCATCCGAGCCACGAAGGCCTGATCTCCATCCCTGCATGTCATCCCTCCAGGTTCCATCCATTCCACACCCCCACCTAATCCCGTCCCAAGCAATGTCAGCCCTACATTATGGTGACTACACTGTAACTGTTCATTGAATTTTCCATTTGCATATTTCATTTGTTCTTTATTAATTCGTTTAATATTTATCTCTAACTAGCAGATTTACCTGCCATCACGTGGGAATAGAAACGTAAACAAGTAACACTTTGTTGCCAATCACAAAGATTGATTAATTTATTGGAACTCTGCTTCAGTTTCCGCGTCCGTCTGTCCCTGAATACGTCTGAATACAAATGGCTTTGCATTTTGAATACGAACAAGCTTTCCATTTTTATTTTGATCTTCCTCTTCGTATGTTGTTGTATGTCATTCTCAGTTAGGAATCTAAAAAGGCTGTGAAGAATATCCCATTGACAATGTCTCCCTCTTCGCTCCTTACACCTCCTAATTTTATTTTTCTCTAAAGAGGATGTGGACGGGCTTGGCGGGGATGGGACAGGTGGGCCCTTTCTCGTTTTATATAAACCCAAACCGGAATCACCACAACTCACTGTTTTAAACCATTCACCACACCCCTTCCCCCTGCCCCACCAACTCTCCTGCCCTCTTCTCAGTCCACAGAGCTCTCCTGCCCCCCCCCCCCATTCCTGTCTCGCCAGCACTCCCACCCCCTTCTCGGGGGGGGGGAGGCAGGAGAAGGGAGACGGGACAAATTTACCCGTGCAAAGAGTGCTTTAACTCAGCGTTTCCCAGGTAAAAAAGGAAATTCTAATACCCCCTGCCACCACCACCAGTTGGCATTACACTGTACACATTTACATAGAGAATTTATGCCCCCTACTCCCCTGCAGGAAGCCGTGGGCACATAGCCTATGTTACCTCCCACACAAAGTTGCGTTTGTACCCTGAGTTTGGAGTTTGTAACTTCAAAGATGTGGCCATGCATAGAACGAGAGAGAGAGAGAGAGAGAGAGAGAGACTGATTGATTTTTGCATTTTATAGGTATCGATGCGTAGTTAAGTGAGGTTAAATTTCTGTTAATGTGACCTGTGAACACACCACCCAAATTTCCAGTTTTTCCCTCTTGAAAGTATCCTTCTGTATCCATCTTGTCCACCCCATGTGTCCTTCCTTGCCCCACATTCCTTCCCACACCCATTGTTTGTTCAATTCTTCCTCCATCTTGGAATCAATTCTGCTGTTGGAAATACAGTGTGGGTCTTGTAGGTACAGTATGAGGGTACAGTATCAGTAAATCTTGGAATCCCCCCTTCCCCCTCTCTCTACTGTTTATTTTGTCCTGTTTATGTTGTGTCCTGATCCATTCAGTGTACGAACTCTTCCACAATCCTCAAATAGGTATACAGAAAAAAACATACTTTAGACGGCTCAAGGGTGTGATCCCTATTTCTGAGCTCTTCTGTCAGCCACATTCAAGGTATCGGTGAACATTAATTATCAAGAGTTTGATGTTGGCAGTGATGAGGATTAATAAAGAACCACAACATTAAGGCACACAAAGATCAAATGGCAGACAGTCTTTGACAGATGTCTAGAGGGAGTAACAAAATATTAGAGATAGGTTTAGGGCTTTAGACCTGGAGGTGATGTGCAGACATCTGATCAGATGTGCATAAAGAGCAGGATTTGACAAGAGAGAGGAAGAAAAATTAAAATCAAGATTGAGAAATATTTCGAGAGTTGAAGTACTGAAGATATGTTAAATGCATTTCACTGAAGGTGCACACTTGCATACGTGAGACCACCACAGCAGTTGCAATCCTCGTGTTGGCATTTGAAGAATGTGCAATTTTGCTATCATTCTGACTTAAAGGCATATATTCTTGCAAAAGATACAAAAGACCTGCTTGAGCCATGAATGATCTCTGTATACTGTTCTTATTTTGAAGAAAGGTGTGGGAGCTCCGAAGGTTGTTGAAAAAAGTAAATTTGCTTAAAAGTGAGTGAAACCTGAGAATAATGTTGAAGTGAATGATGCCATCACAAAAACCAAGGCTCTTTGATTAATCAGCAGTGGTGAAGTGCTGGAGTGCACCGGAGTACCACTCTGATACCTCAATCCGCAACAGTTTGAAATAACACACCCACGTCCATGACTGTTTTGAGTTATTGTGCTTTGTGTTTTCATAGCCAAACAATTGGGGTTTTCATGGCCAAACTTATCCCGAAGCTTGGATATGTCAATATGTTGATACTTTTTCTCGAGAGCGATATTATAACAATACAGTTTATCGGCCCGTATGAATTGCCGAAGACAGCGAGGTCCAGAAGCGAGACGAACTTTCCAACCATTTTATATCCAGATCTAGTGAATTATCTTATGTTTAAAAAAAGGCTTTACACCCTGGAAGACATGAATGCATGGAAACCTTTGGATACCGACAACTAGTTCACGTCTGGGTGGATCAGTAAGGTGGCTGTTTTTCTGAAGAATGGCTATCACGTTGTTTGAGCAAAGATAGGCCTATATTATACATCAATGACATGTACTCGTGTTGGCAGAGGATACAAGCATGACGTTTCTACAGTATGGTAACTTCATGCCGACCTGCTCCGCCATATCCTTCACCACTCTTGGATGTTTATCTGGCCCAAATGCTTTATCTTTTGCAAACTGTTCAAGAAAGACAACAACTAAAGAATTCATGCAGGCAGACAGGACGCCAAGTTTAATGACCATCCGAGCGACAGGCACACACATTGATGAATACCCTGCCTGTGAAACACTGGATGACAGCTTATAGCTGGGTCAGGATTCAAACTCAGGCAAGACAGCTTAGAGGCAGGTGAGCATACCTCCAGGTATGATGTCATGACCATCCATTACCATATGGTACTGAATCAAAATTTGAAAACTCTCTTTTTCTTAATGTACATAGTTTTGTTGAAAGACGGTGATTTAGAGACGAAGTTATTTGACTTTTTCTTGAAAGAGGATTCTCTGAATTTTGATTGTGTGTGTGTGTGTGTGTGTGTGTGTGTGTGTGTGTGTGTGTGTGTGTGTGTGTTTGTTTGTTTTCCATGGTAAAATGTGCCAATTTTATTGATCACTCATTTTGAGGACTCAAAGGCATAGTGTCATTTTAAAACTTGATGTGACGGAAGATCTGGCGAAGATGTCATGACCGTTATTTTTGCAAGGCTCTGGTACCTCAAAATTTGGCACTACACTGCTGCTGATTGGGCGTAGTCTGAACTTGAGTGTATACCTTTGGGGTTCCTTCCCTTTGTGTACGGATGTTGTTGTGGTGCCAAACCCAGCTCGTTCTCGAAGACTGAAACCCAAGCCTAAGGTTTGTGCTTCACGAGCATCAGATCATACTGGCGTCAGATACCAATCAATGGATTTTTGTCAGTTGGGTCTGTGGCTACTGAGTGACGTTCAGTTACACATCAACAGCTAACGTTTGAAACTTGTATTTCAAATAAACAGCCTCAAAGTCAAATGAGGAAGTTCACCATTACATATAATGTCCAATTCGATTCCCGCTTGAGTTGTTTCCGCCCAGTGTCCCTGTCCTGCCCGCTAACTCATGTGTGTTCACCTCATCCGCCAGGGCTGTCGAAAGATCATTCCGGTCATTCGTTCTCACTCGATGTCTTTGCAGCAGCTGTCGGGGCTGTCCAAGCTCGACTCACATCAAGTTGTTCTCTCTCATATGATGGCCCGTTCAAGATGATTGAAGAGATCAAAGGAATTCATTCCTGATACACAATCTTAATAGTTTTAATCAACCTGATTATAATTCTCCATGCGTTAAAAACCACTCTGGACATTTACACCTCTTCACCAATTAGAACTCGTCATGTCAGTCGTCTCTCTCCACATCAGAGTCTTGTTACATCACGATCGATAAGCACGTCTCGTCACGTCACCCATCTCTCTCTACACTTCCTTCTTGCGGGTTTATGTAGTAACACAGAATGATCCCGTGCATTCCAGCAAATGCGATTCTCATCTCGACTGAAAGTTTCGTCGAAGACCAATCTATCACTTTCACGAATCTCACCAGGCAGTTTACAGTACAATACTGCCATCGACAGTCAAAATTACCTCATTACATCAAGCAGTTTATATTACAATTTACCCATTAATGTGACAACAATGTGCAAGGAAACAAACTTATAACATGTAACCGTAAATTTTAATCGTTCATTTACAGGCATTTATTAATGCTTATCTACAAATACCACAACCAATGCTTACTGGCCATAACATCTAGCTTTTAACTGACATTGAGTTTAATGACAAGATAAAGCACAAAGCGATACTCGAACAAGGGATAACTGGATTATTCTCTCTGCTCCCTCTCCTTTCATTTGGCTTTACCTTTCATATACCAAGCTCATGAACATTCCAGAAAGTCCACCCCGATAGAAAACTACCTATAAAAATGAGACGGTTCTTTATCTCGAAGGAGCTACAAACTTCGCGATCGCATGAGATCTTGCCGTACCCAGATACGGCAAGAAAATCCACAAACATACGCCATCTTTATACAAGCTAAAATCCAACTTCAAAATTAACACGTGTCACCTTTTTACTCCACTCTGCATTTACAAATATTCGCCGTATCTAGCTTCAACAAATATTATCAAGTGTGATTTATTAAACAATTTCTTCCAGATTGAAAAATAGGTATACAAGTGGAAACACTGTAGTGAACACTATTCACCGCCTAACCGTCACTTATAAATGCATCTCATTTACAATCCACATTGAAAACAAGGCCAATTGATATAAAATATACACACGACATGTGAACACAAGGTATCAATCTTCTTACTTGAAGAATGTTTGTTTCCCCCACATATAAGTTGTTGTATCCAGCACTCACAAACCAACAATAATTGCCAAGATACTTTTTGAATCAACCTTGAAAATTCCCTCCACCTCCAGTGAAAAGCTTCATTGCCTGAGAGGTCCCACGGGACACTGCTGTGCAGCCGTGCAGGTGATCTCATCCCAGGCCCCATGGATCCATTGCACCTTCTTTGTCTTTGCTCCAGGGCTTTGAGCATCAAGTCACGCAAGGGCATCATGAGGAGTTAAAATGCTTTGTTACAACCTTTGTGCTCGGATATTTATAGCAAAGTCAAAATCGAAACATTATATATGGCAGAGAAAATATATAGCGAACAAGGTAGCCTAGAGGTATGCATACCAACCTCTGAGCTGTCTAACCAGGGTTTGAATCTCGCCCAGCTATAAACTGCCACGCTGTTATTTCACATGCAGGATGACACATCAATGTGTGCATGCCAGCTTGGTTAAAGGATGCTAACTATCCCATGGTGTCCTTTGTGAAGAGGAGGTGAGCTATCACCAGTACCCTGAACTAATTACACATTATTGAACCCTCAGTCGAGTATCCTGCATCAGTGGTGACCCGTCACTGGGTCTGCTCTTGCTTATTACTTAAATTAGCAGAGTGGATCGTTCACTTTCTTGTTGGAAGCGCCTTTCTTCTTTCGAAAATGTATAATCCCATCCGCCCCAATCTTATACCATATGTATCTACAGTGCCTTCAGGAAGTATTCATACCCCTTGGCTTTTCATAATTTCTTGTGTTGCAGCCTGAATTTAAAAAATATTAAATGTAATTTTTGTTTTGCTACTGATCCACACTGCTGTGCAGCCATGCAGGTGATCTCACCTGCCACCTGCCCCATAATGTGAAAGTGGATTTTTTTTTTAGAAATTTTTACAAATTAATAAAAATGAAAATCTGAAACGTCTTGCATCAATAAGTATTCAACCCTTTTGCTCTGATACTCAAAATTGAGCTCAGGTGTATCCAATTTCCTTTGATCATCCTTGAAATGTCTTCACAACTTGATTGGAATTCACCTGTGGCCAATTCAATTGAATGGAAATTATTGAGAAAGAAACATACCTTTCTATATAAGGTTCTACAGTTGACAGTGCACGGCAGAGCAGAAACTCTACCATGAAGTCCAAGAAACTGTCCGTGGATCTCCGAGATAGCATTGTGAGGAGGCATAGATCTTGGGAAGGATATAAAACAATTTCTAGAGTGTTGAAAGTTCCCAAGGGCACAATGAAGTCCATCATTAGGAAATAGAAAGAATATGGAACAGCCCAGACTACTCCTTGAGCTGACCATCTGACCAAACTGAGCAACCTGGCAAGAAGGACCTTGGTCAGGGAGGTGACCAAGAACTCAATGATCACTCTGACAGAACTAGAGTTCCTTGGCTGAGATGGGAAAACCTGCCGGAAGGACAACAATCTCTGCAGCACTTCACATATCTCAGCTTTATGGGAGAGTGGCCAGACGGAAGCCACTCCTGACAAAAAAAGCACAAGACAGCATATCTGGAGCTTGCAAAAAGGCACGTGAAAGACTAAGAACATGACGAAAAAGAATCTGTGGTCTGATGATATGAAAATTGAATTATTTGGCCTGAATACAAAGCACTACATCTGGCTGAAACCGAGCTCAGCTCATCACCCATCTAACACCATCCCTACTGTGAAGCATGGTGATGGCAACACCATACTATTGGGATACTTTTTAGCGGCAGGAACTGAGAGACTTGTAAGGATAGAGGGAACAAAATGGAGCCAAATACAGGCAAATCCTTGAGGAGAACCTCAAGTGAAAAGTGAAAAAGACCTTGGACTGCAGTGAAGATTTACGTTCCAACAGGACAGTGACCCAAAGCATAAAGCCAATGCAACACTGGAATGGCTTCAGAACAACAATATGAAAGTCCTTGAGTGACCCAGCCAGAGTCCAGAGACTTGAATCCCATTGATTATCTGTGAAAAAACTTGAAGAATGCTGTTCACTCTTCACCGACGCTTCCCATTGACAGAGCTTGAGCAAATATGCAAGGAAGAATGGGAGAAAAATCCTTAAATCCAGATGTGCAAAGCTGATACAGACATTGCCAAAAATACTCGATACTGTAATCGCTGCCAAAGGCGCTTCTACAAAGTATTGTCTCAGGGGGCTGAATACTTATGCAAATTATATATTTATGTGCTTCATTTTCAATAATGCCTGGTGTTGACTTAATGGTGAAGGTGGTGGGCTTGGGATCCTAGGATCCTGAGTTCAAAATGCCCCTCAGCTGTTGAATTAATACCAGGTGGGGTATACTCTGCCTGTCGTCCTTCTGAGGTCAGCAAAATGAGTGCCAGCATGCTTGTATCCCGTGTCAAAATGGCGACCCGTCCAGGATTGTGCCCAATAGCCAAGGAGACTGCTGAGGCAGCACCAACGCTCTGCACAGAGTATGGTCCCAATGGATGGATGGATGGATTTTTTTAATAGATTTGTAAAAATTTCGAAAAACATGTTTTCACTTTGTCATTGTGGGGTATTTTGTGTGGATCAGTGACAATTTTTTTTTTTTAATTTAATCCATTTCAAATTCAGGCTGTAACAACAAAATGTGACAAAAGTGAAGGGTTGTGAATACTTTCTGAAGGCACTGTATATACGTATAATATTTCCATCACCTAGATTTATGGCCAGTTGATGACAAAGCCTCAAATATATCTGTTTGTTTATCGTACAGTTTGCAATGCTCTGGAGGAAATACACTTTTCACTCCTGGTGATCTTTGCATGACTGGTGCAAGGTGCAAGAAAAAGAATAGACATCTATTCATCACACGTGCAGGCAGATGATTGACAACGTGTAACCAAGGAGAAAATAGCCAAGTTCTTTTGATTTAGCAAAGCTCCTCTGGTAATAAGAACCCAAAGCTAGCAATAATATTCTTCCTGTGAACTGCAAAATTGCATTCTCTCTTCTTCCCTTGTCTATTACGGTTATGTTTGCGCTATTTCCATCATAACATGCAGTGTATTTTAATAAATGTGAAAAATACACTTCTACTATGAACAGGCAAAGTGACATATTTAATGGGTTTTTTCATCTAAACTGATAAACGTCAGTGTGTGTGTGTGTGTGTGTGTGTGTGTGTGTGTGTGTGTGTGTGTGTGTTCTCCTCATAACTCCAAAACCATGAAACCTATGAGCCTAAAACATTGCAGGTTTACGAAGAAAATTCCAAGGAAGTGCAAGAGTGAAAATTGGGTGTTTGGGTTAATTAAAACACCCCTTTTGAAGATAATTAACGACCTTATTTAATTACAAGCCGGTAGGCGGACATGGGTAGTCGCCTACCCAATAGAACCTGACGTAATGGGCCGTTCCATGGGAATGACCTGAGGATTAAGCACAAGAAAATTCATGATTCTAGCTTCAAGGGTTAATGCTGCAGATGGTTTTTTCGTTAAAATACCCCCACATTTAGAGGTTTTTCGGCGTTGCTAGGCAACGGAGGGGTCCATAGCAACGGTTCTTTCTCACACATAACTAGGACATACCATGAACCTACCATACCAGTTTCATGTATATCTGACTCATAGTCTCTGAGATATAACGAACTTCGTTTTTTTTATTGTTTTCGACCAGGGTTCATTCAAAGTCTATCTCTCCGACAGTTTTCATAGGATCCGGCTGGAAATTTTTGACAATATGGCGGAATGTACTGCCACAGTCGCTCATGGCCCGATTTTTGATTTTCGAAAATACTTTTTTATGATTTTTCAAAATTTTCAAAGTCCCGTTGCTAGGCAACGGTGGTGTCCATAGCAACGGTTCTCATTTGCACACAACTAGGTCATGGTAGGAACCTACCAACCAAGTTTCATCGAAATCGCCATTGTATTAACGGAGCACTAGACCGAACAGACAGACAGAACAGAAACAGACAGACAGACAAGCCGATAGGCGGACATGGGTAGTCGACTACCCAATAGAACCTGACGCGATGGGCCCGTTCGATGGGGAATGACCTGAGGATCAAGCACAAGAAAATTCAATGATTCTAGCTTCAAGGGTTAATGCTGCAGATTGTTTTTCCGTTAAATAACCCCACATTTAGAGGTTTTTTTCTGCCGTTGCTAGGCAACGGAGTGGTCCATAGCAAACGGTTATTTCTCACACATAACTAGGACATACCATGAACCTACCATACCAGTTTCATGTATGTCGACTCATAGTCTCTGAGATATAACGAACTTCGTTTTTTTTTGTTTTCGACAGGGTTCATTCAAAGCCTATCTTCTCCGACAGTTTTCATAGGATCTGGCTGGAAATTTTTGACAATATGGCTGAATGTACTGCCCACAGTCGCTCGTGGCCCGATTTTTTTATTTTCGGAAAAATTAATTTTTTATGATTTTTTTCAAAAATTTCAGTCCTGTTGCAAGGCAACGGTGGTGTCCATAGCAATGGTTTCTCATTTGCACACAACTAGGTCATGGTATGAACCTACAACCAAGTTTCATCGAAATCGCCATTGTATTAACTGAAATCGCCATTTTAAATACTGATAATAAGGGTAGAACAAATCTCAAATTTTTTTTTTTCGACTAGATCGACTACCCAACAAACAAGTCGGTAGGCGGACATGGGTAGTCGCCTACCCAATAAACCTGACGCGATGGGCCCGTTCGATGGGGAATGAACCTGAGGATTAAGCACAAGAAAATTCATGATTCTAGCTTCAAGGGTTAATGCTGCAGATTGTTTTTCGTTAAAATCCCCCCACATTTAGAGGTTTTTCGGCCGTTGCTAGGCAACGGGGGGTCCATAGCAACGGTTCTTTCTCACACACAACTAGGTCATGGTATGAACCTACCAACCAAGTTTCATCGAAATCGCCATTGTATTAACTGAAATCGCCATTTTAAATGTTGATAATAAGGGTAGAACAAACCTCAAAACATTTTTTTTTCGACTAGATCGACTACCCAACAAACAAGCCAGTAGGCGGACATGGTAGTCGCCTACTCAATAAAACCTGACGCGATGGGCCCATTCGATGGGGAATTACCTGAGGATTAAGCACAAGAAAATTCATGATTCTAGCTTCAAGGGTTAATGCTGCAGATTATTTTTCCGTTAAAATACCCCCACATGTAGAGGTTTTTCGCCCGTTGCTAGGCAACGGAGGGGTCCATAGCAACGGTTCTTTCTCACACATAACTAGGACATACCATGAACCGAGCATACCAGTTTCATGTATATCTGACTCATAGTCTTTGAGATATAACGAACTTCGTTTTTTTATTGTTTTTGACCAGGTTCATTCAAAGTCTATCTTCTCCGACAGTTTTCATAGGATCCGGCTGGAAATTTTTGACAATATGGCTGAATGTACTGCCCACAGTCGCTCATGGCCCGATTTTTGATTTTCGAAAAAATACATTTTTTATGATTTTAAAAAAATTTCAAAGTCCGTTGCTAGGCAACGGTGGTGTCCATAGCAACAGTTCTCATTTGCATACAACTAGGTCATGGTATGAACCTACCAACCAAGTTTCATCGAAATCGCCATTGTATTAACGGAGCACTGGACGCGAACAGAGGGACAGACAGACAGACAAGCCGGTAGGCGGACATGGTAGTCGACTACCCACTAGAACCTGATGCGATGGGCCCGTTCGATGGGAATGACCTGAGGATTAAGCACAAGAAAATTCATGATTCTAGCTTCAAGGGTTAATGCTGCAGATTGTTTTTTCGTTAAATACCCCCATTTAGAGGTTTTTTCGGCCGTTGCTAGGCAACAGAGGGGTCCATAGCAACGGTTTTTTCTCAACCATAACTAGGATACCATGAACTACCATACCAGTTCCATGTATATCTGACTCATAGTCTCTGAGATATAACGAACTTCGTTTTTTTATTGTTTTCGACCAGGGTTCATTCAAAGTCTATCTTCTCCGAACAGTTTTCATAGGATCCGGCTGGAAATTTTTGACAATATGGCTGAATGTAATGCCACAGTCGCTCGTGGCCCGATTTTTTGATTTTCGAAAAATAATTTTTTTATGATTTTTCAAAAATTTGAAGTCTCGTTGCTAGCACACGGTGTGTCCATAGCAACGGTTCTCATTTGCACACAACTAGGTCATGGTATGAACCTACCAATGAAGTTTCATCGAAATCGCCATTGTATTAACTGAAATCGCATTTAAATACTGATAATAAGGTAGAAACAAATCTCAAAAAAAAAAAAATTTGAATTTTTTTTTTGTCGACTAGATCGACTACCCAATATCCTTCATCAGGCCAATCCTCAGTCAGCGTGCTCCTTGGGGTCTTAAGGCCTAGGTCACTTCGCTGGGGTCTGAAGCTGCCATGTTTTTTTGGCCTGCTCAACCTTGCCTCAACTTGGAGCAGGCGCAACGATTTCTTAACGATGTGGTTTTTTTTCACTTTCCTCAATCATATTATCGAATGCCTGTTCATCATAGCTACGAATCGCTGGGTACATTGCAATGCTTATAAACGCCCTGAGACATCAGCGTTCTTGCTTTATTTCATTTCCGCATATGTGATCACCGCGACAATCTCTTAACTCAGCAGAATTACAAAATTTAAGCTCCAGAATCTAACATAGCATTTCGACTCACAGAAAAGTGTGCATTTGTCCATTTTGGACATATTTGACATTTTGGGTGTCTCCACGAGGTGTATGTTTAATATACATTTTGGGTGTCCCCCAGTCCTTGGCTCTTCTGCCCTCATCAGTGCAGACGGGACCCGTTGATGACAGAGAAAAAGCAGATTCTGGAGCAGATGGGCTGAACACTTCAACCAGGTCCTCAATCGCCCTGCTGATATCAACGACGAGGCCATCACTCGCCTACCTCAGATGGAGAACAACCAGGACTCTTGACAACCTCCCGACAGAAGAAGAAGTCGCAAAGGTCATCAAGCAACTTTCCTGTGGCAAAGCACCAGGATCAGATGCAATTCCTGCTGAAGTGTACAAAGCAGGAGGCCCTGTCATGGTGCAGAAGCTGAGTGAACTCTTCCAGTCCATGTGGAATAAAAGGAAGGTCCCACAATAGCTGAAAGATGCCAGCATAGTCCACATCTACAAGAGGAAAGGCAACCGCCAGTCTTGCGACAATCATCGAGGCATCTCCCTCCTGCCCATAGCTGGGAAGATCTTAGCTCGCATCCTGCTCAACCATCTCAATCAACACCTTGAGCAGGGTCTCCTTCCAGAAAGCCAGTGCGGTTCCGTGCTGGACGTGCAACTGTCGACATAAATTTGCTGCACGCTAACTCCAGGAAAAATGCCAAGAGCAGCACAGCGACCTGTTGGTGACTTTTGTCGATCTCACAAAGGCCTTCTACACTGTCAGCAGAGATGGTTTGTGGAAGATAATGCAGAAGTTTTGCTGTCCAAGCAAGTTCACACGATTGTCCGTCAGTTCCATGACGGCATGATGGTGAAAGTGCTAGATGATGGAGACGAGTCGGAAGCCTTTCCAGTGACAAACGGCATGAAGCAAGGTCGTGTTCTTGCCCCTACACTCTTCAGCATGGTCTTCTCTGCCATGCTGACTGATGCCTTCCATGGCTGCCAGGATGGAATATAATACACATCAGGTACAGGACTGACAGCGGCTGTTCAACCTCAGGCGCTTGCAAGCTGTTACAAAGGTGAAGGAGACCATCATCAGAGATCTCTGTTGCTGATGACTGCGCCCTCAACGCCTGCACAGAGCAGAAGATGCAGGATGAAATGAACTGCTTCTCACAGGTCTGTGACAACTTTGTCTCTCCATTAGCACCAAAAAGACTGAAGTTATGTACCAGCCCATGCCTAGAAAGCCCTACCAGGAACCACACATTACGGTGAAGGGGCAGAATCTACAGGCTGTCGACAGCTTTACCTATCTGGCAGTGCACTCTCGCGAGTGGTGAACATTGATGCTGAGTCAATAACAGGATTGCCAAGGCCAGCGTTGCCTTTGGGCGACTCCGTGAGAATGTTTGGGAGTGGAGAGGACTCAGCCTTACCACCACAAGCTGAAGGTCTATTGTGCAGTGGTACTCACCACTCTTCTCTTATGCCAGTGAGACATGGACTGTCTACAGCAGACACGCCAAACAGCTCAACCACTTTCACCTGAGCTGCTTACGCAGACTCCTTTTCATCAGGTGGCAGGACAAAATTCCCGACACAGAGGTCTTGGAACGGGCCGGAGTCCCCAGCGTCCACACCCTTCTATGGAAAGCCCAAGCCAGATGGGGCAGGTCATGTCGTTAGAATGCCCGACAGTCGACTGCCAAACAGCTTCTGTATGGAGAACTGTGTCAGGGTACGCGCTCAGTAGGGGGACAGAAGAAACGGTTTAAAGGACTACCTCAAAGTGTCCCTCAACGACATGGACATCAACCTCAGCACTTGGAATCTCTTGCTCTGGACCATCCAACCTGGCCGTAGCAAGCTCACCACAGGAGCCTGTGCAGCAGAGAACAGACGCACTGCAGAGGCCCAAAAGAAACGCACCAACACACAAGGCCTGGGCTCCCCCCACTTCCACTGCAGCACCCATCCATTATGTCCTACGGTGGGCGTGCCCTCCGGGCCCGGATTGGCCTCACCAGTCACTTCCGGACCCACAGTCACCAATCTTCCAACTGAAAGTGAAGTCATGTGTCATCTTCGAACCCGAAAGACGAACAACATGTGTAATATGACAGTTCGTGGATTGCAAATCATGTGCCAAGTGAGCTGTTTCTTATCAACCATTTCATAGGAATGCTTGATTGAGTGCTTAAGCCACTTGCCAAGCACATTCCAAGCTGCTTGGTTGTTTGTTTGGTAAAAGTACCCATGCTTTCAATGGAACATCGATTAGACGTACGTTTCCGTCTGGGATGGGCCCTACAATGGGTGCCGCACAGTGGGTGCCTCGGTAGGTGTCTCATCCGCTGAAAATGTGCAATTTTATGTTTTACAGGACATCGTTTTGCTTTACCTTTTTGTGTGATCTCCTTTTAATATAATCCACCACTCACTTCAACAAAATACATACAGTATATAAAAACAATGAGGTCCTTCCGACCACGTGTTTGCCATGACCTAGCTGTGAAGGCATAGAGCATACATCGACATTTTGTGTTCTGTGGCTTGATATATGTTTAAATTGAATTTCGCTATATTGAAGAGTGAGAATGGTGCAAATACCACCCGTTGCTTCGCTGACAAGAACACTCAGACCGGTCTTGCTTGAGACCATTCTCTACCGTTCATGCTATAGATATGACCCAGAGACAAACACCCCCCGGACATGTCCAGAGATAAACACAGTCCAGAGACAAACACCACCCAGACGTGTCCACAGCCAAGCTGTCCGGAGACAAACACTGCTTGGGAACGTCCAGAGACAAACTCCTGTCTGGACATAAACATCGCCTGGACACGTCCAGAAACAAACTCCCATCCTGACACGTTCAGAGATCAATACCATCTGTACACATCCGGAGACAAACCCCATCTGAACACATCTGGAGACAAAGTCCTATCCGGACACATCGGAGACAAATCCTGCCCGGACATAACCACCATCCAGACACATATGGAGATAACCACCGTCCAGACATAACGACCGCCCGGATACGTCCAGAGACAGAGAGGGAGAGAGAGAGATGGGTGGGGGTAGGGGAGTTATCAGAGAGAATGTTATGCTTTGTGAACAACACACACACACAGACACACACACACACACACACACACAGATACATGCTTGGCTAACATCGATAATTTTTCGGGAATCGGCAGGTTGGAGTCAGTGTGATTACCAATGATAGTACATAGTGGAAACAACACAGAAACCTTGAGTAGTTTTCACAGAAAAGCAACGTTACATTTGCATAGACATTTCAGGGAGATATTCATAAACATTAATCTTTATAAACTGCTTCGTGTAACGGGTGGAAAAAAAAATTTGCTCAGTAATTTCGAAAACACATTAATACGGCAAACGGCTCAGAAAACAGGCGTTATCAAATATACTTTGCTTTGAAACTTACAAAGAGGAACTTATAACCTTTGTAAAGCAAATCCAATAACCAAATGCTTTAGAAACAGGTGCGAGGAAAAAGGGAAACCTGAAAGAACCTCCATAAGATACGGAGCAAAACTTTGCCACCACGGCACCCGAAACAGACATGGCATGTCCACACACCCACAGAGAGTCCGGACATATCCAAACCTACCCATATGTACCACCACCATGTGTGCTGTATACATACCTCTACCTTGTCGTAACTGTCGAAAGTACATCCCGATCGGGATACGAATTGTACCACGATCAACTGACACGAACTGCACTGTACAGCTCTGTAAGTGGCTTAAGCACTCAAGCAAGCACTGCAACAGAGGGATTGGCAAGCGATTACCAATTGCCATCGATATAACTATGCACCCGGAAACGCCCATGCAATTTCCGAATTGGGCAAATCGACACTTTTTTAGGAGCCAGAACTGCTGATACTTTCAAATCTGGAGCTTACATTTTGTAATTCTGCTTAGTTTAAGAGATTGTCTTGGTTATTCATATGCGCAAATGAAATAAAGCCACAAATGCTGGCGTCCTCAGGCATTTATAAGCACTACAATATACCCAGCGATTCGTAGATGATGAACAGGCATTCGATAATTATCGAATTATATTATAATATGAGTTAGGTAAGTAAAAAAAAACTTTATCATTAAGAAATCAATGCAGCCTGTTTAAAGTCAAAGCATGGTTGAACAGGCCAAAAAACATGGTGGCTTCAGACCCTAGCGAGGTTACCCAGGAAACACCGTCAGACACCAGACAGCGAGGTGTTTGAGGATCGTGAAGGATTTCATAAAAGAAGGCCATTAATTATCTGCAAAAAGGGTGTCGATCTATGCCTCTCCTCCCCACACTCTGTCGCTCTTTCGGTTGTGTGTGGTGTGTGTGTTGTGTGTGGTTGTGTGTGTTGTGTGTGTGTGGGTGTGGTGGTGCTGCTGTGTCTTCTCTCTCTCTCTCTTCCTCTCTCTCTCTCTCTCTTCTCTCACTTCTCACCCCCTCCCTCTTTCTCACCTTCCCCCTCTTTATTGTCCCATCAGCGAAGTGAGGGTTGTATTTGTTATACAATAAATAAATTGACACCTCCCATGCTCCTTAGGCGAAACTACTGCATAAAAACAATAAAGAAAGACCCACCCACATCTCTCACCTGTGAATGGAGGGAAAATGCCAATCAGCTCTCACCTAATCAACTAAACCCAGGTGGCTAGGATTATATAAATCAATTGACACCTCCCATGCTCCTCCAGCCAAAACTGCTGCGTAAAGCAACCAAGAAGGCCTTCACAAGGTAAGCGCTTTGCTGCATTAAACCCTTCGCAGAGTTCCTCCATAGCTACAAAGACATTTTTCTTTATTGTTTTCAAATTGAATGTTTTTGACATTTGCACGTGGTGCATGCTTGGGAGCCTCATTGGTATGCATTGCCGTCTACGCTATCACTGATGATTCGCCAATAAGCCCAGAAGCTGAGGGGTTTGTGGAGCATTGGGATTATATATATGTATATATGTATATATGTATATATGTATTTAATTTATATGTATATATATATTTTAATATATATTTATTTTATACGTATATATATATATATATATATATATATATATATATTATATGTGTGTTGCATGGCCACAAAGTGGGTATGCTGTGGTATGTTTGTAGGAAATTCCACATAAAACTATTATGAGGACTTAGACAAACCATCAATGGTCAGAAATGAAAGTGGACATCTTGGGGACCTGTAGAAACTGGCAATATCATACTCTCCATTTCCCTGTTTTATTAAGGATGAATTAAAGCAACAGAATATGGGTATTGTAACCTTAGAAATGTTAGTTTGATTGGTAAAAATTTATTTTACTGTACGTTTCTTATGTGACTTATTTTGAGTGTGGTGACTCAGAATGTGAACTTTGGTGTCTCTTTTATGTTTTGATGATGTTCTGTCTTCCCTATTCAGTTTTCTGGAATCTACCCTATCTGATGAAATAATGGATTCGTACATAACGCTTCGTGTCCACTTCATCGAGAAAAATAAGGAGTCCAGTGTTGATAATGTTTCTTATGATTTTTATTCCAAATCTCCCTTAATTTCTTGAAATATGACAGAGTCTAATGGCAGAAAAATATAGATCAAAATTGTGATCAGAAAAATAAAATTCGGACCGCAAGTAATCCATCTTGATTTTCGTGTCAGTCCCGTTATGTACGAATCATCATCTCTTGTCGGACGCAAATAACGCTAGCATTAGAAAATCTTGCCGTCTTGCAACTTCCCCGATTGTGGTATAATAGGCACTTGCAAGCGTGTCAACACATTTCATTCGCCGTCGAGCGCAGCGTTTATCTTCGTGTCCGTGTCTTTGCGAGAGCCGAAGTAGATCCAGCGTGAGGACGCTGAGCAGAACGAGGTGTCTCGCATTTGGCTAATATTCTTCATTTTATCCAATGCTAAATTTTTTTGGTGCTTCGGGAGGATCCAGAGGGTAAGAATTATGTTTTTCTTTTCATGTTTAAAGCGGTTTATTTTCAAAAGTTCGAAAGAAATAGATTCGATTTTAACGTTATTTTTCACTTACAAGTGTGGCTTTCTTTGCTATGAACTCGTCTGTGTTTTCTTCGTAATTTATAACATCGGACTCTCAAATGTGTTGTTTTTTCTTTTTCCTGTCACATATTGAGCCTGTTTAAAAGTCAGAGTAAAAATTATCTGTTTCTTATCCCAAAATATAATATTTACGTTGTTTTTTTCATCTGATTCCGTACATAACGCTGACGCCAGCTCGAAATCGAACGTGTATTTACAGTGTTGTATATATTCAGTGGTAACTTTAAAACCGACAGTGCTGCAGGTCTAAAATTTAGATTTAGCTATTTGAATACATGCAGATTACATAATGCATTGCATTTCATATTCCCTAAACTTTTTTTTTGCCATTTGTGTAACAGTATGTGTACCCACTTTGTGAGCCATGCACAATGCACATATATTTATGGTGTTGGCGTAGTGGTTAGGGTAGCAGCTTGGTTCCAAGAGGTCCTGAGTTCAAGCCCCGTTGAAAGCTTGAATTAATACACACCAGGAGGTTGACTCAGCCTGTCATCCTTCCGAGGTCGCGAAGTGAGTACCAGTGTACTGGCGCTGGTGTATGCCCCGGTTAGAATAGGTCACCATATCCCTGTGTCGTAAGAGGCGACCAGGGTTGCGTCAGGAAGGGCATCCGGCGTAAACCTGTGCCAAATCATTATGCGGATCATAACGGATGATCCGCTGTGGCGACCCCTAACGGGAGCAGCCGAAAGAAGAAGAAGATTTTATATTTATATGTATATATATATATATATATATAAGTATATATATATTATTTATACATATGCATATATATATTTAGAGTATATATATTTATATATATATATATTTATGTATATATATTTATATGTATTTTATTTATATGTGTATTATTTTATATGTATATTGTATAGTAATATTATATATTTTATTTACCACACAACGTAGCTACAATGCATTTAATGGGGATCTGAGTAATCCTATATTTAGTCGTCCAATAAGGGCCATTTCCGTAACAATATATATATATACTTATATATATTTATATTATATATATATATTTTACATGTATATTATATGTTATATATATTTATATGTATATATATTTTATATTAATATGTATATTATATAATTTATGTGTATATATTTATATTCGATGACTTCATAGCCTTTATATTAGCAAATCATGAGTAATTTAATATATAGTCACGTGCATGGGGGGGGGGGGCGGGATTACACCACCGACCAAGTTCACACAGATGACCATGCCCAGCAGGAAAAATCCTCAAGTGGTGACTACAGATTTTGAGAAGGCTCCTGAAGCAAGTGCCACGCAGACAAGCATTTCGGAGGCTTGCAAAGAAGATTGATGGAATAGATTCTGTGGCTAATGCACCAAGAAGTGATAGACCCAGAACAGCAAGAACAGAGGAGAAGAACCAGCTTGTTGACGGTTGCTCAAAAGTACGCTGACCTTGTCTGACATGTTTTCATCCATTTTCAAATAAATGTCATGACATTAGACAAATGCATTGCCATTTTATTGGATATCAACAAGGGTTGCCAAGTTTTTATCTCATTACACTGATGTACAATTGTTGTTTTTATGCAAAATTAACATTGACCAGACTCTGTGACATAATGGTTAGAGTGTCTGCTCTGAGCCTGGGACTCTGCTTCGAACTCTGGCCGAGTCATAACAAATACTTTAAAAATAGTATGTGCTGCTTCCTTGCTTGATGCTCAGCATTTAAAAGGATAGAGTACAGACAAACAACCATAAGTTGGCAATACTAGTGCAGTCTTTTATCGGTCAAATGGCCTTCTGCATTGAAGCTTCTTGTAAGGGAACATATATTGTTTGTAAATTAGGTCAACTGACTTTTTAGGCCACCTGGTATAAATGATTTGTTTGTACATTGATCATTTTTACAGGGTTTTGCCTCAGCACATGGAGGAGCTTCCAGATAAATTGCATGCAGAACAAGACATCAGGAGTCACCAACATGCCTCAGGAGACATTAATTACAAGGCCTTTCATAGAAAATAGACAATTTACATCTTGCGTATGGGATTTGAACCTCGATTCCAAACATCGTAAACTATCAGTACAGATGGAAAGGATAAATGGACCAAAAGTATTGTTACAAGCCTCGGGAAATCATTTCATTTATTTGGTTCTATAGACAATAATGTTTCTGGTTAAGGAAATTGTATTTTGCTGGGTAATTTTGCCTTTGATAAATCAACATTTTTCCTTCAGGTTATTATGGGTCTGAGCTCATCATTGCTCCTTGCTGAGAAAGAAATTGTGCCTTTTCAGTTCCAAAGAGATGATGTTCAGTTCATCATCTGTTCAGAAGCCACTTAGTTGGAACTTCAACATCCTTCTACTTCAGAATGCAAGCATTGGGTAAGCAAATTTCCTCCACCCATGTGGTTGTTATCATTCCCTGACATAAATCACAACATAAAAGTGAATAGTATGACCTTATTTGAACATGGCTAGCTTGGTTATTTATTTAATGGATGTCTGCAATCAGAAAGACGATGCTGTGTGTCATTACCAACAGAGTAATGGCTACTGACTCTTCGACAATTAAAGACATCTTCACAACGTTCTGGGGCCACAAGAGAAATTGGAGAATTCATCGAACACCAAATACCCCATACAGTCTTGACAACAAAATGGACATGGGAAGGGTCTTTTAAACTCTTGCTTCTTGCATTTCCAAGCACGATCTACATTTCTAACGAGCCACCATTTTTTCTGAGTCTCGATGTTCCCGAATGCTAATTGAGCGAGCGGCAAATTTGATTGGTCGAGATGACGTAAAAATGACATAATATTTTGTCCAAGTGCAGGTATCCCCCGCTGAATGAAGGGGTTACGTATCTTTAAACCCCTTCGTATAGCGAACCTTAATTATGCTGGAGCTGGGTTCCCATTATTCCTTAAGTTTATTGCTTGGAATGATTTTGAATTTTGTTTGATTTGTTTGATGGGAACTCAACACCTCTCATCTCAGGATATGTCTTGTATTTCCTGTATTTTCATGAATCCAATTTGCATCATGAAACACAATTATGGTTAACCATTTTGAAATTGCCACTCATTTAAATGCTGAAAATTATATTTAAAGGACTATTTGAATTACAGATTTCACCCCAGCAATGGCAGATGAGCCAAAAACACACACAGCGCATACGCAAATGGCCTCGTTAACATTCATACGTCATTATGAAAATCCCATATTCCATGGGGGCACAAGGAGACTATAAGAGAGCCTTGGGCATTGAACATCTTGTGATCTCTTGCGTCTGAGCCCAATACAGGTGCTCTTGATCCAGGCACTTTTGGGCATTTTTGCTGCAGCTTTGACTCTCAGCTCAGGCAACATCAGAAAGACATTGAATGAGATAAAAGAAAGAGCTTTTTTGTTACCATGTACATACTCTTCCTTACAAAGTGTTAAAACTTAGGTAAATAGTATTTTTAAGTATTCAGACATGTTTTGCAAATCAGGTTATTGAATGCACTCTTTCCAATGCCCTTTGTAAATTAAGTTGTGCATAATATTATGAATGAATAGCAGGGATATATGGGGCTGACATGATATCCGAGAGCCCGAGAGTATGTGCACAATTTTAATCTTGACCCGGCTATAAACTCTCACATTATCAGTCACCAACCTAAAACCATCTTAGCTTTACCTATAGCTGCCTTGCGCTGTGCTGTCTGTTTCCTCCAGTATCTACGACCACATCAAAATATTTTTCTTATGTCACACGCTCGAAGCCAGCGCATTGTGTGATGCAACACCCTGCCAGTGAAGAACCAAATCTGACAGATTATAGTCGGCCCAGGAATGGAACCATCTCTGCGATAAAGCAAGAAAGGTGTGTGGTGTGTGTCGTGTGTGTTGCTAAATAACTCCTTTAATATATGGATGATTTAAACAAAACCTGTGCTGTGTATTCAGCACATGGAGATGCCCAGCGGTGTGGGAGGGCAGGGATCAGCATCAGCATCACCATCTCCAAGGGAGTTTACATGTCGAAGGTTCAAACTGTCCCAAAGTCACCATGGTGTAATGCATAGCTGGAGAGACAATCTCTGATTGGTATAAATCTTTATGTACGAAATGCTTAAATTTAGTGTTGAAAGATGAAATCGTCATAACTCTCTCAAAGGACAAAACCATAGCTAAGGTATGGGGTTTTAAAGGGATGATAAATGGGTGAGTCCAAACCGATTTATTGAACCTTGTGTAAGAATATCTACACAACGAAATATAATTTAATAAATATATCCCTCATCCCCTGTATCTCTTGCTACTTCAGCTCTATTTCCTCTACAGTGTAGAGGTACATATGCTGGACAGTATAAATTATGGTTGGCTCAACTAGTGGAGAGAGTGGAGGTGAGTGTTGCGGTGTTGCGGTGTTGTAAGTTCAAATCTGACATAATGCAGCAGTATTAAGAATTTTAATTTGAAGTGTCAAGAGACTGCACTTTTTTTTGATGTACCATACTCTTTACAGAGCATTGGTGCTGCCAAAGTGGTTTATACTAGGTGGTTTGTCATTGCCTTCCCAGCATTATTTATCTGTGCTCCATCCTTTTCGGCAATGACTCAGACAGGGTTTGAACCACCGACCTTCCAGACTCAGAGCGGACGCTCTAACCATTATGCCACCGAGGCTAGAGAGACTGAGCTAGTCCCGGGAAAATTGCCACGTTCCCATGAGATAGTCAATCAATCTCACTTGGTTCAATCTTGACCTCCAGGAAGGAAGGATAATCTGCTTATCTCACCTGCTCTGGTCTCTGTATGATTCCAGTACCCACTTTAAAGTGACTCTGTCATCAGGGCAACTTCAGATCGTTACAGGAATGTTCAATAGGAAAAGGCAATGCCTTGCAGCCACGTTGTCACAAAAACGATATTCAACAGTGAGAAAAGGTTATCACGAAAAAAAATGGCCCTCAAGTAATTACCTTAAATCAGGTATGCCCCATGTGAATTAAGTTGTGCATAATATTATTAATGAATCATAGGGAAATATCAGGACCCTCGATGTTGCATGATTAGTTGAAAGCCTAGTGTTGGCTTCGTGGTTAGGGTGGTGGGCTTTGGATCTTAGGTTCCTTAGTTCGAGCCCCTCTTCAGCCATTGAAATAACACCAGGTGGTTTGACTCGGCCTGTCATCCTTCCACGCCAGCAAAATGAGTACTAGTGTGCTGGAAATAGGGGCATTGCATCAGCGGTGTCCTCATACTTGGTAGCAGTGGTGATGCACTGTTGTTCATAGCCAGCGAAAGCATGATATCATGCCACCACAATAAGTGTGGATTAAAAAAAAAATTCCTTAAAATTGGTGAATCTGAAATGATATATTCACCCTCCTTTCTTTTGTGTATCACATATGTGAAAATACAATGATGCATTTTGTAAGTATATAATAGCGTAATCACTCAAATGAAGTTCACCATAATTGGTGCATTTATTTCATGACCATAGTTTGTGTTAATTGCTCAGCACACGATTATCTATCTACATGCTTTTAAATCCTCTCCGCACACATATACAGCATGATATGTGGATCGTATGAGTAATTAACAGGTAAGAATTCATTTTTAAAAGAAGGATGAATTATGCGAGGAATGTAATCACATGCGTGTATGTCTCAGATATTTAGAGCAATGTGTAATATCGCTGATTATGGTTCAAGAAGATGAAAAATATTTCAGGGTATGACGAAGGAAGAGATGCAATGTTCAGTGGTGGAGAAAGGGGGATGCAATGGGATTGTAATGTAATTTTAATTCAGAAGAAACAAAATACCCAGGTGTTTAAAATTGAGGTTTTAATCTTGAATAGAACTCAAATTTAAACCCACTCCGTGGGAGTACCTCTTGTGCAGCTTCCCTTCGCAGGGCAGCTCACCGGATGATGGGATTGGAGCAAAGCCTTCGGGACCCCCAATCTTTGATGATAGGAGGGAAACCACGGGGTAACCTTCCCGGGCCAGATTGCGGTAGTGTGTGTCGTGGTGGTTCTGAGGTGTCGTCCAGCAGACAGCAGTCTCCTTGGGTTAACCTGAGATGGTCCCTTTGGGTGGGTGCCTGAAATGTCCTATCCCTAAGAGAGGATGTTCACCTGTCTGTTATCATCTGAGCTCAAGTGTTTGGACATCGGTATTGCAGCACTCTCTGAGGTTCAGAGACCAGATTGCGGCGAGATCATGGCGGGTGGTTACACCTACTATTGATCTGGGCGCTCTGATGGTTACCATGCCCAAGGAGTTGGTGTTGCTGTGTCCAATAAGCTGACGCTAATGATAATTGAGGTAACACCGGTCAACGAGCACATTATGAGACTAAGGATTTGTCACTCCTTGGGTGTCATTTCCCTGGTCTCTGTTTATGCTCCTACTGAGGCGAGTGATCTCACCGTGAAGGACGCATTCTATTCCACACTCGAGTCTGTGGTTGATAAATGCCCCAGGCGAGATACTCTTCTAGTTTTGGGGGATTTCAATGCATCGACGAACAGATAGGGATGGTTATGAGACTTGTGTTGGTCCCCATGGGTCAGGAACTATGAACCAGAATAGCAATACATTCCATGACTATGCAAGAAGTCATGGACTTAGGGTGGCTGGTTCATGGATGAGCCCACAGGCTCATCGCTGGACTTGGTATTCCAATGCTGGCGGTGTGGCAAACGAGATTGACCATGTGCTTGTTGATGAATGATTGAGGATGATACATAACTGCAGGGTCTACCGGAGTGATCACTTCCTCAATACCGATCACCAGCTTGTTATAGCAACTCTTAAGTTGCACCTTAAATCCAGGAGAATGGTACCATCCCAGCCTCAGCTGGATGTTGGCAAGCTCAAGGATGAGAGGGTAGCTGAGTAGAGATTTGGGTGGTCTGGGTGCTTTCGGGGATCCTGAAGAGTTGTGGAGTGCCTTCAAGACCAAGGTCCTGGATGTTGCCGGTCGATGTCTTGAAACTCGTTGGAGGGTGAAGAAGAATTTTGTCTCAAGGGACAGTGGATACCATTGACCAGAGTCACAGGGCCAGGCTGAATGGCACCGCTGAACTGTTCAGGGAGCTGATGCGTAAAACTGTGCGTGCAATAAGGGTGGACAAGGAGGCCTATATGGGAGGAATCTATGAGGGGGTGGAGCATCACCTGTGATCAAGTGATTCTCATCTTGCTTACAGGGAAATTTGCGTATTGTGTTCCTCCAAGCCCATCCCTCAGTGTACTGCAGTTAGAGCAGAGGGTGGTGGGCTCTTTACAGAGGAGTCCGAAGTGAAGGCCCGCTAGCCCGGTTACTTTGAGCAGCTGTACCAGACTGATTCACCAGCTGTTGAGTTGGATGTCAGGGGTGTTACAATCCCGATTGCTGACCCTCCAATCAACTGTGGTCCACCTTCATTTGTGGAAACACAGGCTGCGGTGAACCGGTTGAAATGGGGTAAAGCTCCAGGGATCTGTGGCATCCATGCTGAACTTCTCAAGGCTGGTGGAAATGCTGCACTCGTGTCATTGCATGCAGATCTGTGCTCTGCCTGGAACACAGGAATCATCCCAACTGATTGGAAGAGGGGCCTTGTTGACCCACTCTGGAAAGGGAAGGCTGATCACCAAGACTGCAACAACTACCGAGGGGTGACGCTGCTCTCAGTGCTGGGCAAGGTCTTTGCTCCGATAATTAATGATAGTGTTCACCACCATCTGCTTGAGCACCAGCGTCCAGAGTAGTCAGGCTTTACACCAAAGAGTTCAACGATTGACCATATCCTTGCTCTTCGGGTCCTCACCGAATGCAGACAAGAGTTTTGGCAGGGGCTGCTTGCAACCTAGGTTGATCTCTGTAAAGCGTTTGATTCAATGAATCGGGATGCCCTCTGGAGGATTCTTGGTCTTCGTGGGGTGCCACCAAAACTGATCGATCTGATGTCTGAACTGTACTCTGGTACTGAGAGTGCTGTGAGATGTGGTGGTACCATCTCTGACTTATTTCTAGTTGTTACTAGAGTTCATCAGGAGTGTGTATTGCACCCACACTTTTCAGTGCTTATATTGACTGGATTCTGGGGAGGATGTCAGTGAAATCAAGCTGCAGTGTATCATTTGGGAATGTCAAGATCTCTGACCTCGATTTCACAGATAATGCAGTCATCTTTGCAGAAACTCTATATCTCATTTTGGGATCTCTCGGGGTGCTGAATGAAGTCAGAGCAGCTGGGATTTTGGGTTTCCTGGGACAAAACTAAGATCCAGGCTTTCAATGACATATTGGATGCTGCTATCCTTTCTGTGCCTGTTTGTGGCGAGGATGTTGAGGTCACGGAGAGAAATGTTTACTCTGGCAGTGATATTCATGTCTCTGATGCCTGTGAGCTCGAGGTCAACAGACATCTGGGTCAGGCCTGGGGAGTCATGGATTCACTGGATCATGGGGCATGGCACTGGTGGTACCTGTGTGGGAGGACGAAAGTCTGAGTCTTCAGGTTCTTGGTGATTCCAGTCTTGCTCTATGAATGTGAGACTTGGACTCTGACCAGGGATCTGAGACGCAGACTTAATGCTTTTGGCACCAGGTCTATTTGGAGAATCCTTGGCTATCGCTGGTTGGACTTTGTGTCTAATGAGTGGTTGCTGAGATACTCAAATGAAATTTGTTACCTGCATAGTCAGTGAGCATCAGCCGCAGCTGTATGGACTTGTGGCTCGTTTTCCTGACGCTGATCCTGCTCACGAGTTTCTCTCAGCGAGGAAGCCTCATGAGTGGAGGAGGCCAATGGGCCAACCACGTGCCTCATGTTTGCAGCAGGTTGATCAGAATCTCAAGGAGATTGGGATAGGCCAGGCATCTGCCTGGGAGATGGCCAGACGGAGGTCCCTGGAGTACCGGCGGAAAGTGTACGCAGCGCACGCTGCTCCGGTGCATGCTCTTTCACCTTACCTGACCTGAACTAGAAGCTTTGAATGTTGTTCAAAAATTGTCAGAACGAGATACTCAATGCGGATGCTTTCATTTTTCCTTTCATAGCTTTATTATGTTAATACGCCAAGCCAAATTTTGTGGACGTATCTCCTCCGAAACTGCTGGACGGATTGTCGCCACTTTTGGCATGTGCGTGCTTTGTGGTCTAATGTACAGCAGAGGCTATGTGAGATCACGCCAGACGGACAAGTTTGGGAATTTTGGCGATTTTCTAATTTTTACATTCGTTTGCATGGTGATGTGTGACATCACCGGTGAGAGGTGTAATTACGTCATGACATCATCGGTCATTCGCTGACGTCATTACGTCTGTCGTCGACAGACCGTCACCACTGAGAGGCATAATGCCACTCTTCGAAAACTGTGGCTGCAATGTAAAACCCTCTTCTGCACATGCTGACTACCTCTGAAGGTGAATTTGACACAAAAAATGTAACAAGAAACATTGTATATGAAAAAATTCGATAAATCACATTGTGAACACTGGATATATTGACATCCTAATGAATCCTCACTTTAGAAACTTCGCACTTAGCGTGGGTTTGGCTAGTATGTGATTAGTACAAAAATATGTAAATGTATTTTTTATGACATAAAAAGACTATTCCATCCATTGACTATCCCAGTAGCCATTGCAGCCATCACTTTCCTCTTTCTCCTCACTCAGCACTCCGTCCACGTTCACCATGAAACGTTTGGAATGGTACCGGTTTGGAATGGTACCGGTTTGACGCAGACGGGACTACACTAGCAGATTGTGGACTTAGAAACATGAAACTGCTTCAGTTTCTGCTCTGCCTCTTCCTCTGTCCCTCTCCAAGACCACCGGCCAAACTGTTTTTGAAACCTGCACCCACTCCTTCTTGAGCCACAATGCTGGTTCAGCATCTTTGGCTCCTAGCTGCTGGGATTCTGTTGGGGTCCGTATTTTTGGCTTGCACACCAGCATCCGGATGATGATATCGCAGAGACGAGGTCACACCGGTTGATTCAGAGAAGAAGAAGGCAGATGTCCGGATGGCAGAATCCCGAGTTTGTGTGTGAAGATATTTTTCTGCACTTGCAAACCAGGACCATCATCTGTAGAGTCATGGTTGTCTCGAAGGTCTTTTGTTGTTCCTCGATAACCTGCAAATTGTCAAATAGAATAGATGCAGCAAGATACTCTCCTTTATCATTCCTTCTCTTTCCAATCCCAGTATTCTATGAGCCTTACTAGCCGCAAAGACAGTGAGACCATGTGGGCTCCATGTTGCAGGATTTATTTCTGGCCAAGAAGGGTGTCTTCCAGGATGAAAATGACCCCATCTACAGAGCATGTGTGGTCACTGAATGGTTTGATTTTGAAGTTAGGGTGTCATAATAAGGGTAGAGAAGATCATGGTTTTGGATTGGGGACGATATGAGATAGTGGTGAACAGCTGTCTTGAAGAACAGGATGGAGGAATAAGATTGAAGAGAATGTGAAAGTTGATTCCACAGGTGGGAACAAAGAGGAACAAATGATTGGAGGTGAGCAGTGATTCTGAATTTTGATGGGCCAAATCGCCTCCATTTCCTTGTTTAAGGTTGGACACTCAGTGAAGTCCTGCAGAGACTGTGCAACCTTTGTATATTAATTTGTGTTCTGCATACGGAATATAAACATTGAAATTCACTTAGTTTGAGTTCCAAAGAAGAAAACAGAACCTCTCTTATGAGAAAATGTGGAGGCACACACCAAGGTATACCTCTCTCCCCACCAAATGAGGCACCTGGCATACGACACTCGATCAAGTGCTGTTATTACCTCCGCCACCGAAGGTGGACTGAGGTTATGTTTTTACCCGTTTGTCTGTCTATTTGGCTGGCTGTCTATGTGTGAGCAGGATATCTCAAAGTTATGGACGGATGGATTCGGACAAAACTCGGTGGACAGGTTGGGTGTGTGACAAGGACCAATTGATTAGATTTTTGTGAAGATCCAGATCCGGATACGAGAACTTTTTAAGTGATTCTTCACCATTGAGAGATAAGGCCAAAAACATAGCATTATATCTCAAAACGTTGTGGACGGATTTGGATGAAACTTGGTGGATGAGTTGTGGATGTGATGACAAGAACAAGCCGATTTGATTTGGGTTAAGGTACAGATGCAGATCCGGCCTATCATTGGGATACAAAACGTAAACTGTTCAGCTTGGCGGAGGTATGCGCTCTTCCACATGCTGTTCTATTTTCATTTTTTTTTACATCATTTGATTAAAAATTGAAATTTTTCGTTGTTGCTAAGTTGACCTTCTGCTGATGAAAATAATGTGGTCTTGCAAGTTTCAGGTAGATTGGCCCAGGGGGTTGTAAACCTATGAGGAACAATAAAATACATACATTTCATTTTTGTCACAAAATATGCATATTGCTGAATATAGTTCCCAATTTAAGTTATGTAACTATATTATTCATAACTGCATTGGGTATTGAGAATGCAGACATGCTCAAGTCTTTAGCAAAGGCTAAACTCGTGAAGTCAAGGATGGGGGAAATTTGATGGGAGAATGGAACACATGCATACAATGTTTTTTTTGTAAAACAAATCGTGTGTTTGTGGGAGTGGTGTTTGTTGGGTGTGAGTTGTGATGGATGTTTGTGTATTCTGTACGGGAGTACCTAATTCCTCTTAACAATCCAAAAAAACCCAGTATATCAGAGCAGAAGAAGGGGTAACCAAATTTGACCATTGGAAAAAAAAATTTGAAATTGATCTTGATCACATCCAGAGAAGAGAGCATTGATGGTTGTCATTGAAGGCTTGTGTTTTTCATTTGTATTTATGGCAAATGTGTCATCCTATATTATGTATATGATCTTTTGTCAAATGATACTTGAGGTTCATACACTTTCAGAGAAATTTTCACACCTTCCTCATTGATAAAGACCTTCAAGTGTTTCCTTATTCCATTTTTAGTTCACATTGTAATCAGAATTATCCTTACTGACTGTCACTAAACCATCTTGTTTCTCCGATGCAATTCTGCTCGCGTGATAATGCTCTCATCCTTTTTGCATATCTCGGTCATCTTGCCATAATTTTGCATATCAACCATGAAATTTGCCTCGGGTAATGGTGCAGGTGAGCAAAACTCTTGTTCTTTCTTTGTGGTCTTGATGATATAACAGACTTCTATCCAAGATGAGAGATGCCTCAGTGACTGGCTTCATGAGAAAACTGTTCTGCAGAAAGTTGTTCTCCCATTTTGCATGCTCTGGAGCATATTTCTTGATTAACTGTGCTGCTTTCCACAAAGGCAGACTCGGGCTGTCCTTGGGTCAGTGCAGCCCTGACCAGGTAGGTGTTGGAGCGCAACTATACTGCTGCCAGCGTATGCTGAAGTCAGCCCAATCTCAAATTACGCAGCCAGGTGCTGGATCTAGGGTAAACGTGGAATGCGGCAGCACTGAGCCTGTAGACCTGCTGGGAATAACAGTGCTTCCTAACCGTTATGCCCCCCCCCTCCTCCAACACAACCCCAAACTCTCCCCTGCTTTCAGTTCAATTCAATCTGAAATTTGTTGTTGTTTTTTGCTCATGATTCTTTCCCATGTGAGGTACATGACGATCTTTTGCCCATTATCAATCACATGGCTAGGAAACTTCCAAAAATTGCACTGCAGGATTTCTAACTTTTTTGTGTTTGTCTGTCTCCTCCTTTCACTCAATCTTGTTTCATCTGCCAAAGGCCACCAACTCGGATCAACACCAATAAAAACATTAACATTGTGCTGGTGTCCCATCGAGGCAGATACAGCATTATCAAGTGTAGGGATAGTACCCTCAAACTACATGCAAACATGAAATAACCCTTCCCCCCCCCTCCTGCCCCAACCCTCTCCCGACTTCATTCAAACCTGTATTATATGCATATTTTTCCTTTGTATCACAAAAAGCAGCATGTCCTTAATTATAGTATTGAAATACAATTTTAATCAGGATATCATAAGGTAAAGAGCTGTCTAACCGTCAATGTGAAGTTAATGGTCATCAATTTTGCGACATTTCCATCACATTGGGAATTCTTAAATCAACCGTGGCTAATCTCTTTGGATAAGGAAAAAATATGTCAAATCAAGTTGAAAATAGTATCAATCAATCGAATGTACCAAACTCTCGAAGGAGCATTGGTACTGCCAAAGTAGTTCCTGGACAAAGTTTATGCTCAGTGGTTTGCTGTGTGACCTTCTCAGCAGTCACTCAGGGAAGAAATTTGGAATTTGTTCTGGGTGCTAGCGATAACTTGTCTATTCTTTACAAAAGACACTGTGGGAAATTTAACGTCCTGCAATGACCACTGCTGGCAGATTGGTCCTCCAGCTTCACGTCTTTCTGATGGACGGCACACACATCGATTACATCGCCCAACATGCGAAACATCTCTTTGACAGTTCATACCTGGGTTGAGATTCAAATCCATGCTTGACAACTCAAAGTTGAGTGTGCATAACTCTCGGTTATTCTGCCAGCCTGAAAATAGTACAGGCAGACTTAAAAAATTGACAGATCAAGCCACAATAATCTTTTTAAAGACGCTGTCACACCTTGACGATTTAGCCAGCAATGGCAACGTATAAAAATGTATGTAAAACGTTGGCGTTACGCTGAAATTTTTATGTTTTTTTTAAAGTTTTGGTCGTATTCATAACGTGTTGGTCGTATGCATAACATATTAGAACGGGCACAGAACGTTTCGTTGTCTTATAGATAACTTATACCAACGAATGCTTAGCCTGTTGTCGGCGTTCACAACCTATGCCAACGATAGTTTAACTTAGGCATAGCGCGCTGCACGTATCGCCGACGAACTCGTGGCGTAGCCTGTTAAAAACCTGCCGCACGCCGATTTAAATCATAACCGCCTGAAAATTGGAAGTGTCAACCACGCAGTCACACCTTGACGATTTAGCCAGTGTATGCCAACCTATGAAAAATATGTCTAAAACGCTGGCACACGTCGAATACGTTATGGGTAAGTTGTGTATACGTTAAGAGCACGCTGAAAAACGATGAGACGCTGTCATATTTCGTGGACGTCTGTACGTCGTGAAATTTCAAGCATGCTGAAAATTTTACGACGTACTCGCCGTATGACTCACACGTTCCGCTACGCTGGGAATAAGTTGTAGGCACGATATGCGTCGTTGACACACGTCGACACAAGTTCCTTGTAAGTTACTCATAAGTCGAAACACGTCGAGGTAATGTTTAGCATACCCGAAACTTATTTTCTCCGTCAAGGCACATTTTCTTTTTTTCTCCTTGGCTCCGTGAAGGCACGTGACGAAATATCTGATGTTGTTGTTGTTGTTTGTTGTTTTTTTATTATTATTTTTTTTTTTAGTCTATCACGAATTTTAAAACATATTCGGACATTTGCTTTTAAGTTTCGACGTCGACGTGACAATATCCTCAAACAGAAAATATTCACAGAGGAGGAACTAAGAATAAGACAAGAAGAACTGAAGAGGCAATCGGACGTGACGAAATATCGGAAGTTATTGTTGTTGTTTTTTTTTTTTAAACGCTGCCAATACGCCATTATACGGTAGCTGTAAATTAGAAACACGTTCAGTAAGTTCTGTGGTCGTCCGGAAGACGTCAATCAAATACGTCAATATGCGTTGGAGGTACGTTACACATAGGTTCAAAGCACGTTACTCATAGGTTAAAAATAAGTTTCGGTACGCTAAGCATTACCTCGACGTGTTTCGACTTATGAGTAACTTTCAAGTAACATGTGTCGACATGTGTCAACGATCGCATAACGTGCCTACAGCTTATGGCCAGCATAGCGGAACGTGTGAGTCATACGGCGAGTACGTCGTAAAATTTTCAGCATGCTAAAATTTGAGGACAACCGAAAGTACAACGATGAAAGCCAGCGTACTACGACGTATCAGTGTTTTCAGCGTGCTCTTAACGTATACAGACTTACCCATAACGTATTCGACGTGTGCCGGCGTTTGAGCCCAATTTTGCATACGTCAGGCATACGTTGGCTAAATCGTCAAGGTGTGACAGGGCCTTAACGTTCAACTATTTTGCCAGATTTTGAGCAGAAGTTTGTGGAAAGTGTGAGTGACAAGGTCTGTGTGTTGACCATACAATCTTAAAGAGATTGGATAAATATATTTTAACTATTTACCATGTTGGTTTTTCATACCATCCAAATACTTTTGGTAACATGGTGTACAATATGGTTCTAATGTTGCCACCAACTTAACAACCATCCCATTTTTCACTGTTTAAAGCTCCGACGTGCTTGCAAATAGAAAATTAACAAACACCCCACAGGTTGGATAATTCCCCCAGATTTGGTGCATTTTCATCTAACTTGTAATACCCCCTCCCACCAGGAGCAGCATTGTGCCATACATAGTTACATAAACAGAATTGGGGTGCTCCCCCAAGGCCTCAACCCTGAACCCCCAGGATAATTAATTTTTTTTAACCACATAAAACATTCCCTTGCACCCCTGAGTAGAACCATCAGTTTTCAACTCATTCCGTCCAACAATTCAGGAGTGTATATAAGTCAAACAAACAAACCCACAGACACTTCTCAAATTATATTATATAGTACTAGTGGGGCATGCTTGCACACTGCAAGCAGATACTGGGGTGCATCCTACTTGCAGAAATAATAAATATAATCTTTATTTACACATATTTGATGAAGAGGATTAGGCTTACATTCTGCAAGCAACAAAATAAATCAAGGCAGTAAAGAACGAGTGATCAGAATGAGCTCTTTATTTAAAGTTTACAGCTATAGTAATTTTTTGGCAAAAAGGTAAAAAGTTCAAAAACAAAACGATTATTTACATTATATTGGGTTTCTATGCAGTGCTAAGAGATGCCATAAGTTAGTATCTTTCCTTTGAGATACATTGATGGGATTTAGATGAGGAACGATTGTGTAATCGACTGCTCAAGAAATAGTGATACTGTCTGGTCTGGGTTTAATTCGGAACCCAACAATAAACGTAGTACACTGCAGTACAAGTCATTTTGCACGTTTTAAATAGATGACGTAATGAAGAAGGCATACATGTTTATGATTGTTTGTCTTCCTACCACTGTCCACAATGTATAAAAAAGAATGTTTATGACCGACCACTGTACACGGTTCATAAATGACAAAAACCTCCAGACACTTCACTAATCATACCGCCATAAAATCTAGAAAGACCAGCTGCCTCGAGGAGCGATCGTGCCATGCAAAATCACATGACATGCAATTGTCTTTGGTCGTACGGCCCTCTCTGAGCAGGAATGAGTCTCTACCAGCTAACTTTTATGAATGGGTATTTTTCGTTTATGGGCATTTACTAACAGTTTTGTATATTTCCCTAGAAATGTGGCTTTAAGTTATGTCAGTATGTAAAATTTCAACTTTCTAGCCCATATAGAAAGTACTATGGATTTATATGCATGAGTTAGTGAGTCAGTGATTGGTTAATAGCAGCTTTGTATATTAGATAATACTCACTCAAAGTGTGAGGTCATATATGTTTCTAACCCATTGATCTGTATATATTCCGTACAGGAGGAATTTATTTATTTATTTATTTGTGTTTGTGGGTGAGAATATGTCTACCTGAATATCTTAACAGCTAAACTGACTCATCTGATGTGGGTACATGATGTGTTTTGAAAACTGAAGTTCAAAATATTGTTGCAGGCCGGCGGGGTCGGGTGAGAAGACCACTAGGTGGGGGAAGCTACGTCGATTCCCACCAGACTCCCCGGAATTGTAGGCCGTCGTTCATGGATAATTCCATGACGTGGCGGGTCGCTTAACCGACCATGGACGCCAATAACTCAACCGCGTGACATAGGGTCCTTCCGCCTATTAGTGAATCAGGTTACCTAATTAGCACGCGGTTTAACCACCGGGAACCACGCCCTCGGTACGCCTTGTCCGAACCGGATCACTCTACCGGATCGGATCTCCTTTCCGGATCGGTGCAGACGAGCGGCACTGCCAAGGACGTACCGGCTAGAAGGAACGGATTGTTGGAGTAAAGACCCGGCTAGACTTGGATTCGAACCATGCTGGGCCAATGAGAGAAAAAACAAAGGCGAGCTGGGAACATTCCTAAGGATAAATACTTATTTACAGCAAGCGAGGAAAAGCATGTGGCACAACAAAGATTTATTGGGTATGTAACGCAGGGAAAGAGGAGAGAGTGTGGTGCGGCAATAATACAAGCACTTACTAAAGCAGACACAGTGCAGACTTGATGCGAGATTATTAACAGTTACAACAATAAAAGATCTTCTACAGGCTTACTTAACAGACAGGCACCAGCACACTCAGACACACACACAGAAAAAGAAACCCAATGATAATGGACTTTGGCAGCCAGGGAGGGAGGGAGTTGAGGTTATAGCTTTCGGTACCTGGCGTTTCGGGGAGGATGCTCCGTGGTGTGGTACCCAACAATAGTCGCGTTGTTCTGGCCACAGCCGCACGTGTGGAGATCGTGTTCTTCAAGAGGAGAAGGGTGGAGTCCAGAGGGCGAGGGTGGAGCAGTAGGTGGACCAGGCAGGAGGCGGTTCTCGAGGTCGTGTGGGCGGAGACAAGAGGCAGGAACACTCCGCGTGAAGAACACCCACACCAAACATACACACTACTTCACTACACGGAAGATTTCTATATCCTTTATAGTGCCCGAGGCTCGGGGAGGGGCCATGCCAAATCCAACATCATCGTCCGAGTCGGGCGTTCCAACTGGCTCTGACCCCTCACGTGGTCCGCCAGCCTGGGCGGGTTTCGGTAGATGGTGGTGCAGCCCGCCCACCTTACTGCGTGATTCGCTGCACATGTCTGGTTTCAGGTAGACGTTGACGCACGGTTATGGTAGACGGATGAGATGAGGGGGCAAGTGAGGCAGAAGGCACCGTGGATTGTCACGCTGTGGTAAACGAGACTAGGGGCAAGCGAGGCAGATTTACATCAGAAAAGAAAAGGTGGGAATGAAATAAGAAGGGAAAAATGATTTGATAACCTAACTATTAGCCCATCGCAATGCACTCCCTTGTCTTCCCACTAAACAAAAGGAAGGGGTCTATCTACACGTATATTAATGGCATAACTGTCTCGGGACACCTATCTGTTGTATGCATGTGGTTCCGAGAACCGCAACAATATATTGGTCATCGACATAGCCAAGACCAAGAATCACATTGTTTGAATGCCGGAAGCCAATTCTTCCCTTAGTTGAACTGCGTACAACGTGGATAATGTCTTCAGAGGTGTTGTCTATTGGTCAACTTGTAACGGGCATAGGTGGTTTATAACTCGTAAACAAAGTTCCCTCATTTGTACTTCCAGATGTACAACCAAAAGAAAGCACTAGTTTGGATACATATTGCTACCATTTCACTCTTCCCTCCCTACCGCTCCTTCCACAATCAACTGTTTCATCCCTGTTAGTTGGTTTGAGAAGTGAAGACACAAAATATTTATTGTGAAATGTATTTGCCTTTCTTACTGATTATCATAAAGTATGGGGGACTGGGGGTGTACAAAACACAAATGTTTGCGAGTAGCACATGGTCATGATTGCAGCTTTGGGGAATGAAATGCGTGGAGTGCTTAGCGAGGTGGGATGTTTGTGCAGATGTTTGGTGGTGCTTGCGGTTGACGGAGAGCTCATGGATCCGTGTTGAGCACCTGTCCAGCTGCGCCCTTGGGATCCATAATCGAGGTGCGTCTGTTTGGTTTAAATGCAAATCCTAACGTGGTGGTTCCTGAGACAGACGCTGCCCTTGCTGGATAAATTGGAGCAAAATAATGGCTCAATTTTGTTTGTTTATTTCATTGGGATTCCTTTATACGAGCTAATTTCTCAAACGAAAAGTTGTTTCCAGAGGAACTAAAGTGAGTTGTTTTATCAGGGGGTGGAAATTGATGTAAATTTTCTTCTTCAGATCGACTATAATCCTACATCTCAAAAGGATAGATCAATTAATCTGTGTAGCTGATTTAATGGACAAATTATTTCACCACTATAGATCCCATGCTGCCTTTCTCAATAGTAGATCACTGGGCTAGTTCTATTTTTGTTGTTGTTGGTGTTGCTTTCTCGCAAATCCTGCACACACATGCAAACAGCCACTGGAGACATTACCAGACTTGACTTCAGGCCAAGGTGGCCTCGTGGGAAGTAATATAACTTCCCAGAGCACTCGGTACTGGCAACGCTATCTTGTGACATCACTTTAATCTCCGCAGTCAGCGGGGCAAAAAATAAGGAGGATACACCCCCCCCCCCCAAGAAGCTAACCTGTGGGGTGTATGTATGCTCTATCCTTTAAATGCTGAGCATCAAATGAGGAAGCAGCATGGACGATTTTTAAAATCTTTGATATGAGTAGGCCAGGGTCAAAATCAAACCACTGACCTACCAGACTCAGAGCCAACACTTTTAACGACAATGCCACTGAATCGTCATGTTTACTTTCATTTTGCCTTGACCACCTTTGCTCATTCGACCCCGTCTGGATTTTATATCCACTGTGGGTTCGATTTCAGACTGGTGTCAGTGAGCATTCAATAAGAGATTATGTTAAATTTACTTTTCTTGTTTGTAAAGCGGTAAAACAAGTATGATTAAATATTGCAAATGGTACATCGGGACTGAGGTAGCAGGTAATACACAAACGTTAGCAAACTAAGCCTGTGTGGCTGAAAAAGTGAGAAATATTCAGAAGTGTTTGAATGCAAGTTTTTTTTGTTTGTTTGTTTTTCTATTATATATTACATTGTGCTCGTACTATAATGAAAGTTTGTCTTCAAAATAACTCTGAACCCCTTTACCATAAAGAAAATGTTGAGTCACCAGTTAGAACAATAATCTAATTTTGCTTTCATGCCTGAACATTGTCCTCAAAGTGAGTTGTTCCTGGCTTCTACTTGTGCTCAATTTACCACACTAGCTGTAATTTATTGTATATTTACCATGCAGGCATATCCTCTGACCTAGGACATGATAATGACCCGGGGGCATGCCCATTGATATTATCCTGCATGACCCATGCCAAGAGTCAGGGTGGTGGGGAAAGGGGGGGGCTTCGTATAAAAGGCACCATCGGTCTGACATCACGTCTGAGATTTGTAACCATGGCTGGCAGGATACCTCAGAGGTCACGTACTCGCCTCTGGACTGTTCAGCCTGATTTTTACGTCCGACTCGTCCATAAACTGTCATACTGGCACTTTACAAGCAGGGAATTCCATCAATGAGTGTGCAATCATCAGTTGAGAAATTAATATGGAGACCTGAACTATCAGCATTAGTTGGTGAGGTTACTAAAGATCCACAATGTCTCTCTGAAGAGTAGGTGAGGTATCACCAGCATCCTGAACAATTTCTACTTCTACCTTCAAGCAGTGCTCAGTGGACACAGTACATGAAACACCGAGAAGGGCACTCGTCGACGGCATCAGATATGCCTCTGCCCACATTATTACATAATTGTAGATACTTGTATGAAGTTTGATTTAAATCCCTGAACCCAGATTCAGAATATTAAAAAATTCTGGCTGCCAGACCATGTGTCCGATCAGGTGGAAATGTGAAACATACACTGTCGGACCCGGCTATTCGCATATTCACTCCTCTCGGACCCCGCGTATTCGTGGTTCATAAAGTGTGACCTGCTTCTTCATTCCTGGCCCTGCTCCTCTTTATTTGCCGGTTTTTTCACAGGCGTATTCGTGGTTTTTCCTGAGCATTTTCATAGGAATTTAGATTTTTCCCTTATGAATCACGAACCGCCGGGAACCTATCCCCCCCTTTTCCCATTGAAACAATGCCTCAACATTCACGGATTCGACCTTGGTGGCATTTTCCAGGAACATCTCCCCCGTGAATTGTGGAGTCCGACATTATGACTACTAGATCATAATTGTGATGTTTCACGTCAATTGATGAAGTGGTTCAAGAGAAATAATTTTTCTAAAATTTTCGTTCAAACAAAAATGGCTACCAGACCATGAGACCTATTACTTATTCGTGAACACCCTGGTATTCTCAACACTTGGGGAACATGTGGATGAAGTTTCCCCTCGACCTCTCAAGCCGTTCTGGAGAAACGGATTTTTAATGGTTTATTCTTCAAAAAATCATAGCTGCCAAACAATGTGACCTATGACATCATAGGTGGACAACCTTTTGTTCCTCGTGGATAAGCAATCATACCTGCAAAGTTTCGCCTCAATCTGTTCAGCCGTTTTGGAGAAGAAGGTTTTTGGAGGTTTTTATGTTAAAAAAAATAGTTGCTGAACCACGTGACCAATGACATCATCAATTTTTTCCCCCCCACACAATTTAACCATAGATGACCCACAAACATTTTCATACTGATCGGATAAAAGGATCGATGTCTGCAATTATGACGACATAGTGAAACCACCAATGCCATCATCATTAAAAAAATCACTTCTTTCCCATGGAGAGTACTTGACATGTGCCAAGTTTCAATTTTTTCCATGGAGCGGTTTTGGAGATGGAAGTCCAAAGTTTTTCCTTTTTTCCAACATGGCTGCCACACCACGTGATCTATAACATCATAATTATCAGCAAACATTCTGCATGAGTAGTCGCACCTCTGGTGAAATTGTCAATCGGATAAGCAGTTGCAGAGAAAACAGAGAAAATTAGCATGTACATACGTATGGGCGGGCAACCCAAAAACGTGCCTCCGGTGACTTCGTTAGGGGAGGCATCAAAAGCATCCTCAGTGGAACAAAAAGCTGCTGTACTACCTGAATAATCGCTCAGCAGAGGTCAGGGGCTGGGAAAGAAGAGAAAGGCTTTGACTTTTTGTGCTGACACCTTCAAAGCCTTTTATTCCCCACTTCCTTACCTTGATAGGACCCCTATTAAAACCAGTTTGTATCAATGGGTTATTTTTCACTTAAATCAGTGGATCAAAGTTCTGAACTCTTTCCATGATATTTGCTTGTGTTGCCTTGTTGCTGATTCAAAGTATAATTTTTCAATGTGATTATTTTCGCCTACACTGTCTACTCGACTCGATGGCATAATGGTAAGATGATCTGCTCTGAGTCTGGGAAGTCAACTGTTCAAACCTAACCCAGCTAAGTCATACCAAAGACTTCTGAAATGGTATGTGCTGCTTACTTGCTTGATGCTCAAAATTTGAGAGGGTGGAGCACAGACAAGAAACCATTGTGCAGGCTTGATGGGCCAAACGGCATCCTTCTGTGTTGAAGTTCCTTGTGAGGAAACTCATATTTATAGTCCTATATGATGATCTCTACCCACTTGCTTTTGGGTTGTCTAGTCTGATTTTGTTTATTCGAAATATATTCCAACAATAAGCTATCATCCCAGTGCTTAACAGGAAGGGTGTTGCATCAGATGTTCTGCTGACCTTTTGAAAGAAACATTGCACCAGCTGTCTCATCGGCTAGCATTTGCTTGTGGACCTGAAATATCTCACTTTTGAAAGTGGATATCTGCACTCAAAGCGATCGCCAAGGGTAAGCCTCCCACGGCTTGCCCTTAGCGATCTCCCAGACAACCATATGACCTTGACCGACATTATGATGGAGTGAAAATTAATAAAATCTCCCCATTTACAATCTATATCCATTAAACTCAACATCATGAAAATCGGAGGAAAGTTATTCAAGTATCAAAAAGGTGTTTTTTTATTAATGAGGTCACAATCAAATATTTTATTAATTAGGTCACCCTAAAGACCCCGATTCTTTTGGTTGTTTTTTTTTTTTTTATGCCGTGAACAAAATTTCTAGATCATGGGTGATGAAGGTTGTGGTCAAGTTTCATCAGAATTACATGATGTATTTCTGAGAAGAAAACAAATACCTCTTTGTGGGCAAACCCCCGCAGATCCCTTAGGGCCAGTTTTTTTTTTTTTTTTAATGCCATGCACAAACTTTGGTACATACCGGTGATGAAGGTTGTGGTCAAGTTTCATCAATATATCATGTGTAGTTTCTGAGAAGAAAACAAATACCTATTTTGTCGGCAAACCCCGCCGCTGTCCAGCTGCGCCCTTGGGATCCATAATCGAGGTGCGTCTGTTTGGTTTAAATGCAAATCCTTAAGCCCCTTGGGGCCAGATTTTGTCGATCGTTTTAAATTTTGTCGGTTTAAAGCCCTTGGGGCCAGATTTTTTTTTTTAATTTTTTATTTTTTGAAATGCCATGCACAAACTTTGGTACATACCGGGTGATGAAGGTTGTGGTCAAGTTTCATCAAAATCTTGCGTGTAGTTTCAGAGAAGAAGTTACAAGTGTTTGTGGACGGATGGACGAATTGACAGACAGACGACGCTCCATCCCATAAGCTCCCCGGAACTACGGTCCAGGTGAGCAAAAATTAGGTCAAGGGCAAAATAAATATTTCAACCCAATATAAATATTTCTATTCATATTATTGATGCAAAATTGAATTCTGAAAGTCCCAGCCAGCTCAGAAATTGGTACTGTTTGGAAATAGGGAGTGCATGAAGAAAAATTAAAAAGAAACCTAAATGGTGATTTAGTACTCCAAAGGGTCGGATAAACTCTGGGATACCATTAAATATTGGAGGCACTAATTGTAGAAACAAACCTTACAACAGCTCCAAGCCGCTTAATGGGGGAGGCTTAAAAAGGATGATATGGAGTTTTTCATGTACATGTCCTGAACAAAGTCAAGAGTATTGCCTTTTGTTGGGAAGCAGTACTGAATTCTCACATACTTTCAGGTTTCTCAGGACATGTTCAGCAAGGATTGGTGAAATCCTTTCAGACTAAGGCTGAATCTATAGTACCGGTACTACTCACATATTAATACAACTAACACCACTATTACTACTTTTTTAATAGTACCCAATTATTAACATCTTTGGGGTCGGCTGGAGAACATTTTTGGCGTGTATTTCACAAACATGGGTGCCAGGTCTTATATTCCACTGAATATGGCAGAAAATTTTAATTTGTTCAGAGTGCTGGCAATTAACGTGCCTGCTCTTCAAAAAAGACACCGGAGAATATTTATTCTTCAACAACAATCAGTGCTGGCAAAGAGTTTTATGTCTTTCTGATGGACGGCTCACAAAATGATGCATTGCCCTGTATGTGAAACACCAGGGTGACCGCTTATAGCTGGGTCGAGATTCAAAATCAGGTGAGCTCACAGGCAATTGCACTAAGCTATCCAATTAGCCCTGACACAGCTGAGGTTCAGGTGCCACCTTTTTACTTTTTTTTTCTTTGAAATTGATGCTTACGAGGAGTGGGGTGATTGAAGGTAAAATGGCAACACAACAATGAGGCAACAGGCAAGGGAATGAAGGAACAGGGAAAGAGAAAGGGGAGGAAACACAGCAACAGAACCGATGAAGCCCACAAGAGTGTCCAGCCTGAATAAGGGCACACAAACACAGCACAAAAACACACTGGAACGAAAACTCGTTTGTCGTGCTCAGTGAAGGTGCTCCCAAAAGTGCAACTTCGTTTCCGAAAATTCGTTGCTCAGTGAAAGCGCACCTGTACATTACATCAACAAATTAGAAAGCATCCCAAAATGTTTTAAAAAACGCATCTGCTTTGTATTCGAACTAAAGTTGACAAAAACAATAGCATGCATATACATATATATATATATATATAT